>CM055847.1:8893722-9069745 GCA_029490765.1 Euthynnus affinis | reverse complement strand
GGGTGCTGACACAAGCCATCTAGTGGCAAACAACCCGTCACTCAAAGCAGTCACATGCTTAATTATGCATAACTCTAAAGTGTACTAAAATTTAAATGAGTAAGATTTAAAAAAAAAAAATTACCCCTCTCCCACAGTTGAAAGGGGAAGTTAGTTATGGAGACCAAAACCGTTTTTTTTTTTTAACCAGGCTGTAAACATGTTTTTTTCTGCTGTGCATGGGAGTCTATGGGGACTGACTGGCTTTTGGAGCCAGACTCAAGTGGCCATTTGAGAAAACTGCAGTTTTTGGCCCTTCCTTAATGGCTTTATTTTTAGACTGCTGCTTGGGCCACCCACACACACACCCACACACACACACAACCAGTCATACTCTTGATTTATTTTTCGGTGTGAATGTATTGAAGTGTCTGGACATATCAACAAATGCATCATTTTTACCTGTGAATTGCAGTCCACTAGTTATCCACCCCACACTGTGTGCACACATGGTCTTCATGAACAAAGCACCAACAATTTTTTGTGCACCTTTAGCCACTACTCGATTTTAATTTTGAAAACTCCTCGGCAAAATGACCTTGTTAACTGCTTTAATTACTTGTGCTCTCCAACTTTAGATATAGTAGCTCCCTTCAAAAACAGAATTAAAGCAAAGTGTGAATTGCAACTTTGACACAAACAAAAGTACTCGTAGCTGTAAAAGAGAGTGCAGGAAGGCTGAGCACAGGTGGGAGAAAACCAGTCTTCAGACCCACTATGTGGATATGAAGGAGCTTCTACTTCCTAACAACATAATAGAGAAAGACATGAAAACATGCCATTTCTCAAATCTTATCAGAGAATCAGTTTGATGCCAGGTTTTTATTAAAGACTATTTATCAATTAGTAAATCTAGACCTGAAATAAATAAATAAATACTTACAGACATACATACAGACATACATAAAGTTGTACTCAGTGGATGGAGTACAACAATTATAATTCTGTTTTGGTCTTGTTTGGACTTGTTTAATGGACAATCTCTAGGGAGTGATATGTAAATGCATCTCTAGAAGTGAGTTAAACAGAAAGTAGCAGAAGTTCGTCAGTCACTCCCAGTCAAATCAAAGGTCCTACTGCTTTTTGTTATGGTTATACAAATGGTTAATTCTGGTTAATTCCCTCCAACTTTTTTTTGTTATTGTGTGTTCAGATCAACAAAAAATGTCAGCTAAAGCTATAATTTGGGTATTTTTAAAAATTGTGTCAAACCAGTCAAGCCGGTCTGACTTAGTACCCAAGGCATGATTTCAATCTGCAAGTTAGTTCAGGCAATACATAACAGTAAGGAAAGAAACAAAACAAAGAGAGTCAAATGCAAAGAGAGTCAAATGACTGAATAAGCAGAGCACAGAGGAAAAACATTATTTGGCCGCGTACACTGAAACAGATAAGGAAATGTTATTGAATGGCCTTTTGTTGAAACCAGACAGCTGCAGACTATATGCACTCACCACTGAAAGTCACACATGAGAGTTGAGCCATATTAAAGAAAGAGAAATGGAGTTAGATAAAGAGGGTGAGTGAGGAGCCTCTCAAGATGAGTCACAGTAACTTTTGTCTGTAATAGTGCATTTGGAGTATCATCATGGCCAAGAATACACTATGACCTAGATTGTGTAAAATGTTAAATAAGTTTAGATGTCAAGAATATTTCTCATGAATGTTTTAAAAACATACAACGTGAGTGACCTCAAGCAATGCAGCTGTGGTGTTCTGTACAAAATGTCTGCCAATCCCATCTACTACACCGCTAAACTTCATCTTCCTCAATATGCCTCACTGTGTGACTGAAGTATGACTGAGCTATAAGGGCTTGTACTACCTTCCATAACCAGTAAGTCAATGCCAGGCAGGAGGTCAGTAGTATTTGACTTTCTCTCTGTGAAAGAAAGATAAAGTCACAATTACTTTAATGCGCCCCGTGGTAACTGTATTCACTGTCTACTCCCTCTGACTGTTTACTTAGGCTGAAAGACTGCCCACAATCATTTCATTAGCCACTTGCAAACTCTGTCAGGCCAAGTTTATTCGGAACATGTGCTCACTGCATTTGAATATTTGTGCAGTAGAGGAACAAAGTGAAGAAAAGGGGAAGCATAGAAAGAAAAAGACACGACCACATATGCAAACTCACCCAGAACAATTAGCTCGGTGTAGTCTTCACCGTTTCCTGAAAGGTCTTGGGAAGAGATCACAGAGCAGACGTAGACACCGCTGTCACCCCATGCTGTCTGCGCAATGTTCAGATCTGCACCTGTGAGAAACAACAGATTCTCAGTTTTGTATAATTGATGGCAGTTTTATAGTTAAACTATTATCATTACTTACTTGTGATACAATTTTATGTAGTGGAATTTAATGATAATCTTTCAAGTACTTTGTTTCAAAAAAAGAAAGAAAACTGTTACAAGTGTGTATGTTCTTCTACACTGGAGCCACTTTGCTTTTATATCCAACTATAAACCCACTAATGTACCTAAAAATGCTATATGTTCCATATTTGTACAGGTAAAAAAAAAAATCATGATATCTTTTCCTTTCTACACACTTGGAGTAGTGTAGAAAATGACATCATGCCTTAAACAAATTAAACTTGGTTTTGAATAAAACTGTATTTTTGCAAACCTATTCTGGTTGCTGCCTTAGTTTTTCTGCAGCAGTTTTCTATACGATCAAATATTCAACTCCAAAGAATAATCTATTATTACATAGTTTCACACAGAATTTGGTGATCCTATAAAAGGGAGGGTTGTGCATCTTGAAAAAAATATATATTGTCATTATTTTAGAAAGTTAATCATTTAGGCATGGAACCATGAACTTTTCACAAAACAAACTAAATCGAGTCAAATAAAAAACTACGTATTTCTGGTTAAATGATGTCCATAATTCCATAAACCAACTAGAGACAATACTAAACCAGATGACTTTTCAGCTCTGAAAACCAGCAGTGGAAAACATAAAAGGCTAATGTGAATGGATTTTCCTCTAACGTGCATTCTTGTGTGGGAGGGACAGTGATGGAGAAAACTGGGGGAGGAAGGGGGGGAAATCAAGAGCCAATTTTCTAGCAACACCACATGTGTGGGAGTTAACCGAGACCATCTGAATGGTGCAGAGTTGGTAAGCCACTCCCTATACAGGCAAATTAAATTCAGTTTATCACTACTTTTTGTCAGACTTGGTTTGAATTAACTATACATAAACCTATACTTATTTAAATCTGATTTACGTATCAATGTGTTGACAACTTTTTTAATACCATATTAATAAATCATTTGCTTCTTGCTTATCTTGCTTCTGCTCTGAAAAGACTTTACAGATTAGCCATTGAAAAGCGCTGAACACATAATAAATTTCACAATGAGATTAAAGTATCACAACACTTGAGCGAAGAAAAACCACAGGAATGCTGAGTGCACAGCGTTGTTTCCCATGACTGGTGGCACTAAAAAAAAGATACCAGACACAGTATATTCCTACTCTGTAAGTAATTCTTTTCTCATTTGTCCTCCTTCCAGGTTGATAAGAAGCAAGGGTTCATTACAGAACAGCAACCTTGCAGCTGTGTTTGGTTTGTGGGAATTTCCTCCATGTGGGCATCAAAAATCCACAGGTTCAAGACGGTCTCCAATCACTGGAACAGTCTAATTTGCGTATTAGCTGAGCTCATAGGACTTTTTACAATCCCATTTTGTAATAGGCAATCGTTCCATGAGGGGGGGTAAGTGGGTCATCGGGTGGGCATCCTCTTTCCTTGGTGTTTCATTGATAGACCCAAAAAGCAACAGAACTTAAAGAGGATCATTCAAGTCTGGGTTTCTTCCATCAATGATTCAGTCCTGTTTATACGGACTATAAATCACAATCAGCAGCAACAGAATATGTCCGTTCTGACATCATCCCACCCTGTCCCACATTAACATATCTATGCTGATTCAAATTGAAAAGAAGAGCTACACAAATGATAAAGTGGGAACAAACTACAAAAACGCTGAAGTAATAAGACAAAGACATTTCTATTTATACCATTCTCAAATTAGCAACAAGGGAAAAAACCTCATTACTGACAAAGAGAAGAAACCCTAACCAACGCTGACTTAATTTGAGCTAAGAATTTTGTTTGGAATATATTCACTTGGGACCTTTGGTCAAAAATCAGTGTAAAATAATTACATAAGCTTTTGGACTTTTTTCCCCATAATCAAGTTGAAATTCAAATTACTTGCGTGAATGAATAAAACTAATTCCTGGCAATTAAAGAAACGTCTGTTAAAAATTGTAAAATACAAGACAAACTGAGATTCTTTAATTGTTGATTCCCTTTTTACTGACTGATGCTAATTTATACTGCTTAAGAAAACAATAACATTTTTTTAGACAACAATGGCATATTTTGTAGTGGTGTAACAGAATGTATTTAGTCTTTTCAGTGAAGGTGAATTGTGGATTAATTGCAAGATTTAATGTCTTATTGGTGTCAAAGTAAACAAACTGCTGTAGCCACAAGTCATGGACACACAGTTCAGTTTATTGCCTTGTGTTTTACACAACAAATGGTAAGCAAAGTTTTTTTTTCTCTGCTGATCCAAAAATGATCCAATCCATGACTGAAAACCACAACACAATCTGAACCCTGAGTTTTGTGGTCCGTTGCACCGCTAACATTTTCACTATTTTTAGTCCACCTGTACTCATCTAGCAAAGAATCAACTTACTGTTTAGGATGCTGATCTTGCGACCCTGGTACTCCGTGCCAAGGGAGACAGCATTGCCTTGCTTGGAGGCCACTATGCGTACCGTCCTCTGGCTGTCAGCACACTCGATGTTGGGGTCAAAGTCGGGGTTGCCTTGAGTCAGGATGTTTTCTGCACTGCTGGGATTCAACGCAGCCTGGATTGGATCCCGGCAATACGACTTGTACCTCCACGTGACAACAGGAGGTTGAGTAGCTGTTGTCTGGTAGTTACAGGTGAGGGTGACGGGCTGGAAGAGGATGACAATGTACCTCTTGGTAGGGCACGTAACCGATATACCTGTGGTGGGTTCTGAGGAAAAGACATTAAAAAACTCAATTAAATGTCTCCACATGTAATTAAATGAAAATAATATCACTGTGAAAACACATACATATGTGACAGCTTTTATTTTTCAGCACCCTGGCTTTAAATAGGTTTTTACAGGAACAGTAGATAACAAGGACAATTATTATTAAAATACTTTTCTTTTTTTTACATTTATATTATTTTTTTTACATTCCGTAATATCAGATAAAGGTTTCTAATTAGGTTGTTATTAGTTTAACCTTAGGGTGTGGTTTATGATAAACCATATTTCTCCCCTGCTAGTATCACTGAGAGTCGGTGTGATGAGTCACCTCAGACAGGTGTTGTAAGCCGGAAGTAAATGACGATAACTATGCATACTTATGGTACTCTGAGAACAGAGGGACAGTCTACCTCAGGGTTTTACAACACGGGTGATACTTGTGGCTAGTATCTGAAGAGCGGTTTCGAGTATAGCCACAGTGATTTTATCTGCTCTGACTTAACAGACTTTTCTCTCATCCAGCGACTTTTCCTGTATTGTTAATCTTAAATGTAAATGCCCTTAAAAAACCATACAACACAAAATATGGCTTTAATGTGGTTTCTTTTGACTCTGAAACTGAATTTTTAAATTTGAAATAAAAAAAACAGTTAAATGGCTCCACATTTGATTAAATAAAAATAAGATCACTGTGAAAACATACATATATGATTTTGTCGTTGTTGGGTTTTAATAACAACATGTTCTGCCATAAAAAAGTATATCAATGTGAAACAATATAATATTATAATGAGTGAAATTATAAATGACCCTTCTACTGTGAGAATAACCATTAACATTAAAAACTCATTTCTTGCTGCAATAAAGTTGTTTCATGCTTCAAATATCTCCAATTCTATAATTATGACAGCTATGCTTACTGAAAATGCTCTGAGACCATTAACCAGACATCTATTGATGTTCACTTGTAGGATAAGGACCAGTTTGTTTTTTTCCTTGTAACTGTTGGAGGCTGTAGTTTGTGGTGTTCTCATCTAATATGTTGTTCACCCCACTTATATCAGAGAGTACATCTGCGTGGATACAAATTTCCTCTCACCCTCCTGCTATTACCGCGATATTAATGTGAAGCCCAAACCACAAGTGTGTATGATGAGTAATATTTCAACAGATCCTTTACAGAACAACAGCCTTGTTTCTTGTTATTTGGCTCGTGGGAACTTCCGCAGTGTTGGTATCAAGCCTCCGCTGCTTTTTGATGGTCTATGAACAGGGTAATTGTAACACATTACGAAATGGTTGTGGCGAGTAAAATTTCCAGATGGCAAATTCAGCAATCATTTCCCCAATGACAAAAAGGTTTGTTTGTTTGTTTTACATATGTGCCTAACTGAAACATACAATATGTTACATATATTGTATGTTTATCTTAATATTTTATAGTGATACATCATACAATCGCCCATGTTGTTTGTGGGTTGTGGTTTTGGTTTTGGTTTTTTTGCAGGCATTCTGGTGAGGCTGAATTTTCTTCGCCAACATGCGAAAGAACTACAAAATTATGACCAGTTTTAGGTGAAAGAAAACAACTATCAACCGGAAGAACTTAACATTTTTTGTCACAACAGGTTTGTTATATGCTTTAAAAATCAAACAAGATAGAGTTCGATTAAATTCAACCTACTCACTGAATAATAACTTGCATGAATAAAAAATATCCCTAAAAAACAGAGTTTTATGCGGGAAATTGTATCTAAATCTAGAAGGCGTTGAGCAAAAACAGTAAAGAAGAGAACCACCAGGTACGGGCTTTCACGGAAGAGGGCCCACCCTGTTGGCTCAAAAAAAAAAAAATAGGTCAACTTACCTGTTCCCATTAAAGCGGCGATTATTAATATCCAAAACATGTTTAATCCTTTCTCCTCGGGGTCTCAGTCGACTTATGTATTGTTAATTCATCAAATACACAAATATAAACGCCAGGATACGCATAATATCGAGCCCTTCTGTACTTTTCCTCAGCCAGGTAGCGTCAACTCCATTTTGTGTCTTCGTATGTTGCAAACAAGGGGAGTACCTGAACGCCCTACGTCAGCCGCGTAGTCAACAGGTGAGCGTACAGAGACAGGTTGCGAAATACAGGGGTGGGTGTTTGCCTCAAGATCGTTTCGTTGTTGATGCTGAAGTTCGTTTGAGTGCGAGGACCTGCTGGTGAGAGCAGAGCAATGTTTTAAACAAGAAACAGTGTATTTATCAATAGGATTTCGTTGGCAAAGAGAGGCCTAGAAATTTTATCAAGAAATAACCAAGTGCCACTTTCTCGCTAGTTGGTACGGTCCAGATGACATTATCAGCACTATTGTTAATGTTCAACCCGTCTGTGGGAACACAACTGTGTGTGTGAGTGCATGATAAGTGTGTGTTTGTGCTGCAGGAATTAAATTTAGCAGTTTACCACTGGCTATTTCACAGTAATATTCAAATTCGCTTTAATGGCGTGAATGTCACAACAATAATTTTTCCCAAAGCATCAAGAGTCAGTGAAACAAAATAGCATCAACATAACATTAAGACTGATATATATTCATTATGTATGATATATCGATGTATCTATGTACATAATATAATAGCTGACTTTATTATTCACAGTCGTGGGAAGTAACAAAGTACATTTGCTATAGTACTTACAGACATGAGTATTTCCATTTTTGCTGCTTTATTCTTAAAAGAGCTTGACTGATATATCGGTCAGCCGATATTATCAGCTGATATATTTGTAAATATATCATTATATGTTGTCCAATATGGACAACATATATATATATATATATATATATATATATATATATCACTGATGTTGTTTTATACAAGTTTATTATTAAACTGTAAAATATCATGCCTCCATTACATATCTTTGTCACAAGGGTTTGATAACCACGTTTGAAGGATCACTGAAAAAATGTGCATCTATGTATAATTACGGTATATACAAGATTATTGGCCAATATGTAAATATCAGAATTTTTTTCCCATAATATCAGTATCAGCATCAGCCCCAAAAATCCAGTATTGGTCGGGCCCTAATTCTCACTGAAATTTGGAGGCAAATACTGCACTACATTTGACAGCTTTTAACTAGTTACTTTGCAGATAAGCTACAATGCAATCTAGTTACAATTAGCTCCACCTTTACCAGCTACTACAATCAATCAATAATTATAATCCAGTAATATCATATATGTTATTCTGAAATGGGTCGCTCTGCATTGAGTGCTTTTAATTTTGGTAAATTAGGTATATTTTGTTGTCGTATGTGCTTTACTTAAAAAAAATGAATGCAGGACTTTAACTTGTAACAGTATTTCTACACCATGTTACGTTTACTTACTTCCCTTTACTTCATTGAAAGCATTATGGCTTGCACAATGTCTGCTGTGAATAACAACAAAATCATGATGCTGTATGAAACTTTTTTAATCAGGAAAATTGTTTGCAGAAAGCATGCTAATTCCAAACATTAGAGCTAAAAGCCAATTAGTCAAGCAAGGCATTAATTTATATACAGTCAAAATGATTAAATGATAAATCAAGAAAATAATTGGCAGATGAATTATTAATCAAAATAAGTCAGCTGCATTCTTATCACTTGTCTAAACATCAGATGTGCCAATTGCCAGAATTAAAATATGCATATTAAAATAAATGCAAAAGACAGACTGAATTCTTCAGTGCAGAGCTGTCTTCTTCCTGATGCAGTAGTCTTCACTGTTGACTTGTTTCAGTCCTATTTAAAAAAAAGAAGAAAAAAAAACCTGATCTGAGTTTCAAGTGAGATTATTCACAGCAACTTGTGTTCATGGGAGAATTTAGATAAATTCAGTTATATACAGAAATTATACGAGAAATGCATTTGTCGTGAAACTGAATATATCAAAAAAGATTTAACCTACCTGTTTCTCCAGCAGCCCTAAAGATAAAGAAAAACAATTTGAGAAATGTGATTTACAATATCCAAATCATATATGGAATAGTTCAATTCAAAACTAAACTAAAAATATATGGTCTCAATTGTAGCATTTTCATGATCATAGTGAGTCACACTTACACTGTATCAGCGCTGCCACCATTGTAAAAGCAGAACTGCGAAATGAAAACACATCAAAAATCTGCTGGCCGTTTAACCACAAGAAGCAAAGTTTACCAAGTTTAATGTCAATGTCAGTATGAAATTACATTTTTGTATGAAATACATACCGCAGCCAACAATCAGGACTGTCAGTGTGAGGTCTGAGGTCTGCTGCTTCTGCTCTAAGAAGCAAGAATTTAAAATAGCATCAGAAGCTCCATCAAACTTTTCAGATTTAATGCACTTGTCATTTTTGTTTATAATAACACTTTGAAAAATGATTTTATATTGTAAGACAACATAGTCTTGACACTTACTGCTTTCAATGGGGCTGCTCTCCATGATGGAACAAGCTATTTAAGGGAGACAAAAGGTTTTAGTGATATAAACAGTAGTAGCCTGTTGTACATGTAGAGGAAATTAACAGTAAATGTTACACATAGGTCAGACACAAAAAGATGATGCATTGATTTTTTTAAGATATACTGTAGATGCTATAGGGATTATAAGTATAATGTACAGATAGGGCTGTAAACCATATTTAAAATATGAGGAATACACACAGTAAGCATCAATTTGATGTTTTCAAGTCAAAAGATGATGAAATATCTGTAAGTCTAAGACATCCAAACTACAGACATAACCAGGGTTTCCAGGAGCAGCATTCAGGTGGGAGGTGGTCTACTACCAAACCTCATCATAAAAATGAAAGACATAATTTTACAGAAAACGAGCAAGAGAAGGAGAATCATTTCACAGAAAAAAATTGTGTATTTTATGATTGTGATATGTTTAGGCCATCATATACAAACTAAACTGTTCATGAGAGAAGATGCAACCACCTCAGCTTAACTATTTCCTGGGGAAAACCCTGTTAACTGTTGGTTCAACGACATTTTAATAACTCTGTGTCTGAAAAAAGGAAATAACCATTCAGAGCTTATTCTTGGAAAAATCTATCTTGTGTGATAAGATGTATATATATTTATGTAATACATACAGACTTCAGTGGTGTTTTCGATCTGTGTTCCATCAGTATCTTCCACCTCCAGTCCTCTAACATCCCCTGAGCAGATGATGGTGATGTTGGATTTGATGGCGCAGACCTCACACTTCTTCGAAGAAGGTGAAGGGATTCCAGAGCACCCCAGAAATGGCTGTTTTAGGGGTCTATGGTACAGACGAGTGTCATCATTTCCAAATATGTTCACCAACTTTGGACATCTCTCCTTGTCCATGCAGGAAAAACACTTAACTTCTGTCAAAACAGAGGGGGAAAAAAAAGCATTGATGAATTAGAGACATTAACAGACAAGTGTCTCCCAGGTGTAAATGTGTGTACATTGAAATTTCACAGAAAGGATGCTTAAAGAATTATTGCTATGATATTATTTGAAACAACAAAATCACTCCAGCTTGATTCAGTCAACAGGTTTACAAAATGTCTTATCTTACACTTTTGGTCTGGTGCCAGTTGAGCACATATGGCAGATAATATAACAATATATATAACATAAATATAACATATATATAACAAAAATAAGTATTTTTTTTTTAAATATATACCGCGCTTTATAGGTCAAACAGTGTTCACAGCACACTATGAGAAGTAATTTAAGCTCCCATTCAAGACAGTAAAACCTAAATAAATTAACTGTTGCGTGTCACACCACATACCAGGTTTGCCCTTACAGAGAGGAATATTCATGAACGTCATCAGACATAGAAGGTAACCTGAAAATAGAAAAATAAAGAAAAAAAATTGACACTTTTGGATTAAACCCCAAAATTATATTAATTGCTGCATGTTCATAGCTTTGGGAATAACATGCAAATTATTTATTAATTAAATAATATTGCACAGAGGTATATATCATACCATATTATTTATAATTAAAATTGGTAAACATGTGAAATGCACAATAAATGCACATTTTAAAATTAAATTGAAGTTTAATTACATTTCCATTTCTTCCCAGCTGCTCTTTTTCTACGATGGTTCCTGTTTCTCCCCTGTCCTGGAACAAGTGGTGGGCACTTTGGTTTTGTTGGGTTTCCCTCTGAGACCATCTCATTACACGTGGTACAGCTCTCATCTCCTCCCGCCGCCGCCTCGACCTCTTCAATGGCTGTTGTTCCGGGTAAAGTGCTGACAGTTTCCTTTTCTTGCATGGTATTAGACAGGACTTGCAGTGTAGCTTGTGGTGTAAAGTTGGTTTTGTGAGCCAAAGCCAGAGTGGACCGTTTTAAGAGGCCTTCCCCTGTAGCAGTGGGGCATGACTCAGACTCTGTGAGGCCCATCCTGGAAGGGTCCTCTATGGGCCCAAACTCTGATGGGTGTGGTCTAATTTTTCCAACAAGCTTAGGGATCTTATAGATATCCTGTAGTTCGCTTGTTGGAATCGGTATCACAGAGCTGCCTTTACCCTCTACAGGCAAAGCACTTTGATCACTGAACTTGTGCCTCATGTTGGAGGAGAGGCCAGCATCACTGTTGAAACCATGAAAAAAAAAAACACATTTCATTTCAAGAATAATCTTAGCAGTATAAAATTATAAATAATATGCTGATACTTTGTAAATTAAAACAAATAGATAATAGAAATAGATTTAACTGCTTTCACTGCTTGAGCATTGCATTACATGATATTAAGAATAAAAGAGAAACGTACCCGCTCTCCTGGCTGTGTAGAGAATGGCCACCTTCAAGTGTAAAATAATATAATAAAACTAATTAACAACGGCTATAATTTACAAAACATGAATATTTTTTAGTCTTTAGCATGGATTATATTAAATTACCAGAAAAATACTAGTCAGACATGTTGTTTAAACTTTTTAAAATAAGTCTACACTATACTCTACTTTGATCCTAAAAATCCGGTTTAAATTGAAATACAGCTGTAAGTAAGTAAGATTTATTTATAGCACTTTTCAGAGAACATTAGTCACAGAATGCTTTACATGAGCATTATGCCACAAAGAAATACAGAGAAATACCCAATCTGTAATAAAAGTACACATAGAATAGAAAATAGAAAAAACCTAGAAAGTGCAAATAAAAATATACAATAAAGACACAGAAACATGAATTGTTGACGTCTTACGGGTTATTCAAAGTAATAAAGTAATAGATATATATACAGTAGTCAGATAATAATGCACAACAGCAATGCTAAAATTTCCTGTTTATGATAATGATGAAATATACAGCAACATGTGCTACTCATGCCATAGATTTTATTGTTAGTTTACCACTGACATGATTTCAGCTGCAAAAATATGAATAAAATTATCTGTTTCGTCATTGGAGTTAATAAAACTCCGGATTTATTGCAAGGCTCAAATGCACAAACCGAAACCCTGTCTGAGCCGGTTTGCAAGACTACAATGAATGACATGTGAAGCCCTGCAACTCCTTAAAGATGAGCACAGTAAATAGCCTTCTACTCGCCTAAAGCTATAAAAAAAATATACATTTAAATAAAAAAACTTACTCTCTGGCTGTGGTTTGGTAAAATTGTCCGTCGGGTGGGTCATTGCTGTTGAAATGAGCAACAGCACAGCAGTTAACTTGTTGTATAGTCCCTTTCTTCAAGCAAAGTGAGACATCCAGGAAATGACAGCAGTGATGCAGTTGAGTCCCCATTTACAAACTACAAGGCCTCCATCTGGTGGAGGAAATGCGATTAGTTGAACAAATACATCAGGCTAATCACAGGAGAAACAATGTGTTTTATGATGTGTTCATCTTGAATAAAATACAATATTGTGTAAATTTTACAAGACTGAAACTATAGTTCCACAGAAGACTGCCATTAAAAACCCAGCATGGGTTGCTGTAACAAGTTGCTACAACAAACAACATCATAACAACAACATCTTAGAACGTAACAACAGATGCAGCAGAGCAGCGCCATGTTGCACCATGTGTCATAATTCCACTGCAGAGGGATCAGTATGACTATCCCGGTCTACTTTTATGAATCCCTTTCATTTTCATTTGTTCTGAACAGGTTCAGCTGTCTTCTCTGCGTGTGTGAATTTTACTTTTTCTGTCCAGACGTGATTGTAGATGGAGTAAGTAATATTGTGTCACACGTGGTCAAACTCGTGTTCATTTGAGATTAGGTCCGAAGAGAGTAACAGAAAAATGGAGAGAAAACGAAACTACAGTTTTTCCACTTCCTGGTGAGTAATGTTTAGTAAAGTACAAGTAGCTGAAACTGTTTCACCATGAGTTCTTTATTTTTTCTGTACCAAAGAACCAGAGTTGGTAGGCAGGGACATACGTTTAGAAGTACTGAGGTCAAATAATAATAATAATAATGATAAACTAATAAATAAAAAAAATAAGAAAAACAGAGGTTAAAAAAAGAAGGAAACAATCTGTTTACAGGAACTGAGTGTGGAGCAGAAATATCCACGCCCTTTTTAGGAATAGCCTCCAACAATGGCTCAGTTGGCTGCTTATGAGAGGATGACATTTTCTACTTAGTAAGCTTGATAACTATATAATATGTTTACAGTAACTATTTTGCTGTTTGGCAAGTCACACGCTTCTGTGCGACAAATGTCTTATTTTTTGTTTTTTACACGATACTCCAGTTTTTGTTCAGTTTTTGTTCATTTTTCAAGCATTTTCAAATGCTTGAGTATCACCATGCAGAATGGTGTTGACATTGGAAGGCAGGCTGTTTTCACATCCATCTGCTGAAAGTGGAACGTTTTTCTGCAAACAGTGGGTGCACAAGCATGATTTGTGATAGCACAATTAGTTTCATGGTCCAGTAGGAAGATTACGTAAGTGTGATGTGGAAACTTGAAGCCTCCCGTGCACATACACTAAAAATAGATTTTACAGTGAAGAATATTTACATATTTACAGATCCTGGAATTTTTAATGAGTCAGAAGGAGTAATGTTATTTTTAAGATTTTGACATGTTAGACACAGAAGGGGATTTTTAAATATGTTTGACAGTAGAACAGCTTTGCTTGAAATGTCTTAGCAGTTTCCAACAACAAAAGTTTAGAGTTATGGTTTACCTGAAGATAAAATGGCAAGAAGACAAATAGTCTACAGACATGTCAGTCTTCTGTTAAAGTCTATTAGAATCATGTTTCCTGTAACCCAACCTCTGTGGTTGGGTTCAGGGCTTAGGTTATGGTTGTGGTAAGAGGAAAGGTCAGGTTCAAAGTCCTCTGGGGATCATGAATGACAGTATAGGCTGCCCTGGTAGGATAGTGGCCTTTTACTATAAGTGAAAATGGCTCTGATATAAAGTCTAACTAACCACTGTATTAGGGCTATATATATATATACCCCCTTCCTCTCATCTCGGCCCTATCCAATTAGTTGTGTGTTCCTCTGTTTAGTGAACAGAACTATTCTCATTGAGTCTACATCAATTTACGCTGCATTTCCCATTCCTGACCTCCAGTCAGGCTGCGGCAGCACTTAGGCGTGCCCGCTTTGCTCAGGGCTATGGACAACATGCAAGAAGGCGTGGAGCAGGTATAAAGAGACACAACTATGTCAACTCGTGTTCAGACCTGACACAGCTCCTTTCCCTCAACAGCAAAAAGGTAAGAACCTGAGAAAGTTTCTTGTACAACATATTTATCCACTTTTAGAAAAGGTATAGAGCTGGTGAATTGATAAAATTACTGATAAGCTTTCTACTTTTTGTTTTTGTCCTGCTGAACAAGTCAGTCCACAGTTGTTGCACTGGATCATCTAGATTTTATTACGTGAAGAGCTTTTAAATAAGTGTCTTAATTTAACAGAATATATTTACTGATAAGCTTCTCATTTATTCATTGGTTATTATACTGTTTAACACCCTCATTTATTCCTTTGAGATTAAGTATTATATATACATATATATATATATAAATATATATAAGGTGATTGAGTGTGTTCTCTCAAATACTATGACTATTCATCTTAATGCTATTTGCTGCAGTGTCTTTGTGTTTTTGTGTTTGTGCTTGTGTTTTTATGTGCTTGCCTTACAAGATGCCGACTTTGTGAAGCAGAAAAGGCAAAGACACATTTTTCCCGTCTTGTGGACTTACCAGTTTGACCACTATTTAATCTTGCTGTTATACAACACACAGCTCAAAGTCTATTTGAAATGGGCAGCAGAATGTTTTCCTTGGGGTCAGCTTTCTGTCAAAATTCTTAAAACTGTAAACATGACTGTTTAGATCAGCGCCCTGGAGCTCTTATTTACACAACAAGTGTGGTTATGGTTGATTTATAGATCACTGAGGTGAGTAGCTTGCTTGAATTATTCGTTCATCTTAGTTTTTTGTAGGTTACTTCAGGATTCAGGATATCCTGGTTTTAAGACGCTTGTATCACCACCCATACTGTATCTCCGACTTGTTCAGCGGTTCAAATATTGATTCCAGTTACCTGGAACAACATGTTCTTTTTTTGCCTTTGAAGGTTAACACCAGTCTTACTCAATAGAGATGACACTTCCTCTCCTGAGAATGTTTATTTCCACTTATTTCAACATACAGTATTTGCTCCTGAGCTCTGACAGACTGTTTTCATGCTGCATTCATGCTGGGATGAAAGAAGTGGCACTTTGGTGAAGTTCAGCATGTTTGCAGTAGAGTTCATGATTTCATTGAGACTGTCAGAGGTTTTGATCTGTAAATAACCTGAAACTACATCTGACACATACTGCTGACTGGATCTCACCTTAAATGATGTCTAGTGATATTGTATATGTTTCTTATTGTGAACAAATCCCATTAAAAGACCATGACACCTGATCAAAACCTATTAAAATCATGTAAATGAACCACACTGTTGCACTGGGTGACATGTCCATTCATCATGATGAAAATGGATACTGTAGTTTATTTTGAGTTGAGTCCACATACAGCCTCATGTTGTCATAAATATTCAGTAGCTGATAACAAAACAGCTGTTTTCTGTCATTATTTGACTTTTTTTTTTAAAACTAAACTATATATTTGTGACCTGTTTTTAAAAGAATTACTTCTGAACTTGGGGGCTGAGTGACAGCTCCTTTAAGTCTACTCTCTGTTTGGTTGCTTTTGTCATTGCAATTATAATAATAACCCCTTCCTGACCTGCTTGTGCAGCACCGTCACAAACAGTGGTGTGCAAAGTAGCAAAGAGGAAAGTCCCAAAAATCACAATGACAAATTAAAAACATAGCTGCCGAACATGAACATTACTTAAGAGCACAATGTTCACTCAAAGACACCACCAGCTGCAACATGACTCTCAAATAATATTTAAACATCACGGTCTACACCACCATTTACTGCAATGTATTTTTCTGCTATTTTGTCTACCCTCTGTAATTACATTGTTTGGCCTAAGCCTCAACGTGGTTCACTCTCACTCCACAGACCTCACAACATTGCATAGATGGCATACTCCACCAGCACTCTGGCAAAGGGTTGCTTTGGGAAGGTGTACAAAGAGAAGTACAATGATACCTGGGCTGCTGTAAAGAGGGTTCCACAACATCTCATCAGTAGGAAGGACCTGCAGAGAGAGTGTGATGTATACAAGTAAGTACAAGTGGTTCTGTTAATGTTTGCAATCTCAAAAAGCTATGTTTAAAAAAAAATACTGTAACCTAAAAACACCTAAGTTTCCACTCTGCCACCTTTTCAGGAAGTGAGTAAAATTGTAGTCGTCACCCCCCCCCCCCCCCCCCCCCCCCCCCCCACCAAAAAAAAAAAAAACACAAAATAAGCTGAAGAAATATGATAATACATTCACAGTTGCTGGCCACTCACAACAAAAATATGTGGGGGGGGGGGGGGGGGGGGGGGGGCATGCATTTTTCATTGTTACTAGAAGATACTGTTCTAATACAAAGACATTTCTCAGTCTCTGTTTGAACAGAAGTTACTTACTCCTAACCTACAGCCATTTGAGAAAATGTACAGTATTTGATATTGGACTATACTAAGGCTGCAGCTAACAATTATGCCATTACTAATCCGCTGATAATTTTCTGTACTGATCAATTAATCATTTTGTCTATAAAATTTCAGAAAATATGCCTGTTGTAATTTCTTAAAGTTCAACGCAATGTCTTCAAATGTCTTGTTTTGTCTGATCTGATCAACAGTCCAAAATCCAAACATTATCCAAAGAAGTTTACCGTCATGTGTGACACAGAGAAGCATAAAATTCTCACGTTTGAGAAGCTTTTTTGTCTTAATATTTGGTGTTTCTGCTTTAAAAATGATTTACACAATTATTTGATTATTAAAATAGTGGCAGATTAATTTGCTGTCAATCAACTAATCGATTAATGGACTATTCACTGCAGCTCTAGACTATACAAATATATACTTCACTTTAGCTTAAGTGATTTTACTTACTGGTGATATTCATTTCAGTGCTCAAAACTTTACATAAAATTCACACACAGTCTCTTCTCCACATTATATAGGATGCAGACTGTTTTAGATATTTCCACGAAAGATGTCTGTTTTAATTTCATGTCGATTTCTGCTTTTCTTTCTAACTTTTTGCCACTCATCTACAGCAAGGTGAGTCATCCCAACATAGTGAAGCTTCTGGGCAACATAAATCTCAAAGATGGGAAATGGGTCATTCCATTGGAGTTTATCTTCGGAGAGGACCTAGAAACCACAATCTTTATGTCATCAAGGTCTAAAATACAGGTAAGACTATCTTGACAAAAGACGAAGGCACTTGAACCACAGTTGAACCACACGCTACTTTTATGAAACCATGTAAAGGAGTGAACACACACAGCATAATTACAAGTCTGATTATAGCCCCAACTTGGCCAAGATGAGTCATTGTTGAGATTGTGGATGGTCTGCATGGTTTGTGCTAAATGAGGCATTTGTAGCATGTCATTATCTTGTAGTATGCATTGGTTTAAGATACAAATCTTCCTACCAACCAAATTTCAGAACAGTCAAAGTCATCAAGATATCACTTCATGTTTTAATTTTATGACTGAAATCTGAACAAATCATAATGCAATCTTGCCGTTTGAGGTTAATTACATAAATTTAAACAATGTGTGATGTCCAAAGTGTTTTAGTGTGGATACTACCTTCCTTATTCATTTCACGTATTACATCTTGTTGACTTCTGCCAAGGAAGTTGGTTTGAATATTAAACAGGTGCTATCTGATGCCAGTCCAGCTAAACTAGATCACATATTTTTGTTTGTACAGTTGACGCCAACTAATAAAGGCACTATCATCATCGGTATGTGTGAAGGGCTGCTTTTCCTCCACTCCAAAGATGTCGTCCATCAAGACCTCAAGCCTGAAAACATCATGGTGAGTGAAGGCCTCTGCATACTGTCAGCGTACAGTATGAACATGTAATGCTTCAAGTGTGAAAAGTGTGAGAGCTGTGCGTTTATTAGTCAAAATTCCCCAAAAAATAGCAGATATTATTTAGCATGGGTCAGAGACACAGCAGCTCAGATATAAGTATACAGATTAATCTTGTGTTAGGTTTCTAAAAACAGCGTTTCATAAAGAAAACTCTCTGGGATTGAAAGAGTTCCTTGAAAAGTCACTGCTGTTTAAAATTTTAAATTTTGCCAGTTCTGGGTGTTATTTCATCATGTTATGTCTTGTTACCTGATTACTGCAGACAAACACAATAAAAGAGACTCTAGATACATGAGATACATTTTTATTATGGTGTCTGAGAGCTCAGTGCACTGCAACTTAAGAAACACAAGCAAATGAAGAAAAGATCTTCACCACTTTTAATTATATGCAGAGCAGAGTTGCAAATACAGAATCGTGAATAATGTACAGCCAACAGCAATAATCCTGGAATCATGCAATCAGGATGTTAAAGCTAAAATAAGCATCTTTGACAAGAAGTCAACAGTCTTGATATCATGCATGTGCGTTGAGCTCATTCAGTCATTTCTCCATCAAACTTCTAATCGCCGGATAGAAGTCAAATTAGAATGGCTGGCTTAAAGGTGCAGTGTGTGGGATTTAGTGGCATCTGTGGTGAGGTTGCAGATCGCAAACAAGTGAATACCCCCACTCTCCCCTACTCCAAGCCTATAGGAGAACCTATGGAGGCTAGAGCCAGTGTTTGGTTTGTCCATTCTGTGCTACTGTAGACTACTGAAACATGATGGTGCAACATGGCGGTAAACATACTGCATACAAGTATAAAAGAAACAGCTACACAAATATCTCTGAGCAAAACCCATACAGCCTGCAGAAGCAGTTTAAAGCTCAATTAATTACTTTGTTGCTTATTATTTTGTAAGAAAATATTTCATATTATCTTTATTTCCTTCTGGATACTGTAAATCCAAAGATTTAACAACATTTATCCTCCAGGTGGAACATAACACCAACAGAGCTGTAATCATCGACCTGGGATTGGCCAAGTTCTTCAAGCATGGTCTCAACTCTGCTATCGACATGGGGAACGAGGCCTACTCAGCCCCTGAAGTGCTGCAGAGGGTCAGCCAGCGGGACCAACGCTCGGACGTGTGGGCGATGGGTAAGATCATCGCTGAGCTTTGTGCCCGTATTCGGCTGTACACCCCCAGCGTCTGTCCCGCCAAGATCAAGGAAACCCTGCAGGGTCAGCCATACTGTCACGCTGTTTCTAGGATGGTAGAGACCAACCCCTCTTTAAGGGCCTCCATGGGTGGGGTCATAAGTGACATACGGAGGGCTGGAGGTGCAGGCATTGTCACAAATAGACCCGTTCAACATGATCTCCTTCTGCCACCTTCATCCCAAATGAATGCCAGAAACCGTTCTCCGTCACCAGTGAACAGAGGTTTGAACAGAGATCCAGCGCCAGTGAACAGGACGCCATCACCGTTTCACAAGGATCCATCACCATTGAACAGGGCCCCCTCTCCACTTAATCCATTACCTCCGAGAAGGTCTCCAGAACCACTGAAATGGGAGCGCTCACCCAAACCTCAACCTGCACGCCACCTTTCTCCTTCCCCTCATAGGACAGAGGACAAGAAAGATAAGCAGGCTCTGGTCCCGACTGGTGCAGCAGGCGTCACGCAGGACTTCATGAAGATGAGGCTGTACCAAGAAGCTGCCAAGGATCTGCCCTGCAACCTGCCCACAACAGGAAGGGTAGTGGTGAGGCGTTTTGAGAAGAAAAATGGAGAGGTTGAGACATGGGAGCAGAAGGAGGTGGTGACACGTGATGGGAAAATAGTCAAGTATGATGATGTTAAGTTTAACAGCAATTAAGATTAGTCAGAGTCACTTTAAGGATTTGCTATTTGATGCTACTCAAATAGCGATTGCATGTGCAGGTTAGATGGTTAATTCAGAGTTACCTAACTTTTGGTATCTTCGTAAGAAAGCATGCGCAAATACATTTCCGTTGGAATAAAGAGTAAACTGAGATTAAGCTACTATAGGCAAACTTTTCTGGAGCAAATAAAATGCACATAAAATCTGTTACAAACTATGAAACATTGTAGTTTAATGCTGCAATAAGAATACCTCTTGAAGTGGCATTGGTCATGCTGTACATGATAATCAGCCATGATTGATTGAGATGCTTATTTACCTGCAGAGAAAGAAATATCAGCAGGCATCAACAACCATCTGTGAACACAAAGGACTGTGAACATGACTCATACATTATGTTTATATTTGTGTATATAAATAAATACCAAAACATCAGTTGCTATTCCATAGATTTGCTTTTTTTTGTTTTGGAGATTTTATGCTCATATTTATTATTATACTTTTTTATTGTGTTGTCATTTCTTTACTGCTTTCATCATCATCTGAGCAGGTAAAAAAATAAGTAACCAAAGCTGGATTAAAAAGCACCACCATATGGTTCTTTGTGAAACACAAAATGTCATATCATGACACAAAGTCATCCTTCATGTAAAGGATTTAGGTACTCTCCAAAACTCATTAAAAAAAAGTCCGGGTTACCACCAACCTTATGTCTCTGTCACTCAGTGTGAATGTTTTTTTTTTTTTTTTACGTTACCATAAAACAAAAAAAGTTTACATCTTTCATGGTTTTCTATTATTTTTCATTATCAATTAATCTGCTGTTTATTTGATTAACTGATTACATTTCTAGTCTATAAAAATGCCCAGCGTAGTTTCTTGAAACCAAAGATAATTTCTTCAGATTTCCTGTTTTGTTCAAACAGACAAAGATTATCAATTTAACATTAGGAAGGAAATGCAACTCCCTATATTTGAGATGCTGTAACCAGCTTGAAAAAGTTTTTAAACCATTAATTAATTATGATTTTTTTGCCAATTAATTAAATAATCATTTAATTGACTAATCATTCCTAGAACTCCTAGTTTTGCCATTGATTAGCACTCAGACACAGAAACAATTTTTTTTTTTTTTTAGTCTACTGACCCTTTTAAAAAACCAGAAGAGCTTGTTTCAGAGTTCAGCAGTTTGTTTTTTGTTTAATACTTCTGCAGTAACGAACTGTATCTGACCCCACCACCATCCGGTGACCTGCATCAGACAACTTAAAATATCAACATTGCTGACCACTCTGAAGAAAACTCCTCCAGTAGCACATTGTTACAGTGATGAAAGTGTAGTGGATGTGGCCAATACACCCTAAAGTCACTGTTGGATGTGCTTACAATAGAGTGCAATAGAGCACACTTCTGACCACAGTGGTAGTGCACATAACTTCTCTTATTAAACAAAAGGTTAAAGGAATATTTTGGGAAATTGGCTTATTTGCTTTTTTGTTGAGAGTTAGATGAGAAGATAGATACCACGCTGATATGTTAAGTATTAAATACCAGCTTAGCACAAAGACTGAAACCACAGGGAACCAGCTGGCCTGGTGAGAATTTGAGGTTTTAAGGACGATTATATTCCAGACTTTTTATTTGCTGGACACCGTGACTTCATTTCAAACAAAGATTGCTAAAAATAATTCATTACAACAAAGGGGATTTCATGGATTGTGGCTCTATACAATACAGATTCCTCAATGACAGAGCAACGGAAACACAAAAATGCATGTCACTCCTCCTCCAAACATGGCATGGAAAGTACTGACATTCAAATATCTGAAGGGATTTGCAGTCTACAACTGCACACATGTGAATAAGCTTGATATGCTTGTTATGGGAATTCCCATTAGTAAAGGGTGACAAAGTTAGAGACGTCAAGCTGTACTTTCTGTCTTCTCAAACAGAAGGTAGCTGCATGCGTTGCTTTGATAAGCAGGGGCCCAAATGGCAAACCAAGACCAAAATTCAGGCCATTGCCAGGCGAAACAAGACAAAGACCTGAGATACAACGTAACTAAAGGTCACAGATTTATGATTTGACACTGATGAACCAATTAGATTAATATCTTGGCTTGGGTTAAGGACTAGTCTCGGACTTTCTGGGCTCAGAATCGTAAAGAGACAGCATCGGAGCAGAACACTCTGGTGTTTGCTGGATCAGTTCTCTACTTGTGCTTTCAATAAACATTTTCAGCTTTAAGACAAGTCTCACATGCGCTTTTCTCCACTGAAGATGCCAACCATCACTCTAAATATCCACAACAATGCCTTGCTAGCAGCGTAGGGGACTATTAGTCATTCACTCTATCATGACCACAAATTGAGAGCAAGTGGGATGTGTGGTTTCCTTTATAGAGCTGAGGAGAAAAAGTGTCTCTATTTGGGCTGTTTATAGCTGCATGCCGGTATCTCTGCATTCCAAGTGCACCAGAGAGTGAAAGAAAACCTGACTAACATGAAGCAGAGATTAGCAGAGGGCTGTTGCTGTGGGGGCTAATCTGGATCGATGAAGGAAAGTAAGAATCTGGTGGTAAGTCAGTTTAAGCCTGGCCTGGCATATTTTTAACCATTTTCTGTGAATGTTACTAATTATATCTGTGGAACCAACATTGCAGGGGGAAGCCCAAAAAGGAAGCCTAACTGTAGCAAGTCAGGATGTGGTGGACCCGTCTGAAGTAGCCAGCAGCTGAGAAAGGAAGCCAGCATCGAACTCCCAGAAGACAGAGTGGAAGTGCTTACCCCATAATCTAAAGGCCTGGCTAGGTAGGAGGAACTTTTTTTTCCCCCTAAGAATACAGACCACAACTGGACAAAAATGCATCTTTGGCCTGTTGATTAACCCACCGCTCTTGTAACCAGAGCCAGTCCTTTCCTCAAATAACTTTTGTTCAGTTCATCATTCTTAGGATACTTTTTTTTTTTATTTAACTGTTACAATCTTTGTAACACTCTCATGAAAAAGATATTATGGGACAAGATTTCAAACTTGTCTTGAAATGTATTATAGTGCATAAACACTAGGCCCTTTCTTAAATAGCTTATAGATAAAAGACATACCACCCTTTAAAATAGATATCAATTGACAACTATCATGGTCAAAGTGCATTCTTTCACCTACAAATAGACTGACAAAAAGACTGTCATTTTAAAGTCTTTAACTGCTCATTTTGCTCTTATGGACAGATAGGTACGAACATATAGTAATGATATTGAATGATTTTTAAAAGGTGATTTAAGACTCTTTATACCATAAGTGATGTTATTAAAGGATAATGTATTGTAGGGTCCTGGTTCCCAACCTAGGGGTCCTAGCCTCAACTAGGAGTGGTAAGACTTCTTTGTTGTTTTTCATCATTTGTTTAGAAGAAAACAAATACATTTAAGGGTTATTTTAAAAGTTTATATCTATGTTTATTCAGAAAAATAAATATATAATCTTAGAAAATCTAGCAAGTATAAGGACGCGGTGTACACATGAGCACAAACTGTCCCCTAACGTTTCACACCCTGGTAAACTAGTGTAGCAATCCAGCTAAACAGCCTAGTCCTACATTATAAAAGTACAGTTAAAACAACCAAAGAGCTTATGGAAAAAGCATCAGTATTTTTGCAAAAGTCGATTCTTATCCATTATGCAATACCATCAGGGAGGTGACTGATCGGTCACAAAGAACTTTCTCCAGCAAGAAGAAGAACAAGGAGTCCTGCAATAAGTCAGGTATGGCCCCCACAGAGTCCTGATCTCCAAGATGCTTAGAAAAACCTACCTGCCGAGTACTTTAAAAACCTGTGTGCAGGTGTGCGGAGGAGCAAATGCAGCAGCAGCAGCAAACATTGATTTCATTTAGGAAAAAGGTTAGGAACCAGTTCTGTAGAGGACAAACTGCTTCTGACTCAGTTCCACTTTGTGTTAAGATACAAAACATGATCACAAAACAACAGAAAATTCAACTAAAAACATTTTTTATATATATATATAAAAAGTGACAGCATTTCTTTTGAATAATCAGTTTATTAATGAATTTAAGGCCACTCTGGACTGTGCAGAACTAACAAAGTCACATTGCCCTTGGTTGCTTCAGTACTACCCTGTGATAACTGCTTTCTGTTGTTGTTGAACTTATCCACATCAGAACGGAGTCAAGTCAAATCAACCTCTAAATAGCTTTAAACAAAAACAAACAACAACAATAAAACAAACAAAAAAAACCAAACATGAAACATAAGGTCAAGTATTACACATTAAATGATGGAGACTGTGCATTGTGACTTTGGGAATATAAGCTTCCCTTGTATATTGTGCTCAAAATGCCCAACTCATATCTTTTAATGTTACACAACTGTGAGGAGAACTCTGCACAACAGATGGAAACTTCCATTTAAAGTCACAATGAGACAGTTTCCTGTTCACAACATAGACACTTCAGCATGCTTGATATTTTCTAAGAGGGCACTGATATGTATCATCTTGTGCTCAGTACATTCCCATACCCTTACTAACAGGTTCTTTACCATGCATATTTAGTCTCGATATAAAGATACGATTGTATTAGTGAAGTGTTTAAATACTAGTCTTGGATGTGCTGCTAAGGCCATAGGAGTTGGATATTAATTCACATCAAAATGATAATGTAGTATGTAGTCATCTATTCATGAAAATCACAGGCAACCACTCTCAGAGCTTATCTTGTCCACTTCAACAGACCATTATTACAAAGATATGAAGATAAAAATATTCATTTTTCATTACATTTGTCAACACATCTACACTGTCTGAACAAGAAAAAGAAAAAAACAAAACAAAAACTAATAGTCATCATGAACTATCCTCATCCCTCCACTGATAAACCTGTACAGGATTTAATCATCTGTCAGGTTTGTGAATTTTGGGGAAATCCGAATACATGATGGTTTATATCGAGACCATTTTAAACACAGAATGGAAAGAAGCAACAAATGCTGATAGGAAGAAATGATAGGCCTGTGCTTTCAGACAGAATCATACATCGTTCCTGGAGTACACTGTGTCCACCCACCCACACACACACAAACACACACAGACATTTCCTGTCTGTCATCACAGCTTTCCACACAGTCATCTTTGGTTTCAGCTTGTTCACCTGCCAGTACAGCCACACTCACTGGGTAAAGGGTTTTTTCTTTTATATTGTGTAAACAATCAAGTCTGTCAAGAGAGGAGAGAAGCGAAGAGGAGGGTGGGCTGTAGACATGCAGTACAAGGGCACTACTAGTGGAAAGGATATGGCAGATCTCTCCGTGTGGTAACTTGTTAAAGAACAAGAGTCACACACTGTGGTTAGGTGTGAGGTTTTCTTTTTTTGTGTGTGTGTTTGAAATAGCATGTTTCCTTGTATCTGTAAGCAAACTTATAACCTGCAAATATTGCTGAAGAGATCTTTATTCTCCTTTCCATTTCTCAAAGAGACAAGCTGTCGTTTATCACATCTCCACCTGACGATAATGCTTTTAGACGTTCCTTTGTGGGGTTTCAAATAATATAGATATAGGGAAAAAAAAGTTTAATCCTTCAAGGATCAAAGTGAAGTACCAACATGATAACCAGCACAACTGGTGCCACCATATTTCCTTGAAACAGCGATCACAGAGATTAGTGTTACGCTTTGGGCTCAAGCTGAATTAACTCGTTTGTCTAGATAGATCAATCTGGCTATTTGCTTAGTTAAGCTTGAAACATTGACTAATCACGGACCTGCACTGATCTGAGGATGATGTATATATATAGCACATTATAAATATTTACTGCATGTAAAGTGTTGAGGGTGCAAGCCAGCATTCGAGTGACACATTTAGATATTGAGCTATATATGTATACTGTACATAATCAACACACACATATATATATATATATATATATATATATATATATATATATATGCAAGACAGACTCCATTTTGATGTGAATTATAAGCTCGTCTCAAGGCAGAGGACCGATCACTGTCATGAAAACCTGCTCTATTGGATAAAAGGCAAATAAACAAAAACACACAAAAAGAAAAAAATGCAATCAAAGGTTGTAGATGTGCTGAAATATAAGGAAATGATTTGAAAGGCTCTGTTGAATTAAGAACTAAGATAAACGCTACACCGAGGAACTGTATTTCAGCTTTTGTGCACAGAACTAAAATATTGTCACTGTATAAACCCACTGATATTTCCACAAATACAACTTGGAACACATAAGAAAGCTTTAGTCTATCTTTTGATAAACTGTAGAACAGTATCTGTATGAGAACCCTTTCTATTTGAAGATGGATACGATATGTATGCCGTTATGTCTGAAGCAGTAATAGTAATACACAAATCTGTCAAGTTCCTTCATTCATTACTCGTTATAGCAGCTTCACACACTCAACTGGAAACAAAAATCGTCTCCTTCACTCATTTATTCATTGGCTTAGAGACAAAAAAAAAAAAAAATAGTCTGACTCTGTTGTGGCACAGTGTGACTGCTGGAAATTGCAGCTACTGCTCCTTTAAAAACACAGTTTTCTAAATTAAGTAAGGTACGAGTGAAAAGACAAAAATAAAGAACAAGATTCTAAGGCATCGCATGGTTTAACCAGCGACCATGGCGCTGTAGATATATAAACTCACAGAGTCCAACTTTTACCCTTCACTCTTTGCTGTGGCTCCCTTGGAAGAACAACTGTTTGTGTCACAGGATCCAAGGTTGAGAACCGTCATCTAGAGCAGGTTGAGAATGTTTTTTGTTTTTTTTTTAATTTTCAGTAAATCAGGTGTTTTAATCACCCAAATGTCTGTCTCACTGTCACTGCAGGCAGAAGAGAATCTCTGGCTGAGTATGATGTTGATTCTCCGTAAAATCATTCCTCCACTAAACACATGAAAAAGATTAAAATGAACAAAAAAACCCCAGGCCACCAAGGAGAAAAAAAACACCATCCTGCAGCATGCACTGATAGGATTATCCCGCCAAAGTAACGGCAGAGTGAAACATGATTATAGGTGTCTTAGGGTCAACTATTTCTCTGAGTGGCCCTCTTTGAGTTTGGTTGAGCCTTTCGCTGGTGCTCCGTCTGCAGGTTTTCCGGCAGCTTTGGCAGGAAGAGGTGCTGCTTTGGGGGTTGGATGTAGACCGGCCTCGGTGCCGATGTTGACAGTGATGTTGGTATAGAGGGGCAGGTATTTCCGTGAGATTATCTCATAATCAGCTGTGTTCATCCCATCCAGCTTCCAGGTCTGACGCGTCTTGGCAAGCATGTTGAACCTTGAAACGGAAAACAAAGCGAGAACTTTTTCAGCTTTTACCTGTTGGTATACTGATACTCCTAAGCTTATAAGTGGCTTCTTCTGCATTGATAGCAACTGCAGAATAAGCTTACAGGTCTTACAACACCAACATCATAACTGACATTAAAGTGCGCAAGCAGGAACACGAGGTGATGTGTGTGATTGTGAGAGAGAAATATTTAGACCAGGCTGGGTCAGCTCATGTCAAATACCTCTACGGTGAACGAAAAAAAAAAAGGGGGAGAGGCAAAGTGAAGCACATAGTTTGGAAACAGCTGACAAGCAGTGCAAAGAGTACGACACTGACTGCTGATAAAATAATTCACTTTAACAATGCCCATTCCCCTGTTTAACTCATACATTATATAAGTATATATTTCATTTAAGTAAATTCTGCCCGGCTGGTGACTCATTTTAACCACCATCTTTAATTTTCACTGTCTGTCTCTGCACAGTAAATACTACAACTTCTATTAATAATTAAACTGTACAGTGTTTGTCTTCTTTACCTCAAGGGATTTCAGATTTTATGAATCTGCACACGCACTAAATACAGATCTGCTGCACATGTTTTCCACGTTAACCAAGCGCACCAACTTGTTTACTGTACCTCTTTGGGTTCACATCATTTCCTTTGTCCAGCTTGTGTTTAATCATCTTGTAGCGGCCCACTTTTAGTGATGGACGAGTGATGTACATCCCCGCCAGAGACACCCTGAGAAGACAAGATGCAAATGTCGCTCTTTTACACAGTCGAACGGGGTCACTCTGAGGTCCCTTTGCGGTTCAAGAGTAACAGAAACCAAAACATTCACCCTGCTTCCATTACGCAGTTGGGGGTTTCCTCCTCTCAAAAACAAATGAGGTGTGATTAAAACTGGTAAAAAACAAAAAAAAACCCTGAATAAAGCAGTTTTGGTCCTCTTCCTCCAGGTGAATTGTGAGCTATAAGCACAGCAACTTTGAATCTGAGACAAAAATCAGTGTTTCTCTGACGCTGTTTCTCTGACATCTGAAGGGCCTGCAACTCGAGCCTGCAAACTAATGTTTGCTCAGACTGTTTCTCTGACAACTAAAGATCGAGATGTCTGATGGCTAAAATCCTTCATCTGGTTAAAAGATATAGTTAAAAACGAATCTAAAAAGCATATCGGAAAAATGTGACTTAAAACTGGATAAAAAGTCACCTTATGACAGCTTCTGGCAGACAACCACAACACTGACGCATGCGCAAAGGGGATATGACGCCTGACACATGACACAGATTTCTCTGGGTTTGAACATTGTTTGAAACATTTTGGATAATGTAAGTACACAACTAAACAAAATATATAGCATAGGTCTAGTTTTTAATACAGAATAGTTACATATTGAGCCTCTAAATCTTTACTTTGTGATCAACTGAGGGACGCTTTTGGTTAGTGTTAAGTATCAGCATCATATCAGAGATCTACAAAAAAAAGTATAACTTTAACAACAGGACTTCAGAGTTCAGTCATCATTCAGGCAGAGATTGGATACTGGAAACGTTCATGTGTGATGAGGAAAGAGCACCAACTTAATATAAAATTCAATTTACAGGTTTAGGAGAGTACCGATGCATATGTGAAAAATAGCTACAAATCCAGTTGAGGGGAAAGACTACAAGTGTGAAGATGAAATAAAAAATCTGAGGGCGTAGAGTTAGAAAGAAGGTTACAAGAGCTCCTCATTGCTACTTGAGGTTTTCAGCTCGAGGCCACATTAGCCTCTTCTTGCATAACACACATAAATCTCTGATAGAACAGTTTGCACTCAGGTTGCATTGTGGGTAATGTAGGCGGCAGGTTTTGACAGGGAAGAAGAATTTGAGTCTCTGGTTCTACTGCGATTTTTAAAGTTTTTTCTTTTCTTTTTATAATGCATCACGAGCCCGACAACGTTACACAAGTGCCACGTTTAATCTGCAGAGCAACTGGCCAAAACTATTCCCACCTGACTCCAATATCATCGTCCTCTCCACCCCAGCCCCAGTAGTTGTTGGGAAAGCCGTTCATTTTGAGGTAGTGCAGTGGCGTCAGAGCTGACACTCCTCCGAAGTACATCTTGTACGGAAGCCTGGAGAGGATTATAAAGGCGGTATTACAAGAACTCTGGCACATAGGATGTGTAATGTGTCCGTCTGTAAAGAGTAAACTCTTTAACGGATATCAACAGACAAGAAAGGACATACTTGTAGCCAAACTTGTCCATGGCAATGGCCGCATGTTTGGGGTTGGAGTCGCAGACGTATGTGTTGCGATCGTCCTCTGGAATGAGGTCCACATCATGGAAAAAGAGACAGTCCCAGTCTTCCTCTTTCATGGCCTCCCTGAAACCCACATTCATCAGCTTGGCCCTGTTAAAAGTGTAGTTTCCAGCCTGCAGAGTAAACAGACACCGTGTAAAAAAAAGAATGACAACCTAAATCCATGTCTTTTAACTGCATTTAATCAAACACACCTGAGAACTTCAGACTAATAAAGAAGGTCAGTATATATAATATGATATGGGGAAAAATATGACAATATACTGTATACTGACATTGGTGTTTAAGTGTTTAAGAAAGTCCAGCTGGAATACATTCATTTTTAGCTCACTCAAAAATCATTTTTGCTTTATTCAGTAAACAAAAATCCAATGATATGATTACAACAACCTACAGTGAATGATGAATACAGATGTACTGCTCATCCCCACCACAATGTTACTGTTGCATCATATTTTTTCCCAAGCCTTATTCATATGTTAATTTTCTGTTTCATCCTAAAATAAAATGCAGCACATCATCCGATCCATTGTTAATCAACCTACAAGATTTATTTCGAGGTATCCGCAAAGCAGAGACAAGACAAAATCATACAAATAAGATCCTATAATATGACTCCGCAATGACAAATCCAGCTCAAGAAGTGATAATAAAGTGCAGAGGAGTAAACATGAATGAACTGTTACAAGCAGCTGAGGAGATTAAACCCTCTAAGCCACTCTGACATTCTCAGCCTCTGACGTGTTCGTCCAGTGACAGCACACTAGAGGGCACTCTTCATCTAGCATGAACTTTACTGAATGCTGCACTATAGGTGTTCATTGCTTTTGTAAGTTCACAAAATAATGATAATATATAACCAAAATGAAACAGTGGAAATGTAAAAAAAAAAATTCACCCTTTGAATCTTTCTTTAGTGTACGGTATATGATTTGTGTGTGTGTGTGTTTCACCTGATGAATGACATAAATCCCATAGTTGAGCTGTTGCCGCTGCAGAAAAGGGTGCATGTAGTAGAGTAGGAACTTAAGGTGATGTTCTCTGTGTCTGTGGGGAATGATGATGGCGGTCCGATGCCTAGCCTCACAGTCAGGTGGCCTGTAGCGTCCTCCGCGTACCACCAGTGGATTTTTCCTCTGAACCTCTGCTAGAGTGAGCCCGGATGGAAAGCTGACATGGATCGGCCCACCTGTGAACAGAAAATGGTGTGCTGTCATTACCAGTGAAGAAAAAGGATAAGATTAATGGAGTGAAGGCAAATTATGTGGTTAGGGTATGACAATGTATGATTTGAATGTGATGGGGCCATTTAAATCGACCTTTTAACACACGCTGGACTGAGAAAAGTCTTGATACCAGCACAGAGTCAGACGTGTTTCAAAAGGTATCGATAGCAGTTCTGACACGTTCTTTGTTTAAATTGAAGCAGCACAGACAATAACATTGGAGTATGCAAAAGAGTGAATTTGATATTATTTTTGTACGTGCTTCCTGCTTCAGTTTACAAAAACAATTTTTTTTTTCCTCCACAGCACAGCAGCTGATGATGTGAAACACAGGTTACATGTGAACACATAGTCTCTATCTGACTAACCTAGTATGATAACTATGATGAGTATTGTGAACACAGGCCGAGCAACCTTGAAATGACAAGGCCCAAAATCTGGCTCTGATATTCCCAACCTGACCTGTTTGGACTGTTGCAGTACATGAATACCAGACGTTCTCCCCTCGTAATACCTCACTGACCTTTTTCCATTATGTTTTCTTGAAAAGTAGCCTGTGCCCCCCGGCTCAGTTATCAGCGTGTAGTTTTAAATTACTGGCAATAATGTGGGAACAAATAGGCAGAGGGCAGAGTCCGGAAAGAAGCAAACTAAACCTGTTTTGAGAGTGCATTATAGTTAGGATATACTGAATAAACATTAAGCAGGACAAGGATGTCTAGGTAATGTGTAACAAGTGTGTGGCAAAGAACTAACAGAGGATATATAACAATGTGTATATATAGATATATATCCTGTGTGAAGAGAAGCTGGTTCCTGAAGTATTTTTTTCTTGTAAATTAGCATTTGAAAAATGTATTTTAATGACAACCATGGTTCTTATTTCATTTCTGATACTAAATCAGATAAAGCTGCAGAAAAAATTGTGATTGTGATTCAACAGCTGTTGCACAACTTCTAAAGAGGGCATTAAAGTCTCTTATCTCCAAATTAAACAAGTTGTTTAAATCAGCTATTCAGTTGTGACACAATGTTTCCTGGAAGAAAGATGCTTAATTCACAAGGGAGCACTGAGATATCAGTAAATCAAACAATAAAGTGAAGGGACAAGATCAAGGAGGAACATTAAGGTGCAATAAAGAAGGTGTGCTTGTTCATAAATCAGTGCTGTCTTCAGAGATACGTGTGGACGTATACGTGTGGAGTGAAGTGATCCAAACAGGTACTACAGAAGAAAGCAGCAACATCACTCACCTATCAAAGGGGATGTTTTAGGGCAGTACGGCATGGCGTCTCCATGGCTATGAGCTTTGGGTAGGTGGGATAGGTTGGCATATACATCTCCTCCAGTGACGCTGGCTGCTGTATGGTTGCGATTCGACAAAACAGCAGTGTCAGGCTTACGGAAGATGCGGATGAAGTAGGTGACCCTCTTTTGGTAGCCCTCTCGTGACAGCAGCGCCATGACCACCAGCTGGATGCCCAGGAACATGAAAAGGTAGCGCCATTTGGACTGGAAAGTAACCATGGTGAAGGCTTTGCGTTGTCAAAGCAACAGAGATCTTGAGGAAGGTGCGCAACAACAAAAAAAAAAAAAGTCACGCTGGTCTTGGGCAACCTGACTTTCAGTGATTTAATGCCGGGGCTGTGGAAGCTCTCCGCAAGCAGAAACAATATTCAGGAAGGGGATGATTGTCAACTGTGGGTTTTTTTTTTTTTTGGAGGCTTGTGTTGAATCAAATATGCTATGTACCCTCTTTAAAATATGGCAACTATATACAATAGTCTGTGGCAATATGAAGTTTTTGAATATGGAGCAAGAGGAGTAAAAAAAAATTGGTAAAAGTAACACAAAAAAGGCACTTTTGGTAGTTTATCAATCAAGGAGACCACCAAGGAGACGGCAAATAGAAAAATATTCAAAACCAAGGAAAAAAAAAAAAGTGTTGTCTATTTTTCTCTATTTCACTGCATTCCTTGGTGCAGGTACGTATGTGGTAAATATCTCCAAAGTTGACTGTTGGTCCAATTTTTGATTGGCGTGGGGTGGTAATGCCAGTCCCACATCATGTTGTTTCACCCCCCAATGAATTCCATTTGTTTCCCTGCGAAGCTCATTCTCCTCCGGTCAAATAAATGGCAACGTCAGTGTCTCTCACCCTCTCCCTCTCTCTCTCTGTTTCTTTCTTTCTTTCTCTCTTTGTGAGCTTTATGCTGCCTTCTGTTTTCCCTCGTGTACTCTCCTGAGAGAGGCCTCTGCAACAACAACAGCCGCCATGACAAAAGGGAGCATATGCAGCCGTATAGGACCTTTACTTTACAGAGGATTACACAGCTTTCATTAACTCACTGCCTGACTGGCTGACTGGCGAAACAGGAGGGGGGGGGGGGGGGGGGGGGGGGAGTGTACCATGACCAGGGTGGGAGGAGTGGTCAGAGGGTTGGATATGTGTGTGTGTGTGTTTGTGTGAGTGACTGTATATTTGTTGTGGGGCAGGGGGGAGGGGGTTTCAGTGGAAAGTCAGGCTGAGAGAAAAAGAAATGGGGGCGGAGGAAAAGAAGGAGGAGGAGGGAGAGCTTTCATGCCCACAGCTATTGTCCCATAATGATGAAATCCACAGTTATGAGACACCTAAAACGGCTTCCTGGGCCCACAGCCACTAGTCTCGCTGGATGGACGGGAAATGGACCAATCACTCGAGTGCGGCTCTGAAAGAGAACACATAGAAGAGGAGGAGGGACGGTTATATTGACTGACACCCGTTGGCCCAAACTGTTGACATCAGCGATTTTGTGCTTACAGCAGAATGCCCCCCCACCCCCATACAAACAATGACTAATTGTGTGCAATACAGGCCCAACAAATGGATTGTGTTTGTTTACATGGAGACTCAACAGCACAGTTGGATAGCCTTGACTACTTAGACACAGCGTGAGCTCCAGTGCAGATGCCTCCCCATAGAGAGGCCTGCTGCCCGAAGTGGATGGCAGACAGGATGCCGCATACCGCCATGTGGCTAAAACTTCCTGATTCTAGAGCCAACAAACTTTGCATTTGCATGGCAATGGGCATGTTTTGCATTAGGTCTTTGAAATATTGTGTTTTCTGACCTTGTATAACTCCTAACCCTGATCTGGTGCTGTCTGCTGCCGTAGCCAACACATTCTTAGTCACAAATCAATTAGTGCTTGTTAAAGTAGCCAGCCTCAGACCGCTAATCCTAATCCCACTGAATGCTGTGAGCCTGGTGGAGAGATAGAGACAAAGCTAGAAAGCAGCTGGCAGCCTCACACCTACAGAGAAGACTGATTTTTACAGTAGGGCTGCAACTAATATTTTCTCGGTTGATCGATTTGTTGTTTGGTTCAGAAAGTAGTCATAGTTTCCTAAAGCCCAAGGTGACGTCCTCAAATGGCTTCTTTTGTCCCGGCCAACAATCCACAATCCAAAGATTCTCAGTTTAGTGTCATAAAAGACTAAAGAAACCAAAAAATATTCACATTTAAGAAGCTGGAATCAGAGCATTTGGAAATCTTAAAAAAAATGACTCCAAACAATTAATCGATTATCAAAATAGTTGACAGTTCATTTAATGGTTTACAACTGATCGATTAATCAACTAAACCCTGCAGCTCAACTTCACAGAACATTATAGCTTATCATGATAACCTTTAGTTTTTAAGGAAGCAGCTCTGCAATACACTTCAATGTTTATTGACATTTCATACCTAAACTTCAAGTCTGTTGCTTTGATTGAAAGGTGTAAAAATCTACAGTAGAGCAACGTCTCACACTGCACTTAAGACTGAAAAACTGATGTTTGAAGTCATACAGATCTCTGTGCTGAAAGCTGACTTCTTTCCCCAAACAGTTTTTGTTATTTTGCCTGGTTACTGTGTGCCTTAAAAAATATCTCAAGAAATGACAAAGATCAATTGATTCCCTGTCTGTTAAGTTCACTCCTGCTGAATCATCAGCGTGACGTTGACATCTTCTCTTCCCAAGTTTCCTCAGTGAAGACGGTGATTTAAGAATTAAAATGTTTATAACAGACAAAAAAAAAGAAGTTAGATCTACAAACCAGTGTAGCAAGAAAGACAAAATGTCCTTAAACTGCGTAAACTACGACTGGAACATACAGCCTGCTTGATCCACTGTACAGATATACCGATGACATCTGACAAACTCGTGCTTGCTGAACTTCAGTTGTTCATGCATTTCTTTTTTGGACAGCTGACTGACAGGATTTTCCGTTCAAAGACAATAAAGGTTGTTTTTTTTTTTCTTTAAGGGAACATGTGGATCAAAAAAAAAGGAGAAGAAAGCCTGTGCAGAGGATTTTCATCTTCAAAAGGAAATGTGAGCAGATGGCAGATTGACCCATCTCACTTTGCCTGGCCCCTTTAATGACGCCATAGATTATGGATATGGTTTATAAAGATCGTGCCATTAAGACTCTGGTTAATCCCACAGGAGGAGAATGCAGCTCCGGAGATATGTGGAGCACAAAAACAAGCCACTGGGAAAACTGCAATGACTTCCAAACTGGTTCATGCCTTTTTTTTTTTTTGTTATGCTCACTAGCTGATTATAAATGGTTAAACATCTCAGGTTTCCAAGGACAAAACATGGCTGATAAGATCAATGTGTCGGGCAAGTTTGAGCTGCTACATGACTAAGTATCACGCATTAGGCAATCCCCCAGGGGATGAATTCAAACTTTCTAAGATACACCCTTCCTATTCTCCCATTTACAAGTGTCACATTCATTTGTAATAGGATATACGAATCTCTTTACAAGGGGTGCAACGCTAAGTCTAGGTTGCACTAGTGCTTGAGGACCGTATTCTTCTTGAGCTGGCTTATACAGTTGAGAGAACATGGCAGCAGGCACCTCCTTCAACAAAGCTTAGGCACCGACTTAACACGCATGTAAGACTGAGACCCAGTGACTAGATTTAGACAAATCTGTCTGTGCTAGCTAAAAGGCTGAGGATGAGGAGCAAACCAAAGAAAGAAAAGAAAAAAAAAAGCACAAAGCAAACTAAGAGGTGCTCGAGGGGGGGAGAGGGAGAGCAGCCAACAGTCTGGTTACACTATGTGCTTTTGACTTCATTATCTCTCCTGCACGGATATCCTTCCTTTCTACATTTAGAATTTTAAAAAGGCAGGTTTGGCATGACATTATATACTGCCGCACACCAATGCAAGTCTGTTCTGGTCTTCTTACCAGCACTTCCTCTCTTCTCTCCCTCTCTCTGTCTTTTTTTTCCTATACTATGCAATGTGTGCTTTAAACAATAATGCCACATAACATCCAACAAATGGGACGTTTTCTTTCTGCCCACGGGGCATTAATATTACATGCATATGTATGTCCACATGCATGCTTGCACACACATGAATGAATGCAAGAAGAGCCAAGAAAGCTGGCATAGGGGGTCGGAACGAAGAGCAGACTAGAAAATAAAAGGGGAGGGTGAGGAGGGGGGTGTAGGAGTATGGGAGTTATATATTTAGATCATCATCTAGGGACTGAGGCTTATGGTCAGCACTACTGTTCCAATCTCAAAGGGACAGCATAGCGCTCACGCACACACACACACAGCCATAAATGAGCCTCCAGTGGGGGTCTCCACAGAGGCCGTTTTACCTAACCAGACATTCCTACGGAGCCTCTATTGACCTTCGTCACTTTTCTGTTCCTTCTTATTTCTCATCTCCGACTGTCAGGCTGTCATTCCCTGCACTATATTTTACAGCAGCACAAGTCAGTTTCAGCAGCGAGAGCAAGAGTCTTTTTTTTTTTAAACCTTTCATGAGGGTTTTTTTAAAATTGGTAGTATCTGATCCAGAAATTCCAGGCCCAGCTGGTTCGCATCAAATAAGCAGAGTACAGAATAGAAATGCGGTACATCCCTGTTTCAGTACACAATGCTATGTGTACTAGAGTGAGGATCTAAACTTGGAACATCTCAGTCTATAAGCAATGTGAGCTTTCTGGGGTGTCACCATATACTTGTCACATATACTTCACACTTTTAAAAACTGCAACAGGTTTTATATTTCTGTCTATGAATACACTTCTCTCCAAAAAATAGAAAGTAATATTGTCTGCTGGTCTGCTACACGTCACTGCAACAAAGGAAAATGGAAGCTATTGTATGAGCATTGGCTATTAATTTCTTTCTCTGTGAAGCAAAAAATAAAAAAAAGACAGCTAAATTTTTACATAAATACTGACAAGAGAAATACATGCTGAGCACAACTGTTGAGCATTTCTACGCAACCATATAGCATTTCTAAATAAAGTTCACAGAAAAAGCTTTGCCACAAAACCTAGACTAACCTGCACCGTCTGGTTAAAGACCTTAACCACTGAAGCACATAGCGAGGCTGCACATTAGAGGATAAGCCTTTCACATCTGCCCGAGTGTGTCGTCGCTTCTATATGTTCCAACCTACTGAGGGTGAGCGAGCGCTCTTCAGTCTTAAATGTTTGACCTTCATGTTAAATCTGCTCAAACCTAACTGCTGTTAATGGGGTGAAAGTCCATGAAATTCCACTTTCTTTCGCACAAGGATCCACTTTAAGCTCTCACAGCACAAGAGACGCTGTAAAGGTAATTTCAACAAGGATGTCTCACTTGTTAGAAGCTAAAATCATGTATTTAAACATGTAAAATAGGTTAAGTTATTTGGCCTCTTTATCTAACAACGAAATAACAAAGGAGCTGGCATTGAAGATGACAATAATAGATGTCAATAAGAGAGAATATATATACACACGTAGTGTCCCCAAGCTCTGTCAGCAGGAGCTAGACTGCATGGCATCCAAAATCAATGAGCAGATTTACAGAACAGTTATTGGCATGTTATTGTTTACATAAACATTTCGTCATGTAAAAAAAAAAAAAGGAAGAAGAATGTGTTGTCTACATTTCTACAGCACTCACATGCTGTATGATTGCACTTGTATATATCCGAGTCAGACTGATTTTATGCATGTGCATCTCCCACCAGAGGAGAACTAATCAGTAAAATGAGGTTAGATGGAATGGAAATCTGTACTCTAATGATCTGGTATAACGTCCAGATCTGTGGCTACTTAAAGAGTGGAGAAACAAGGGGTGGAACACAAATGTAGCCGGTTAACTGGATTGAATTGCCAATTTTCCAAATAAAAAAAAATGAGATGTGGGAAGCAATTCAATGGTTTTTAATGCTTTAATGCCTTTTTGAAAAAAAAAAGACCTTTTTAAGACCTTGACAGAGAAAATGTAATACCGTTTCCAGTGTAAAACAAACACATATTAGGGCTGAGGTTCATGTTTGAAATCAATTTGACAATATTAGTAGAGATATTTTTCTGGATAAATTTGTGTCTCCATATAACAATCATATGTCAAAATCACACAGAGTAATCAGCAATGAATTGTGTCCCACTGTTATGCTTAACATTAGATAAAACTGTTTGTGTTAAAGCATTTTAATTTAAAATTTACATTTTAACTACAATTTGCTTGAAATTGCTCATTTTGACAACACTCTGTAAAACAATAAGGCTGTTCTCAGCTGTAGTTAATCCCCTCTGATTAAGACACACACACACACCAGTACATCTACCTTTCATTCTCTTCAACAGCCCATTAAACTTGTGAACTCCAGCTAAGCGGTCCGCTCCTCTCCTTCATGTTGGCCGTCGGCGGCTCCACACTACGAACATTATAATCAAGTTTCTAGCAACTATCAGAAATAACAGAGGGCTTTGTGTCTCCTCTGAACCCCCCAGGCCAACTGTCTTTAGCCGAGCATCATTCGTACTGTTTTGTGTACTTCTTTAATCCCGTTACCTTGGTGAGAGCAGGCGGCTTGTGGAGAACCAATCGAAAAATGACCAGAAAAAGGAAAGAGCTGAAGCAGAACGAGTTGCGCCCATATTTAAATGAGTGAATCCTGCGGGGAGATATTTCTCATGCAAGTAGGCATCACCTTAAAATTTAAGACCTACCATAATTTTTTTTTTTTAAAAAAAAAGGCTTTTTAAGACATTTTATGACCTTAAATTCCAAAAATCTTATTTAAGACTTTTTAGGGATCTGCAGGAACCCTGTTTAATGGACAAAACAGCATGTGCAGCTGATTTTCACTGTTTACAAACTGTTTGCATAAAACCATGTGTTATTTCTAGAGCTGGATCCACTTCAAGTCCTGCTTGGAGCCCATGGAGTCAATGGGAACGTGTGGTAGTACAGAATCCACTATTTAGTCTACAGAGGAGCAACTTGTCAGTAAGCATGCACTGTTAAGGGTGAGACAGGTTAAGGGCTAACTAATGGTTATTCTCATTACTCTCAATTAACCAATAAGTCATTTGGATGGTAAAAAAATGTGTAAAAATAGTGAAAAATGTTGACCACAGTTTCCCAAATCCCATGCTGACATCTTCAGTCAATTATTTATAAAAAGTTGGCAATCTGTTATCTGTCAATCAACTAGTAAATTAATCGACCAATTGTTTGTAACAACAATTGATTAGTGGTTTGCTTTCTAATGACCTGTAACCTTTTACGATCTCAGTGAACACTGAACACATGTAATGATTCACAGACAAGGTTAAAAGTAATATCTCGTTATAAATAAATCAAAAATCAGCATATAAACAAACAGCACAATGGCTGAACGAGCTAGTTGACATTATTCATCAGGTTGTCGCGACTTGATTCAATGTTTGCTAGTATTTTTTCTGGACTATGGTTTATTATGGTTGTGTCGTCCTGGACGGCATTATGTTTATATTTTGTCCACTTCTTTTATACATAGAGGCAGAAACAAAATATTGTCAACTATTTGAAACAGATGTGTAAACCTTACAGCTGGCGTCTGTTTTATGGAAAACCGAATCGGAAAATGAGATTATCCAGTCAAAAAGTGAAGAAAGAGGAAGAGAGTAGAGACAACATGCAAAGGGGAGGAAAATGTGTTTTTGAAAACTGAATATGCACCAAACATGTAAATATAGGAAGGGAAAATCTGCAGCTCTTGATGGATTTGTTTGTTTTTAAGTAGCTCTCGTGCCAAAAATGGTTGGAGCTATCTGATGTTAGATTAAGTGAAACCAGTACGAAAATGTAAAAAATATATTTTAACAAAACTGTTGTACATAAATTTACTACAAAATTAACTGTAGTCTTTATTTAATAATAAAAAAAAAAAAGTCAGTGATCCTAAACAAAACCTCATTTTGGTATGACAATCTTTGGGAGCCCTAACGGTTAAGAAGCACACCACATAACTGCAACATCCACAGTCCGACATGTCGTATGCATGTCGTACCCGTCTCTCTCTCTCTCCCTCCATCTTTCCTGTCTTTACCTCGTCTGTCAATTAAAAAAGGCAAAACCGTGTGGACCAGATCCACACAGTTACCAAACAAATTTGCAGGGAAAGGTTCCCGCTCAATAACTTCTCACTATTTCCATCACTGATAAGACCCTTTCTGTGCCAGGCACAGTATGTGTGGGCTGTTGTTGGTTCATTGTCACCTCAGATGATTTGAACAAACTAACAGGTCCTTTCAGAAACATGCTTGGCATCCTGCTGGCCTCGGGGCAGAGCTGTGGTACAAAGTCTGGCTTCAAAGCAACAATATATTTCCCCTGGAGGTTTAGCCTTGGCCTCAGTGTGCTTTTTTTTTTCTTTTTTTTTTACTGGCAACCATTCTGCTCTGCAATCAGTATTATCTCTCCACAATAAAACATGCTGCTGAAAAAGTACTACCACATTAACAACGTGTACAACTACAACTATTATTGTCATTATCAATTAATCTGCCGATTTGTTGAAACTGTCAAAACGTAGTGAAAAATGCCCACCACAACTTCCAAAAAGCCTGAGTGACTTCTAACTGTTCTGACCAACAGTCCAAATCCAAAAGATATTTTGTTTTCTACCATATATGACAAAGAAAAGCAACAAATCCTAATATTTAAAAAGAGTCTAAGGATAGAAGGTGCTGGTGATGTTGTACAGACTGACTGTTTACAAACTGACCACAGTAACGATAAATCACATTAGAAAATCATTTCCAGATAACCTTGTCATGGTGAGTTTCATTTAAAGTAGCAATAAAAGTAGTTAATAATACAATTATGTTATCATTTCCTTATTCATTCAAAACAACAGTATAGGTTAAGAAATCTTTACTTTATCTCTAGATTACATGGTCAAAGTCCTTACAGGGGGTGTGACATTTAATCAGGACACTTAAGGACATTGGCTGTAAACCAGTACAGTGAGGAAGTTTAAGCTAATAAACAGGAGCAGTTCAGCTGGTTTCAGGAATTGGCATTTAATACTACAAATAGTAGAGAAACTTATCTGGGTGACAGATGTGGATAGCAGACAGCAAACAGCTCTTACACAACGGCGTCATTTGTCTTTTCCATGGGAGAGATACTCTTTCTACAACCCACTAACGGCCCTTAAGACACAACAGACTCTTAAAAACATTATTCAGATTCTGTATACGCAAGCAGGCCTTTGCTCTCAAGCACCAACCACGCAAGACCGGGCAATGAAATAATGTGCACACATGCCCTGAGAAAAAAAAAAAGAAAAAAAAAAAAGAGGGTGTCTGCATAACAACACGTGCCAGCGTCCTTGTCATGGCAACCCATCCTGAGCCCTGGCCATTCATTGCGGGTGCAGCTGGTACATGTCTCTAAGGCTGTTCCCTCGAGTCCGACTCCGCTGGGACAGACTGATGAGGGGGGGGGGGGGGGGGGGGGGGGGTGGTAAAAAAAAAAAAAAACACATCATCATCATCATCCTCCTCCTTCCTCCCACTTTTTCATCTCATCTTTCTTGCCTTTGGTTTGCACATGCAGTTTCCATAGTGCAGTGTGCATCTCCTGCTATAACCAACCCATCTGGGACAAGTCATCTTATCCAGTGGGTTGTTGCGAACTTAGCGATGACAACCATGGAGATATGGAAACCTCCCCAGGTGGCCATAAAATCCACACCACAACAAAACTGGAGCAACAAGTTTAAAGTACAAACGAGAGGGAAATGCCACAAGTATTCAAACAAGATTAAATCTGCATAAAACTGACCAGACCCAAGGTGACTCTGCCAACAGTTGGTCCGTAAGAATATCTAATACAGAACAAGCCATGTCAAAATCATATCAGTCTGACACGAAAAGCCCATATAGTCCTGTATGAAGAACATAAACTATAGTTAATGGAGCTGCATTTCAAGCTTGAAATCATATTGACAAGTACGATGTTATTTTTTTCAAACTCTGTGCCTATAATGTGACAATACTCTGGATCCAACTATAAAGGATGTCATACAGTGTTTAGTGTGATCTCCTGTAAGCTGGCGTGGGTGCTGTGTCTGCCAGGGTGGAAAAAAAAAAAAGATTAGTCATGCAGATATGATGTTCAAGCAGGTAAACGAGGAGCTTGAATTATTCTGCGGACATAAAACTGATCAATTCCAGTTTGCATAACTTATTGTTCCACTTAACTAGTTTACAATCATTGCCTGATGACTGCATGACAAAATGTTTTAATAGTTTTATATCATTGGTAAATTGAAAAGTCTTATTTTTACTGCTGTTCATACAAATTTTAAAGGCATCATGTCATGTCATTTGACACTGTTCCTGTTTTTGTTTGTTTTTTAACACTAGATTACTTGTGGTTAAAAAAAAAACTTGTCTGTTACAGCAAAGTATAAGATGATAATATAACCATATAACAAATGATATCATGCTGACGCAGGAAGATAGTATTGCAACAACAGTCTTTATCTTTATTGCAACAACTTGCAATAACTGTCGATGTTTATGCAAGGAGGGGAACCATTGACTTTGGCAAGTAACAGTGACAGAAGAAAGCAAAGACGTCATAGGTAGAGATTGTCCATTGATATTCACAGTTAGTTGATTGGTTGTCATATTTGACTTCATAACTATGCTAGTGGTACTTAGATTGAAAAGGATAACTTGTTATTGTGTACAATTGTTAAGTTTTTCCTCTCAAAAAATATTTTTTTACAGATGTTTACAGGTAAAAATTAATTTACATCATGGAAGAAGAGTACAGTTTACATTAATGCCTTGTTAGAGACCTATTTTTAAATACAGATGTAAGCCTATGAGTTGCTTGAAAGATTACGTGTGTTCAAGTTTGACACATAAAGTCAAAGCAATGAAGTGACGCAAAAGGAAAGGAGAACTAGGTGTTTGTAGACCGCATCATGCTGACCACACTGTGACCCTGAAACAATCCGACATAGATAACATCCCAGCTGTCAACAGATAAAGCTACTGGTACATCTTTCTTCTAGAAAAATGAAAGGACGGTCCTTCAATCTGTCCCCTTTGCTCTGGTCCTCTCATAACGTACTTTAAAGTGTGGACTCAATCAATCTGACAGGTCAGAGGGGGAGGGGGCTGCCACGCAGAGCCTTTTGTTCTGCTGAGGAGGACATACATGAAAATATTGGTGAAACAATAAAGACTATGCAACCAGTTTCGACTCCAAGTTCAGCAATTTCAGCTAGAAAGCGGCGTGAAATGGCGCAATCGTTGATTAATTTTCAACACTCCGTGAACATGGAGCCAGATTTGGCTAATTCAAGACCCTCATGTATAACGCTAGTTAACATTAACCTAACTAAGGTTTAGCTCTTAATCAACCGAGTTGCTTACCAGTTCTTATTGTCATGAAAGTCTTCCCAAACATTTTGTTCCTGTCGCCGTTGTGATTTTAGCAGCAGCACAGAAGCTAAGTTGAGACGCAGGCAAACTTTCATGTGCTTTGTTAAGCAGCGTTAACTAAGTTCAGCAGGTAAACCGTGAACACTAACTAAATTAGCTTAGACAGTGTCCCTTGTGTACAAAGTTAACTTCAAAACTGTCTCATGTAGAACATTGTTGAATTCAACTAAAACTATATCACCTTGCTGTTTCCACGGTGTAAGCAGATCAACATTCAAAACAGTGTTTTACAACGATATGGTGTTTATTTAAAAGTGGAGCTGGCGTTAACTGTTAACTAACGCTAATCAACTGTTGTGTAGTTATCTGACGTAAACATGTTAAGGCAAGGGATAATCAATCGCACTTTTAAGCCCATAATCCTGTAAACACAGCAGAGAACTCAACCTCCAAGTACAACTGATCCTCTCCAGCTGTGACAAGAAAGACAACCCGAGCCGAGCCGAGCTGAGCTGAGCTGAGTTGAGCCGAGCTGAGCTAGCCGCTGCGGGTTAACTGCTGCCTGACGTTAGTTAGCTGGCTAGCAAGCTAGCAGCCACACACCAGCACGCGCGGTGCTACTGTTTCACTATTAACAACAATATAGCGTTATTTGACAGTTTCATTCTTACCAGAGGCGTTGTTGTTAATCCCTCGGCTGGTCAATTACCGGTTAACCGTCGATATCCCCAACAACACCCTCCCTCCACCCTATTTCCGATATGTTTTGAAGTTGATGCTGCGTGGACGCGGTGCTGTGCGGGAGTCACAGATCGACTGAGCAGCTTCGGTCGGTGTCGCACAGGACTTCTCCTCCTCCCCCCACCCCTTCACCGAAAACCCCAAATGACACAGTCAATGTACAAAGCTCTTGTTTCATTTATGAGAAATTGGTAGTAGTGGAGATGTAGTGCTTTCAGTCGCTATTTTAGTATTACAGCTATGACAGTATGGTACAATGTAATTAGTAGCAAAATTATCACATTTGAAGGGACTTAAGTGCACAATATTCTAGGCTTGTATACTCCTACTTTTTAGCTAAACCACAAAGTTATTTTAAAAAAATGAGGAAATTAACAGTAAAAGGAAGTCAGAGATAAGGTTTTTAAAAAAAAAAGATAGCTGGTCTATGAGCCTTGAGAATCGAGTCTGGCTTTAAAAGTGGCAAAAATAAAGACTTGTTAGCTCTTCAGACCTGCCCGAAGAGCTCAGACTTAAAGGATAGGTTCAGGATTTTTCAAATCTGTCTTAAAACAACCGACAGGAGCCCAAATGAACACAGGTTTTATCTCCTGATGATACTGGCTATTAAAAGATCCCCTTCAAATGCGCTTTTAATGTAAATGATGGGGGCCAATATCCACACAGTCAGAGAAGCTTTTATGAGGCTTCAGTAGTCTGAGTTAGTCATATCAAGTGCATATATGCCACATTTATAGTCTTTTTAGCATCAAAATCCCTCTTTGTGTTTCCTTGTTCCTTGTGGTGGAAGTATAGAAATAAAAAAGAGGGACTTTACAAAGCATGTAAAGTTGAAAGATCTATTTGATTTGACTCATTTGGGAAGTTTCATATTAGCTTCAGATAAACTTTTAAATACATTTTGTACATAAAGAGGCTTATGGCTCCAATCACTCACATTATAAGTGCATTATGAAGGGATCTTCTAAGTGTCTGTATGTACAAGAGGAATGATTATGTTGAGAAAAAAAAAACAGTTTCTGTGAACTTGTTCTTTAAGGGTGAAAGGTCAAACAAATTTGACATGGTAAAATCTTAGAGAAATTAAAAATTTGACGGTACCAGTCAGGCTGTGCCACATACCTTGTGTATTTTATAATGGCTATAACCCAGAATGAAGAAAATCAGATTTACAGGAGAGGATAAAATTAAGAACTTAAACCTTTTCATCTGTTCAAAAGCTTAAAACAAACAACAGTTGATTAATGTGCAGAGAGGGGGAAGAAAGAGGGATTACTAGGGACTATTAGGTACTAAGTTATTACATATTTTATTATATATTACATAAAACTATTTATTTATATCAGTCTTTGCGATTCATATGCATTTATAAATCCACCATAATGAACTTGATATGACTGCCCTGTAATTATTTAAATAAATTCACATGTTCTAGAACTGGACTGAAATTTTTTAAAAAAAACACATCGCACATGTAGTTAATACAGAGATTACTGTTCACAGTTAAGGTAAGTTGAGATCATTTACTGCTGGTTAATTCACTTGACTTATCACATTATACTCACAGAAACATGGTTGTTTCAAAAGTGACTTCCCGTTTAAGATAAGCCAAACAAAATATCAAAATGAATGAATATATAAAGACATTCTGTGGCAGCCAGTGCATTGTATCTAATCATGTCAATGTTAGCAGGTCCTTCAGCTATCAACACAATGCCCGATCAACCACCTCTGTACCAGTTATTTAATCTCAGGCCCTCTACAGCTCAAACAAATGTGGATGATTTGGTGTCAGCTTTGTGGTGTACACTCTTCCCCGGACAATATTTTGGACAAAACCACAGGCTGGATCATCTCTTTGCCAGGATGTCCCACAGGCCAGAACTGGCAACCCTGCAAATCTGCCCCTACTATTTTGACCAGGTCACTTACCATCTTCCACCCAGAGACCAAGTGAAACACATGTGGGTACCACTACTGTGATTTAAACTCAAATTTCTACATCAAATTATATTCAAGAGTTCCCAAACTTTCATGGAACAGACTCACAGACTGGTGTGTTTGTTTTTCATCTATTTTGTGGTTAGCAATGCTGATTTTAACTTAAAATAGACTCCAAGCTATTCTTCAGGGGCTCAGTTTTGGTAACATCTCAATCTACCAACGTAGGATGTTTGCCGCTTGGTGTGCATTTGGTTTACTGATACTGCTGCTTAAATGCTATAATAAATGATCTTCCACCCACTTGTGGCCTACAGGGAGAGACGCAACCTCGGACTGCACTGCTTTGACACATGGGCAAACCTAAAACGAGAACAGGAGCTAGCCAATGAGAGGCGGTGGAGAAGTCATTTAAGGACTAATCGAGAACCCCAGCACAGCAGTGGCATCAATTTGAGACGACTTAGTCAACTCCAAGATCCAAACACTGGCAGGACTATATCCACTAGACAGTATATTTATCTGATGTACGGCCACCGCTGCTAACTCCTTGTTTGTTTGTTTTTTGTTATCACTACATTTGTACAAATATTTGTCCTTTAAAAGATGAATGTTGAGTATTCCAATGATTTTCTGATGTAATACCCAGCATATGTATGACACTACAATCCAAGTGTAAGTAATATGATTAATTTATGACAAATATTTATCAGGCTGCTACCCATTTTATCCACATAATTCCATTCTTGAAAGAAACATTTCCAAACTTCAGTGCCTCAAAATTCTGGGCAAGAGAGTTGGTGCTGTAGAAACATCACTCAACAGAACATTTTGCTGGCAGGAAACTCAAAATGAGTGTGTATGAAGGTCAGGCAATGCAACGCTGTCGGTTTCTACTAACAATGATCACAACTAGGGCTGCTGTTAATGATTATTATTATTATAAATCAGTTGACTATTTCCCCAGTTAATAGTTTGGGCCACAAATTGCAAAACTGTGAACAGAAAATGGCAAAGAAAAGGAAAACAAGGTGACATGTCCAAAACCTCAAAGACCAAAAGATATTAAGTTTGATAGCCAATATAGCAAGCCGATATTTATATTTGGATCCTGTAACTTGTTGGCCGTTTTGTTTAAAGAATGACTGACAGCACTAATGGATTTATTAAAATAGCTGCTGATGAATTTTCTGTAGAGCAACGAATCAATTGACTAATCAATGTGGCAATAATTACAACATTCATCTGATGACAACTGATTATATTTCTTGACCTCTGATGACTCATCTGATGACAAGAAATATAAGACAATGATACTAGTTTTTAATCATCTATTAAAAGACATACTGTATATTTTGAGTCAGACAAAAACGACCATCATTTTCTTTTTTTATGGAAAACATCTTTAATGGATTTCTTTAAGTAATGTTGTGTTAAGTGAGTACATATAGATACAAATGTTTTACCCTAACTATGGAGGTACAGGTATTTTTAGGAACCAGTAGAGTGCTTGTATAAAAAACACCCATCACATGGTAGTGTGTCTTCTCAAGGCTGGAGACAGAGCTAATCTGACATTAGGCCTTGTGCTGCAGTGAGTAAATTTAGTCCAAAAATCAATGCAAGTCGGGGACTGCAAATCCACAAAAGACACACTGTAGATACAGACACACAGACGTAAATCAATAACAAACTTGTGTGTCTGGACACCTCTTTTTTTTTTTTTTTTCTCGTGGTGGTTATTTTTCTCTCTACTTGTAGAACTCGTGCTCCTGCTCGTCCTTTTTGATGACGGTCTTGTAAGCTTTTTCGAAGTCTTTGGCCAGGACGATATACCTGTTCTCACGCACTGCCAACATGCCAGCCTGAGACAAAAATAAACAGAAGGAATACATCAAAACAAGCCACATTTGAATATGTATATATTTAAATGAACAAAGTAAAAGTTTATTTTTTATATAAGTTCTTGTTTTACATTGCTCCAAGGGGGGGGGGAGATAAGTTCTAGCTCACCTCCTGGCAGATGGAGTTGATATCAGCTCCAGAGATCTTGTCTGGTCTGGCCACATCTGTACATCAGTTAAGGACAACTGAACAACACAGTAATACTAAAAAACAAGGAAATTCAAGTATCCAAACTGTGTTTAGACATACAGGAATGATGCAGAGTAAATGTCATATAGAGGGTGCAGCAGACTCACAACTTTAGTTTTTCATTTTGTCACAAATACTTTAGGGGGCACCAGATCCCCATTAAAAATTAAAAAATAACCCTGTTATGCACACATAAACATGCCGTTATGGCACTAAAAGGATACAGTCCTCCAGGTCAACCTCCTCGGAGAGGTTCATTTTACTGGTGATGGTGGAGAAAATGAGACGTTTCTGCCTGCGGTCGGGCAGGGGGAACTCAATCTTTCTGTCCAGACGACCAGGACGTAGCAGGGCCGGGTCCAACGTGTCTGCTCTGTTGGTGGCCATGATCACCTGAGGGGGGAGGGTTCAAATGTCAGTAGAGGATACATGAGCATGATGATCATTGGTACATACAAGATAAAGGGTGCGTTCAGTTCCACATATAATGTCACTGAAACAAGGTAAATGAGCTGAACTAGGACCAAATGGACCTAGGGTGTCTAGAACAGGAGACTGCCAATCATTTGTAACTGGTAACCTCAAACATGGAGCCCCACTGGAGAAAACTTTGATCAACTGGTGTTTATTTCATTTAAATCTAACTTTTTAGGTCTCCCACTACAATGCTGATAAACTAAAAGAGATAAAATATAAATCAATGCACATTTAATTTAACTTTCTTTGTCAAACGAAAGTCTTCAGTATACAAAGAGTGATGCATCTGTAGCTTATGCTCAGAATGACTGTAAATAAACTTTTTGGGTGTTTTCTATGTTGAATGAATTGAAACATGACATGGTGAATGGACGGGTGATTAGAGAGAGGCAGGGGTTTGGCTTGACTCAAACGGCTTTTCATCAGTGGTACCACAAGTCAGCACATCTAAAGATGGCGCAGTCACAGGGGAATAGTTAAGAGCTTTCTCAGACAGAGGGGGACTTGGCTCACCTTGACATTGACGTTCTGGTCGAAGCCGTCCATTTGATTAAGCAGCTCAAGTAAGATTCTCTGCACCTCCCTATCAGCTGTAGAAGAAAACAAGGTCAGAGGCAATTTTTTTTTTTTTTTACTATGATGTAATTGCATTTATAACGGCTGTAAGCATGAATACACAATCATCTTTAAAAAAATCCTTTATGAGTTGGATGTGTATATTCTAATTCTACATGTGAGCTACATATGTTCATACCTCCAGTCTGTGCATCAAAACGCTTAGTAGCGATGGCATCAATCTCATCAATGAAGATGATGGCAGGGGCGTTCTCCTTCGCCAGCCGGAAGACGTCACGCACCATACGAGGGCCTTCACCCAAGTACTTCTGAACAAACTCAGAGCCCACCACACGGATGAACGCCGCTGGAGACGGAGAAATGATCAAGAACCCGTAACTAAAATACGGCATCTACTACAGATATGACATGATGTTTTATGTAATGACATAACGTGTGTATTATAGCATTAGAGTCTGTCTTTTGTTATAGCTGGGGAAAACAGCTTAAGTCTAATTTGGTATAAACCAGGAAAACATCTTTCTACACAATATATCAAAAACACAGTACAACAAATAAAAATACATCAGTGTAAGGAGGATGTCATTATTGTGCAGTGACAAACACATACATGTCTCTGATATGGCGGACTTACCTGTAGTGTGGTGAGCCACAGCCTTGGCCAACATGGTCTTGCCACAACCTGGAGGTCCATACATAAGAACACCCCTGGGTGGGTCGATGCCAATCTGAGATAGAAAACGGATAAGAGTGAATATGCCTGATTGACAACTAAGTCCTGTCTCCATCTCTAGTTTATGTGGTTATGCAAGTTGTTTTCTATAAAAAGTCATAAAAGTTATTTGACATCTAGCACAAAGATCTTGCTTTTCTAACCAAGCAAATCCCACGCAAAGAGTATAAAGACCATGAATAATCCATGCTGAAACATCATATTTCTGTTGAATATCTGACTAGGCATAAGAATATCTGACCTGTTTGTAGAGCTCAAAGTGTGTGAGTGGTAGCTCCACTGCTTCTCTGACTTCCTGCTTCTGGATGTCCATACCACCAATGTCAGCATACATCACATCAGGCTTTTGGTCTAGGAGCAGAAACGCAGTAAAAAGGCAAGTTATTCCAGCTCCAACACAACAAACTTTATACAAAGCCAACCAGTTTCAGAAAATGGCAGCTATGCATTTTTAATGAAGAATTAATGGCATATGGGTTCAGATTTGATCGTTCGACGGTTAAAAACATGAATACAATCATCTGTGACTAGTCTCCGTATATAATCAGAGTCACACTCAGGGGGTCTGTGGTGTTGAGGAGCTTTGTCATCAGCAGTTAAGCATGTCTACAGACTGTGTGGCTTGAAATCCTCTGGGAGAGCGTGGTGGAGTGTTTACCTGACGTCAGCATCATGATGCTGCTGTCAGCTTCAGGAGGGAGCACATCTACCAGGGCGTTGCTGTGCTTGTGCAGGGCCACTGAGGCGTTGGGCTTCAGCAGTTCTCTGTCGATGGTGCTCAGGATGCGCACATAGTAGTTGGACCCTGAGAGGGGGAACAATGGTGAATAAAAGAAGAACGAACTCATTACACATTTAAATTTACACATACTTCACACTGAATAATTTACATTTGACGGCATACTGTACATCTCTTCCAGGTTCCCTGAAACAACACTGAAAGCCTGAACATGATAAACCATTCGAACATACAGACTCTATGCATCATCTGCCCTTTCATTCATTTTTAATTCTCAGCTTCATTTACAGTTGTTAATTTTGTGTTTTTGATACACACTATAGCGCTTTTTATCTATCTATTATTTTAATGCTAGCAAGCATTAAATTATTCTTGGGAGCAGGAAATAACTCCTTATAATTTAACTTGACATCAACTTCTACATGGTTCAGTAAATTAATGACATCAAGCTGTGGCTCCCACAACAGAATGATTTAACATCTCCCCTTCTACCTACCCAAAACTCTGAGGACCAGTCCAGACTAGTTACAGATCTACTGTGTCTTTAACTGCTATGACTTTAAAAGCAATGCATTTTGGTCATGAAGCAGCTCTGCCTGCTGTTGCGATTTCCCAGTGAAATTTATCATAGGTCTTTTTATACATCGGCTATTTGCACACTATTTATGAGCACAGCTGCTGCAGACTGTACGCCCTGCAACTGCGATCACTGTGCATGTTCTAGAAAAGCAAACCGGATGCTTGTTTGGTGTATTGTATCTCCATCTCAGGTCCTATTTTCACAGTTTTCTTTTTCTTGACACCTTGTTTTCTTGTGTGCATGTGTGAGATGTGTCTACATATGCAGAGCCTAAGTGTAGTTTGTATAGAAGTGGTGCGCGTTTGGATGTCTGCAGCTGTTGGTGTATGCGGCAACTATGAATTGACTTTTGGGCCTGGTATGACTCACCAGTCAGGTTACATTTGAGGTTCAGCTTAAATTTAATCTGTTCAGGCTTGTGTCTGTGTGTTTTCTAAAACATGGGGTCCAGCTTGTGTAAAATAGTCACAGGTCTTTTTTGGGTCAGGCATACATTTGTTGGACTTAGACCTCTAGTGAACATTCAACGCCTTTCAACTTTAAGCTGCCATGTCACCTTTCCTGTTTCAGAAACATGAAATGCAGTTGGTAATTGGCGGGACTGCGAGCAGGGTCAAAGAGAAATTATGATCCATATTTTTACTATTTAAAATCGCCATTTTAAATAGTCTTTTTCAGTCTGTAACAGCGCAGATTATTCTTTTAACAGTACCTGTAGTAGAGCCAACAATGGCCGTGTTCTGGTCAACAGCTTCTAGGAACTGGCCAATGACGAGTGGGATGCTCTGTATCCTCTTCACTTCCTCCTGGGCATGGAGGAACTCTTTCTTCAGATTCTTCTGTTCATCTTTGATGTACTCCTCCTGCACTTCCAAGAACTCAAGCTCCTGCTGCAGCTTCTGCAACCACACAACAAAAGGAGAGGAAGAGAGAAAGATGAAAGGCTGCTGGAGATGAAAGCATCATAAATATGCTTGCTGGAGATCAGACAGACAACTTCCCCTGTGGCGGGCGGTGTGTGACTGTAGAGAGATGAAGAATTACTGACAGGACAAAAATGTAACAAACATACATTTTTAAACCCGTTTCAAAAGGAATCAAGAAAGAGATACTAATGGAATTGACTGATTCCAGTACATGAAATGAAAAGGATCTAAAATGTAATATTTCCAAAACTTCAATATGTGTACAGTCACACATTTATACTTATACAATGTACAGTTATGTCGGGCTAAAGGGTGAGTCTACCTAACAGTTGCATCAAAAGGTTCATTTCAGAAATGTTTATCAAAAGCTTCGTCAGCGGACCTTGGAAATACAATCTGATCAAAATTTACTGGTCTTTCTTCTTTTACTTAAGCTTGATTAAAAGAATAAAATTTAGTTTTGTTCACCCGTTATATAACACTATATTCTACTATTGAATTTGCTGAAAATAATCCTACAGGAGAGGCTATTCAAACCAGGCTACTGCAATTTTAATTTCTGTCTTATTTTTATTCCATTTTGAAAGCTGCCTCTATTTTTTTTTGTGAAGAGACAAACAACAAACCAACTAGGGATGTGCAGGTATAAAATTTTAACGCTACAATTATCATAGTACAAAATATAAGAATAAATGTGTAATCACGATAATCACAAATTTATTGAAATCCTATTATTAGTGCAATTACACCACGACGGCTTGGATTGTATTCACTAAACAGTGGTCTCTGCATGTTGCAGCTTTGATGGACTCGTAAGACAAACCATCAATCAAAAACAAGCAGAAAAGCAAAAGTAGGCTGTTGACTGGAAATCACTTGAAATGCATCCGTGTCTTTTATCACAACCATTCATATTTTGAAAATTCAGGATTTTTTTTTTCCTCAATAAATTTGATTTCTGAAGTGAAAGAACATTGTAGTAAATGTTTATTTGCTGGGTGTTAACAGCTAAATTATTATTTTTATTTTTTTTAAAAGGCGAGAAATTTGTTGGCTCTAACCACTAATGTTATCTGCCACTCTACACACCACCTCACTACTAACAAAAACAAGCAGAGCTTAAGCTAACCAGTGAGGAAGAAAATGATGCGGATCATCTTGACACAGAGAGTTTGTCAGTCGAGCTGAACACCGAAAGGTTGACAGCTAATATTAATATAGAAAGTCCTGACAACAGTAGCTAGAGCTCGACAGACAGAAGTCTGGTTCTCTGTGCTATGGTTATCCTGTCTCTGTTTGACTAGCAGAAAGCTCCTTCCCTGTGGCTAAACAAAATAAAAAGGGTAATGAAGGCAGGACAACTGCTCCGTGTTCACAGTGTCCTCTGCAAACAACAATAATGACAACAATGAAAATGGTCGGCGGTATCAATGCTGTCAGAGTGTTTCACCGCAGTTTATCATAAAACAGTGTACCAGCAAATCTCTAAAAGCAACTAAAGTCACTTTTGAAGCCTACAATGGATGACTTTGTCACGCTAAAAAGATATAGTTTGAGTAGATTATTTATTATTAATACTAATGTGTGAGAGGATGTCTGACCTTGTATCTGCTGTAAAGGTCCTCCAGATCTTCTGGTTCTGGTGCCAGGAAGGACAGACCTGTCTGAGGTCTGGAGCTCAATATTGCCGGCATGTCGTCCTGTGAACAAGATGACAAATACACAAATGAACCTTTGCAAGGTAGCTAATGGGTAAAGAAATTTGTCAACAAGCGTATCCAACATTTCACCTATATAAACAGAAAATATATGTGCAAGTTATTTTCAGCTCAGGAACAGAGGACAGCAAACATCTACCTTAACAGAAACACACAGATAAACAATAACGGTGAGCTCGGCTACAGTAACCTCACAGAAAGAGACGACGACTAGCTTGTGTAGCCTTAGCTTGTTAACAACTAACTTAACGTTAGCCGACTTTGACAGCTCGAAAATGCAATAATTCTCTCTTCAACTTTTGTTTTCGTTTATGTACGCAACGAACTCATCCCCCAAATGATCGATATTTGGTGGATATATTTTCATAAGTCCCTCATCTACTTTAAAACAAATCTCACTTCTTGAGCTATACTAACATCATGCTAATGCTAACAGCTAACTTGCATGACATAGCAACTGCACTGAGTAGAGAATGAATTGGCAGGTTTACATTTCGACACTGTTAACGAGCTAACAAATGCTAAAAGACTGCATTAAACACCTATATACAGCTACGCTCAAAACCTTATATACATAAATGCCTACCACAGAAACTCTTGTCAATTTTAACAGCAAAACAGGAAATAATCTCACTAATTCATACCGGGCTCTTTTCAACAGCTACGATGTCCTCCATGTTGAATTTGCCAACCGAATGACGTTCTGGCGTAATACGTCAGCAGAAGGGTGTATGGGTAATGGAGTTCATAGCTCGGAATAGGTATTCTATTGTCATTGGCTTCATAATGAAGGCAGATTAATTGTAATGCATTACTATAGTGCATAATTTATGATTTGAATATCAGTAATACTTTTAAGTCTAAGAAAAACAAAACTTATACTTTATATTGCTTTATGATAGCAACCAATCACATATTGTCTGACAAAATTAGCATAAGCTGCACAGTGGTGGAAATTTGCTAAGTACAATTCTGAGAAACTTGTACTTTCCATTTCCATTTGATGCTACATTCCACTACATTTCAGCTGGAAATATTGTACTTTCTTCTCCACTACATTTATTGAAGATTTGAAACAATGGATAATATAACAATATTTTAAAATACAACACATTTGTTAAAGATTAAACAAGTGGCTTCAGTGGTTTCCAACTTTTTGGCTTTTGACATCTTACAGAAAGCAGTGTGTAGTTGGGGTCACATTTCAAATGTCTATGAGTTGTTAACAGTTCCACCCTCCCTCTCAACTTCTCACATGGTTTCATTTCAATAAATGTTCAAATGATTTTACCAAAAAATAGAGGGACCAAACCCACTACTTTTACTTTAATATCTTAACAACATTTTGCTGCTAATACTTATGTACTTTTACTCAAGTAGGACTTTTACTGTTAATGCAGTATTTTTACATTGTTGTATGTTTATGTGACTGTTGTTGTAGGCTGAATTGGTGAATATTGCAAAGTCCAGCTAAGACAGTTTCTCTTTTGTGAACTCTACATTTCCCTGTATTTTAAAAAATATATATATAAATGTAATAAAATTAATGATAAACATTATAGCAAATGGCATAAGATTTTTTATGGATGACATGAAAATAGGTAGTTATTTTTTTTAATCTTTTCATTTTTACAAAACTTTACTCTCAAAAACTTTCAAACAAATGAAACAAAGTCTCTGATTGCCCTCAGTGTGCAAGTGGTCTTAACACCCCTGCATTACATGAGAAAACACATCACAGTGGTTTCCATTTCAGTTTGACTTACAGTCATGTTTTTCCTCTTGTGTGGGAAGACACATGGAAAATTCCCACCACTCTCTATCAGCAGTGCATTATTCTACACATCTTTATCTGGTGGGATAGGGTGTCAATACCTCATAACATGATCTAGACATATATTAGTCACCCGTGTTGGCAGTTGAAAAACCACATAAAGCTAGCACTGGATGCAAGACAACATTTAAAGTTCATTATTGACCCCAAAATAGCAGCAGACAAAACCATCTCCACTTAAGGTCCACTTACTTGTTTGTTCTGAAGCTTTCGAAATTTACTCAGTTGTTGTTAAATTGTATAAGTTGAAACTTTTAGGACTTCTCTGTCATGTTGGCTTAAGCATGAGAGTTTATTCTTGACATTGAAAATAACAGTTATCAAGATGAGTGATGGAAAAACCAAGGTCACTCAGCAGAGGAGGTGGGTTATGACACCACATCAGCCATGCAGACGGTTTAACATCCGTTCACACCGAGACACTCAAGGCATCAACTCAATGACCCTGAAGATGTTCAAGGAGAGGTTCACAATTTGTCACAATTTGTTCACAAGTCTGTCTTAAAACAACATTCAAGTGTCCATATGAACACTGAAAGAGGTTTTCATTACTGTAATCAGTCTTCCTGTTTATAACGACTATTAAAAAAAGAAACCTACAAATCTGCTTTCGTTGTAAGGTGGCACAGTGCTACACAGTCATTTTGTGCAATGTTTGCAAAGTTTATCCGAAATTGATGTGTTCTTTAACAGTCTTTTCTGGTGTGATTACAGCAAGAAGAACTTATTTCAATGTTTATTTTAAGCACCTGGCCTTTAAGAAAGACCTGAAAAACTTTGAACCTGTCCTGTAACAATCCCACAGAGGTTGAATAACTCCTCACGAAACAGTCACTTCTGAAGCCTCTTTGGATGCAAGGCGAAATACTATTAGAATCTACAAGTCCTGGAGCTCTTGACTCAGTGCTTTCTGGGAACAAAACAATTCCAACTTACTTGCTTGCAACATAGTCAGAAGCTCCAGACCAAGTGATTAAGTGGCCTTTGAGTGGGGGCGGTTTTGTTAACTGCTGTTTCCAAGATAAAAAAAAAGAACCGCTTTTAAGCTGACATGGACAAAATGTCCTAAAAGGGCTCAAAATAAATGAAAGGTTGAACATCTACAGTTTCATGACAATTGAATAAACTCTATCTGCTGATGAAGACTATGTGATACAATTGAAAGCTCCAAAACAAGCAAGTAGCTGGATCTTGACTAGAGATTGTTTCATCAACTTTTTTTTCATAATGCCAAACTACAGCATGTGAGGATGTCTCTGTTCTCATTCAATCTTACAACTAAAGGAACCACATCCTGTGATGTGATTTTGCTTTCAGTTTTAAGTGTTTTCTGAGGATATATTTATAATAAATTGCTTTAAAAAAAAAAAAAAAACTTCAATTCTTTGCAAAAATTAAAAAAAATTTTTTTTTTGTAATTCATCATCACTGTCAATGATGTGACATTTGTTTACATTTTTAAACCTCAAAACCTCAAACCCCACCCTCTGCTGCAAAAGAAGTCGAGGAAGTGGTGCAACAGACCTTTTGAGTGTACCCTCAGTCGAGAGACATGTTTAAGGCTAATTTGTCTGAGTTGCATCACAGTTTCATTTTAATGAAATGGGGATGGATACCGTGGATGATTCTCTACTTTATGGTCTCAGGTAAAACTTTAAATATTTTTGATTTGTGTGTGTTGTGTGTGTTTTAAGCTATCATTAAAAATACAAAGGAGTTCATGTATTGTGCCATTCAGTGCTGTGTGTTTAACAATAAGCTCATGTTCACAGGCGATTCAGATTTATTTCTCAAATCTAATCTTCAGAGAGTGTTCGCATTTTTGCCAGTGATCAGGTTTCATTCAGTCATTTTTAACCATTAATCAGTGATTTCTCTGCTGTGGTGATGACACAGATATGTGTCTCACACTATCTGGTGTGTTTTCCAGACAGTAACAGCAACAACAAGCTCTGAAGAAGAATTGCCTCTGACTTACAAGTTGTCTGATCTCATGTTTAGTCATTTTATTTCTCCATTTTGGCCATGAGTAATCCAATGAGAGAAGACCCTAACTTCTTTTGTTAGCTTGTGACGGATGTAAAGATAGTTTGAAGTCTGATATTAGTGGCCCGACACACACACAAAATGACGTCTACTTTTTCTCCCCCATTGAAAAATCCACAGTGTGTGAATATGCAAATATTTACCGCAAAAACTGAAAACTGAGATTTAAGATGAGCACAGAGAAATTTCACACTTTTAATAGTTGAAAGTGAAAACAGCCTCTGCACATACATCATTCTGCACAGTGAAGGTCAGACATTCAGGTGAAGTTACAATAAGGAAAACACATTTATGATTGGATGGGGACTTTAAAAATTGTTTAGAAAGTATTGAGCCTTAAACTCCATGCAAAGATGGCAGTAAAAGCCGAACCAAAATCTTCTGACCCATAACCTGTGAGTCTATGATGCAACGCTCAGGTGCTTAACAGACAGAGAGTTTTTTTTTCTTCTTCTTTTCTTCTTTTTTTAAATTGTGGTCTTTGTTTTCTTCGTAGGAAATGTTTATGGTTACCTCACATCCTGTCACTTTATTTATGTCTTTTCCTAGGTACTCGCTCTGAGGTCCAAGTACACCAGCCTCCTTTGCTAACCGCTGTGTTGGGTGATGATGTTACCCTGCCGTGCAATCTCAATCTTTCCCACGATGAAAAAATGACGACTACACCAGTTCTGTATTGGATTTACAATTCCAAAGTGCAGATCATGCCCAGCTCTGATAACTATAAGAAACGTGTACAACTTCAGGACAGCAAAAACTCTACGAACAAGTCCATAGTCTTGAAAAATGTGACGTGGGCCGACAGTGGGAAGTACCGGTGCAAACTCTCCGTCACCCTAGGGCAGGAGAAAAGCTTTAGGAAGAATGGAAGTGAATCCTCGCTGATTGTTCTCGGTAAATATAGGGGTTGGGATTTCTTTTCTTTTGGTGTTTCCAATGTATTACTGTAAAAGGGAAGTCAAATGTCATCACAGAGACAGAACGATTTGAAAGTCATCATCAGATTCATCTAGGGTTTGGCTCAGATTGAACACAAAAGTGGGTTTGTTAGGCAGGGTAATGACTCATATAAGCTTCTTCTATTATTATTTCATTTCTGTGGTTTTCTCACCTGTGATCTCATGACTGTGACAGTTGTCAAAGAAATTCTTAAGAATTATTGACAGACATAAAAAAGATCCATGTCTGCGGATATAGTGGTGTAAGAGATATAAAATTAAAAAGTCTGAAAATGAACTTGAATGAATTCACATGATTATCTGTATCATAATGTAACATGGAATACGGAATTAGTGTTCTCGGAAAATGATGGTCCTAAAGACATTCGTGTTAAAAGCATCTCATGCTCTTCTAGCACGTAGGCCTACATGAAGATGCTCGAGCACAAGCATGCAGGTGATACATTTGCTGCATTGGTTTCATCTGCAGCCTGAAGTTGAGATTTTGAGAGCTGCATTTAAGGTCATTTTACGCATGCCCCCAAATGGTGTTATGAACATAAGGATGCAGGAGTTCACTTGGTTTTCCAATAGGTATGTAGAAATTGATGTGTGAATTTTGGAGGCATTTTAGTCTGTTTTACACCTTGGAAAGAGCACATTCTTGGCTCAGTGGTGATTTTAGAGATAGTTATGGATAAGCGTAATCCAGATTTAGTACTTATATTTATGATTAAAGATCATTATGATTTTTATTATTATTGCAATTTTGATGTGTCTTAAATGTAAAGGTAGCACTTGGTTTTAGGGCTGAGTTTAGAATTTGTATTGGGTTTGTGTAGTTGAGTCTTATATGAGAAGCATTTAGATTATGTTAGTCACCTGTCAGGCTGTACTCCTGGTAGTTCTGTAGTTCTGGTGTCTTTAATCAGGACGAAATTTGTCGAGAGAGAGAGATTGTTACATTTCACCTGGAGAAACCTGAATTCTTGGGCATGCACCAAAACAGGTTTCTAACAGATTTTTTGCTGTAGTACGTGTGCAGGACAAAGGCTTCAGAAAGGGAAAATAACACTCATAATAACAATGTATTGGAATGAAAGAAAAGAGATTATTATTGATGATTTTTACCGGACTGTGAGGTGCTGATATTGAATGATGTCAACAGGCAACATGCACAGAGAAGTAAGACATTTAAAAAAAACAAAAAAAAACACGTGTATTCTCATCTGACCGTTCAGACAGTGGTTTCATATCCAGAGATCAGATATGAACCAGATCTGAGTCACTTGGAGAAAAAAAAAGGATATGGGCCACTTAAGCCCGTCATATGAACGTAGTAATAGTTAGGCTTATCTATAGCATAATCCAAACAAAAGTCAGAGTGAAACTGAAATAAATAAATGATCGCTGTGCTCCAATCAGAAAAAAACTCATCAGTACAGCTAAAATACGACAGCATTAGTTCAAAAGTATGAGACCCTTCCTGTAAATAGATATGTCACATTAAAAAGTTTACTAAAGATTATTAAACTGGTTTCTCATGAGCTTGTTGGTTAATTAGGGTGATGGGACACTCAGTATTTGGGGGCTTTAAAATCTAGACAATAACAGAAATAAAATGTGTGTATATAAGATTGTATCTGTCTCTCTCATTTCAGACACCATGTTCTTTAACCTCACCAGTTACAATGACTCTCAGCTCCAGTGTGAAGTAAATGTCACCAGGGATCCCAGAATTGTTTTGTCCATTTCTCATGATGGATGTAAATTCCAAACTGAAAGCAACGATGTCACGGCTCTGCCCTACAATACGCTTTCCAAGACCATCCCTCTGAAAGACAGGGGGACATATGAGTGTCAGCTGCACCTGAATGAAATTCTGATCAGGACAAGCATCTTCGACTGGCGTCCACCTGGTAATAATCTCCCCCCGATGTAGCTTTCAGGCATACACTTTAAACACTTGCTGCTCCACACTTGAACACTCTTTAGCTTTTGTAATTAAAAAAGGTTCATCTTAAATTGTGACCTCCTGTCCTTATGAATCTAGTTTTGTGCTAAACTGAACAAAACAGTTTTAACGAGCAGACTAAAAACAGAAAAAATCACTAACATCACAGTGTTATGAGTGACAATGCTATCGCTCACTAATGTGCAATTTATAGTAATATACAGTATGAGTGAAAAGTTTGGGCACACTTCTTCATTCTCTTGAATGAGAAAGTGTGACCAAAGTTTTGACTGATACTGTAGATGGATAATAGATTTATTTGAAAACAATAAAGGTACATACAAGACTACAGTCACCCAGTCCTGTTGTACAATTAAATTATCAAGGATAAAAACACATTTCCATTGTGGCAAAGGGGGAAGGGGGTATGATGGATGATATTCAAGTCAGGCAAGTCAAGGTGAAAGATATGTAATAACAAAAGACAAAAGAACAGACAAGGCTGAGTTACACAAACAAGCAAAACAAACTTATGGTTGACTTTTCAGCAACCATTTCTTTACCAGGTGTAAAATCCATCTCATGCTGCTTCCATAAAACTACAACAAAATATAAAATTTATTTTTATTTATGGAACTCTTGAATCTAATATGAATAGTATTAGTGAATCCGTCTCTTGTTTCATAACTATGATAAAACTAAAACAGTTTGTTACCAGGAGTTGTATTCTTAACAGTTTTATGAGTGAAACCTAACTATATTTCCATAATTCTTACACTGGCAATGATGGTTCCACCATCATTGCAGTTATCCACACCCTGTTTAAACATGCCAACCCAATGTGAAGAGAAGCTTGTCTCTATATTTTATTGGCTTAAAGAGTAACTAAACACTATTTTACAGCTGAGCAACTTCAAGCATAACCTAGAGGTGGAACAACATTTCAACATTAAAGTAAAAACTCTTTTTATCTAAATGTTTTCCTCCTTAGAGGCTAGAGAAGGTGGAGATATTGAAAAATGTTCAGCAACTGGTTGTGGTAAGTCTAAATTTCTGTCCTTAACAGCAGTGAGGCCTCATTTTCTGTTGCTTATGATGTTACAGATTTTTTTTTCTTTAAGGAATGTATTCACCCAAATTACAAAATTTCTATTAAGGCGTAAAGGTATCTAGCCATGTAGATGGTTGGTCTTTTTAGATTAGAAAGACATCATTTGTTTTTTGTGTTTTTGTAATTTGGGTGGACTAATCCTTTAGTTGTAATTAGATTTTCACAGGGAAACAATACAATACATCCAACACTATGTGTGATTTAATCTTAGGATTGCATTTCACGCTTTTGTCTTTCTCAGAGCGACTTGTGCTGTATCCAGAGCCGTGGTTTCTGTACGTGGCTCTGCTCCTGGTTCCCACCATCATTCTGCTGGTTCTGGTCATTGCCATGCTTAAAGACAGACGTTGAGTTTGTCGACATCTGGCTGGAATGGAGAGGCGTAGTAATGAAGATGTGTCTCTCCAAGGCTGCTTCAAGATCAAAGTCTTTTTTTCAACCAGCTTTAACCAACTTCAAGTTAAAAGAAGTGCTTTTTCTTGATAAAAATATTATTTATGATGAAATAACTGTTCTTGCTCTGTTGAAAATGTATGAAAGACAGCAACTGCTGCATCCTTAGTTAGGGACAACACCCGTCAAAGTCTGAATATATTATAATGGTTCAAAAACAAAAAATTTGTTGTGATGAGAGTGGAGGAAATTTTGTTAACTGCTGTTTCCAAGATCAATAAAGAATTGTTAGGCTCAATTTTTAAGCAAACATGGACAAAGAGGTCCCAAAAGGGCTCAAAATAAGTTTCAACATGTACAGTTTCATGATAATCTGCTGATGAAAACTATGTGATACAGTCGAAAGAACCATAACAAGCAAGTAACTGGACCTTGTCTGGAGATTGTTTTATTAATTTTTGTTATTTTATAATCCCAAAATACAAAGCATGTGAGAAAGTCCTGGTTTCCTTTAGCCATACAACCAAAGGAACCACATCTTGTGATTTTGCTTTCAGTTTTAACCCTTGTATTATGTTCACCTTTTTTTTGCCCTTGATACTGTTGTTATTATTGAGCTTTTAAAAGCAATACCTATAATAATAATTTACATTAAAATCTCCTGACTATATTGTCTATCTCAAATCCAAACAATATAGATAACCTGCATGATTAATATTTATAATTAATAACTGCTAGATTACATTTAACAATGGAAGTGATAAAGTTATAATTTATGTAAAAAGTCCACTATAATAAAGACTTAAGTGGCATAAATCATGCTTATATAGGAAAAATTGAAATGAAACAATGTTATCATTGATGTTTAGTATTTTGAACTCATATTCTCATATTGATTTTCATCTTTGTTGTATTATAATCAAAGCTGTAAAGCTAATACAGGTGATGAACACGATAGAAACACAAGAACCAAACTAAGACTGTTAAAAGTAATTTCATTTCTCTGTTGGCTCCATCAACTTGAGACAATTAAAAGTTTGAATTTAACTTCAAATCAGATCACAAACTGCTGCTTCATCACAAACATAAAACAGTTTGCTTATTTCTGTGAGAACAACTATAAAGAAAAAAACCTGTTTCCAGAACCAGAATGAGTTAGAGCCGTTTTAGACATATATGTGTCCAATCCAGCCAGGGCCGGTGAGACTGGAACCACCCCCACCCCAAACCACATTACCCCACCAGTACTGGGGACAACAAACATCAGGGACCAGAATGTTTTCAAGACAAAAAGTATATTTTTATTTTTATATATTAAAATTACTTTTCAAACAAAGGAACATATCAAAGAATGAATAAATTATTAAAAATGACCAACTACCTGCCCCTTTGCTTACGTCAAAGACGCTGGACCTGAGATTGTTGGCTTACAAGTGTTACAGTTTAACTACAATTTACACTATTATTAACAAATATGTAAACAAAAGTACTATTAAAGCTGCACAACATAACTTTTGAAAGAAATAAGTAGGAATTGTAATTTATCTCAAATACCAGTAAGAAAAAAAAATCTTCAAACAAGACATTCATTCATTTATGTCATTCAGATATATGCTCTAGAAATTACACTGGAACCTCTTACATAGTTCTAATATGTAAATAAAAATATTTATTTTCACACCACTAGTTATGCCCAACCAGAAGGGCTTGTAAAAGAGTTTCATGTATTGCTGATGGGAGGGTATTGTTCCATGAAAAAGTTATATTGCACACAATTATTAACAAAGTCAGTCAGTTCTAGTGACAACAAATATTTTTGCTTCATCAACATGTATTGAAAAGGTGCTATGCTCGAGAATTTGTTAATACTTTGAGTATTTGGTTCACTACAAAATGTGCAAAAAAGAAAACATAGAAGACTAACACATAGAACTAAAATCTTCAAAGTCTCTGGTACATATGAAGGTAACTGCAGTGCTGGATGTTACTTGACCTGCAGCTGTATACAACCATACATTACATCCATACTGTTCTACTGTATATAAAGTAGCACTGTACAAATAAACTTCATTTAATTTGATTAAAACCTACACTAATTAGCTCATATTGCTGGTGGAGGATTGAACTTGAAGTGACCTTTACACATGAAGCTAATTTGCATCCGCAGTTCCCCACAATCAAAACATATGATGACATAACAGATAGTACTACTCAGGAGGTTTCATAGCTGTTTCTCTGGAACAGTTATATTCTCCACCCTGTTCCACATAACCAAAAAAATGTTATATATCGAAGTTGAGGAAGTGATGCAACAGATGGTGCATGTCCCTAACAGCCTGAAACTTGCTGATGTAACTTCAGTCGAGAAACATGTTTAAAGTCCCTTTAATTTTAGTGAAATGGGGATGGACACAGAGGATGATTCTCTACTTTATGGTCTCAGGTAAAACTTTAAATATTTTGATTTGTGTGTGTTTGTGATAGTTTGTGATAACCATTTAGCCTTTAATCAGTGAGTTCTTTGCTGCAGTGATAACACAGATGTGTGTCTGGTATATTTTTTTTAGACGTGTAGCAGTAACAACAAGCTCCAGGTTAGATGAAGAATTTTCTCTGACTAACAAGGTGTTGTTAAAGTAGCTTTACTGCTCCATTTTGGCCATAAGTAATCCAAGAGAAAAGAAGCCTAATTTCTTGTGTTATACTGTAACTGATGTAAGGATAGTTTGAAGCCTGATATTAGTGGCCCAAGACACATATCTTTACATCTTTGTAAAAAAAAAAAAAAAAAACCCTGTTAATTCTGTTTTTTAAAAAGGTAAATCACAAGTGGGTATAGTGGAATCCGGAAACTCTCAATTGTACACTTGTTTTTTTATTTTTATAAATGTAAAAGACTGTTCAGACCTGATAAAAACAAAGTGAATATGATTTTTTGAAAAAAATTGAATTTATTGAATTTTAGACTTTTTAACATCTTTTGACTCCAAAGTCAACTAAACTGCTGGGTAGTACACTACCAATTGTTTGGTTGTCATGAGCAAATTCCTTTGTAGAAGTGACACCCATTTGCAAATTTTTAAAAAATCAAATTTCAAGTTTATCTTTAAAAAAATTCACATGATTTTTGGGTAAGAGTTATGATGTTGTGGAAATGAGGCTATGAGGATGCCCTAGAACATTATTGTCTTTTTTGTTATTATTGCATGTGAAACTTGACCTTCATGTCCTGTACTGTTCTGTATCATTCTTTCATACTCAAAATGTTTGTCTTCCTGTTTATAGAATTTGTGCAAGTTTATCCGGGATCATGGCTTGATTTAATTGACATACCACAACTCTGGACTAAGATCAGTAAAAGTTTAAAGTCATGTTATAACTTTAGTCTCCACAACTGAAAGCTGAAGCCATTATTCAATAGGCAATACAGGTCCTTATAATAAACAAGCAACACACAACAATAAACAGTTGATGAGAGAAAGAAGAACCTCTTCTATGAGAAAAAGTTTCACTTCTTCAATCTTTAGAGACCACAGACATGAAGACTTTTGAAATATTCAAAAGGTAAAATTCAGCAAAATTTTAAATTTGGGAAACAATAGACGTGACCTGAATTGACACACTGTAGTATGTACTATACCTGCCAGACTAACAAGTTAATGCTAACCTTTTCCTCTGCTCCACTCATATTCACCTTCACTTACCTTTTAGAGAGAACCTTCTCGGTTGCCATCGGTAACTAGACTTCTTCCACAGCCCACATTACCTGTGGTGTAAAGCAAGGTTCAATTTTAGGTCCAATTTTATTCTCCATCTACAAGTTTCCACTTGGCCAAATTATCCAGTGACATGTTTCTTTTCATTGTTATGCAGATTACGCACAGGTATACCTTCCTCTAAGACCCAGTAATCCAAGAAGCGTTGCTGCTGCTGTAGATTGTCACAGTGATATCAACTGTTGGGTGGCACAAAACTTCCTTCAACTCATCAGCTCAAAAACAGAAATCATACTGTTCAGTCTCCCAAATCCAATTTACTATTTGATTCAGATTTAAGTTTCAAATCACACATCAAAAAAGTTGTCCAGTCCTGCTTCCTGCAAATAAGAACCATCTCCAGAATTAAGCCGATACTCTCCCACTCTGAGCTGGAAAAAAATCATTCATGCTTTCATTCTCTCCAGACTAGACCACTGTAACTTCCTCCTTTCTGATATAAAACAGAAATCCCTCTTTCACCTCCAACTAGTTACTTACTGATTTTAACAGATGACATCACATCACCCAATCCAGGCTTCTCTCCTTTGGCTCCCTGTTCATTTTATAATTGATTTTAAGATTTTATTGATCACTTTTAAAGCACACCTGGGTCTGGCTCCAAGCTACATAACAGATACGTTGACCCTGTAGGTGGAGCCGTTCTGGCTGTTCCAAGGTCAAGGCTTAAATATAAAGGTGACAGCACATTAAACATCAGGGCCCCTCGGCTCAGGAACGACCAGCCTGAGGAGATAAGGCTTGCAGAATCAGTAACTTCTTAAAACTAATTTCTACAGATTTGTTGTTTATGTGATGCTGTCTTTTTTATCATCTTTTTCTATTTTATTCTAATCTTTTCGTCATCTTTTTATTGTTTTTCATTGTCTTCTACTGTTGTCTTCTTAAAGTTGGACTTGTTATTGCTTTCTATGTGTACTGCCTTTGCTTTTTCTGTCAATCACTTTGTAAACTCTGTTTTTAAGGGTGCTATATAAATAAAGGAAGTGACATTTCACAGAAATTTAAAAAAAAAAATTGTGGTCTTTGTATTCTTGTAATGTCATTGTAACACCATTTTAATAGAACAAATGTGATCATTTCCATGAAGGCTACTTTCATAGGAAATGTTTATGGTTACCTCACAGTCTGTCACTTTATTTATATCTTTACGCAGGTACTAGCTCCGAGGTCCAAGTTTACCAGCCTCCTTTGCTTGCTGCTGCTCTGAGTCATGATGTTACCATACCGTGTAACCTGAGTCTCTCCCATGATGAGAAAATGTTGATGACACCAGTTCTGTATTGGATTTACAATTCCAAAGTGCAGATTGTGCCCAGGTCTGACGAATATAAGGAACGTGTACACATTCCGGACAACAACGCAAACCCTTCAGATAAGTCCATACTCTTGAAAAATGTGATGTGGGCCGACAGTGGAAAGTACCTGTGTAAACTCTCCATTACCACCAAAGACCAAAGTTTTAGGAAAAAAGGAAATGAAACTTTGCTGATTGTTCATGGTAAGTGCACGTTTTGTTTTTGTGTGTGTGCGTGTGTGTTTCCAACATTTTGCTGTAAAGGGGAAGTCAAACTAAGAACTTGGAGGCAAAAAAGAAAAGTTATTTCATCATGTAATGTGAATGTAGCCATAGTTAGGCCTATATATAAAACAATTCAAACTGAAATAAATATGTTCAAATATGTATAAAACACTATCATCCATCAGTACAGCTAAAATATGACAGCGTTAGTTCCAAAGTATAAGACATAGGAGAGAAATCTGACTGTTGGCGCCCTTCTCGAAAAGGTTTATAAACTGGTTTCTCATGAGCATGTTGGTAAATTGAGGTAATGGGATACTCAGTGTTTGAGGGCTTTAAAATCTAGACAATAACAGAAATAAAATGTGTGTGTTTAAGATTGTATCTCTCTCTCTCATTTTAGACACCATGTTCTTTAACCTCACCAGTCACAATGACTCTCAGCTCCAGTGTGAAGTAAATGTCACCAGGGATCCCAGAATTGTTTTGTCAATTTTTCATGATGGATGGAAATTCCAAACTGGAAGCAACGCTGTCACAGCTCTGCCCTACAATACGCTCTCCGCCACCATCCCTCTGAAAGACAGGGGGACATATGAGTGTCATCTGCACCTGAACGAAGATCTGATCATGAAAAGCATCTTCCACCGGAATCCACCTGGTAATGATCTCCCAGATCTCAACCCCATTGAAAGCCATTGGTAGATTTTGGACTGATGTGTTAAACAGTGCTTTCCACCACCACCATCAAAACACCAAATGAGGGAATATCTTTTGGAAGAATGATGTTCCTCAGCCTTGATTCTGCAAGTCTCTGGAACTCTTCAAAAAGTTTTTCACTCCCTAACGAGCCTATTTAGGGCCGTCTGCAGCTTGTTTTTTGTGAGTTGTGGACAGCGTTGAACCAGAGGGTGGCAGCATAATCAAAGTGACGTTGAACCAAAGCCCCAGACAGAATTGATAATCTTACTTTATCTAGCAGTAACACATCAGTTCTGATATATTTTCTGTGGTTCCGGCATAATTTCAGTTATCCACACCCTGTCTTGACATGTCCGCCCACATGTGAAGAGAAGACACACTTTTCTATTAAGATGTAAAGATATCTAGCCATGCAGATGGTTGGTTTTATTTTGGAAAGACGTCATTTATTTTTTGTGTTGTTTTTTTTTACTTTGTTTGGACTGGATCCTTTAGTTGTCATTATATCCAACAATATGTGTGATGTAATCTTTCACATTTTTGTGTTTCTCAGAGCCAGATGTGGTGTTTCCAAAACCTTGGTTCCTGTACGTGGTTCTGCTCCTGGTTCCCACCATCATCCTGCTGTGCCTGGTCATTGCCATGCTTAAAGACAAACGCCAAGATTTTCAACATCTGGCCTTGAATGGAATTGAGTAGTCATGGAGATTCAGGTTCTCAACAAAGAAAAGAGATGCGTGTCTCCAAGACACATGGAGTCATTATATAAATATGCCTTAAAGAATATGCAACTATCAGTATTTTGTGTGTATCCAAAGCCTGATATATCAGAGAGTAGTACCATGTAAGGCAGACAAACTTCAACAAAAGAAACGTGTTCCCACATGTACTGTATACATAGGTGTTCATCTTACACAGAACTACTCTCCTGAGACTGAAAATGTGATCGCTGTTGTTAGTCTTTGACATTTCTAAACAAACTAACATGCTCAAAGGAATAAGATATATCAGGTTTTGGATACACACACAGTACTAAATAAATCAACTCATTGTTGGTTTGGCTCTGCACACGAGAAGATTCACAAAAAGCCTGTGGGCGTGCCTGTGACTAAAAGCAACCTCAAAATATGTATATACAAATTAGTTGTGGAGGATTTAACTAAATGAGCTTGATATTTGACTCATTACACAGAAAAAGTGACAGAATATCAAAATGCTTTTATGATTTTTTGGGTATTCTAATGAGATGATGTGAGTGTTGTGATTTTTATTTGTTCATTGTTATTGCTCTTTGGTTAAATGTGTACAGATTCATTATGATACTGGCTGTGTATTTCATTTTTAATTTTACTGTCAAAAACATCGACATGTTCCTTCTTCATCCGAAATGTTTATTCCTAGTTCTTTTTTTTGGGCAGTTGCATAAAGGTCAGTCTTTGAGACTGATCCTTTTTTTTCTTTCATTTATGTTATCAGATAACAGTAGATATACAGAGAGAGAGCAGATATGAAAGAAAAATGTTGTAGTTGAAACTGGAAAGAAAAAAAACAAACAAAATAAAACAAGACCTCTTCCTCTCTGTGTATAATCTGCATTTTAAGTATAATATATTATCCATCAATGCATCAAATCTGGCTTCTTGCAAAAGCTTCACTGAAGACAATTTTATATTTGTAGTTTGTAGATGATAAAACATGTTTATCCATCGTGTCTCACTGACTGAGCGATTTTCATCGTCACTGGTGTTGTCACAGTGACTGAAGTTAATCCACATGTTTTAAAAAAATGAAAAGGATGGTGATGGAATTAGGGACGGGAAGGTCACTGACTCACACACACACACACACACACACACACACAGGAATGGTGCATTTGTCAAGACTAGGACAGGGATGCAATCAGCACAGTAATCCTCACCACTGGCATAATGAAATGGCCAAAATGAGAGATCAGCACAACAAATGCACAACAAACTGTCCCAGTTCTCAGTAGAAGTTAGACTTTGTTATATTATAGTCATATTAATAAATAAACTAATATTATCAATATTATTTGCTCTTGTGACAAATGTGCACTTGACCTTTTTGAATCTATAATTGTTAATCCTTTGATTTCTTCTGCTACATATTTTCCCATTTTATTTGTCACACTAGTCTTTCAGAAAAATCTTAATAGCATGCCATGTAATTTCATTACACATGTGATCTGTGGCAGATAAACTTTGAATTGATCTTATGTGTGTGTTGTGTTCTGGCTTCTTGGATTTAATGCGCTTTGTAAATTCACAAATAAATCAAATTAAAACCATTCAAAAAAACTGTTCATTTAAAAATCTCTGTCTTTAAATGATACTCTTGTAATTCATATAATATTCATATAAGTGCACACTGACTGCTCTCTTTGCAGACACGTGGGGCTTCCTGCAAAGGATGAAAACATCACATAAAATCATTGTTGCCATAACAACGGCTCTATACCTCTCTCTCTCCTCCTCCTCCTCCTCTTCTCTCTCCATCCCTCTGCTGCAATGCATCACACCCTCCCTCCTCCTCCCCCCCTTCCTCCTCCTCCTCCTCCTGTATGCACCTCCCTCCCCCAGCCTTCACCCATCCCAAAGACTGATTAGCGCGGAATCCTTCCACCGACACGCCATGTAATTTCTGGAGGCTACTGATTTTTGTGTATGTGCGTGTGCGTCCTCTCCCCCTCCGCCCTCCGCCCCCCGCCGCCCCCCACCCTTCCTGAATTTTTGACGCCTCGGTCAGCATCCTCAGGAGGAATATTTCCCAACGTGCGTCTCTTCTTGAAGGCAATAAGAAGAAAAAGGAGGATTTCACTTTTCTCTCTCTCTCTCTCTTTCTCTCTTTTCTGTGTCGCGCTCTGATGCCAAAATCTCTCCGATGGTCCCCGGTGTGACAGCAGAGCGACTTCCAACATCTGGCTGCCTGACGCGGGATGCAAGCCGTCCACCTCTGACCCAACAATAGAACGAGACGTCTCGAGGATATCTGTGAGCCTAAAGTCCAGGATTTGGTTTTAAAAGGGGGGATGGGTGGGTGATAAGGAGGTGACAGGTAAACAAGTGACACTATTGGATTTTAAAAAGAGGACAGATTTTTTTTTTTTTTTGCAAATTCACTGATATAAGACTAACTGCTTGCTGATTATAGTGTCTTATTTGCTCACCCCAAACACTGTCACACCCTATCCTTAATTCATAGCCACACCGCCGGAATGCACTTTTTTTTTTTAACCTCCAAAGAGGCACTGAAGGTGGGCAGCGATGTAAATAACCTCCTATAGCTGTTCAATGCATGCCTGCCAACCCATTTTAAGACTGGTTTCATTTGCTGGTGGTGACCCATCTCAGCAGAGACACCTGTGCAGTTGCAGTCAAGCCGGTGAGCAGCTAAACAAACCATATGGCTTAACTGATGTGCACAAACAGCAGATGAGTCCACTCGAATAAGTAAACAGAAGAATCAACCAGACTGTGCCCTAGATCACCGCCTACAGCTTTATCTCAAGAGATAATGTAGTGTGATTTAGACTGAAGAAAGAAAGCAATAAGATTGATATGAGGCAATAATAATAACAAGGTGATCATTGTAATTTCTTCCAAAGCCAAAAAAAAAAAGAGTTGGAGACAACCGACAGGATACTTCGTGCTGCTTCCATTTTCCATTTCACTCACACTGTGGCTCTGTCATATCTCCTTTTGCTCGGGCCCAAATGTGCAGTCCTTTTAAAGCAGAGTGAGAGCGAGTTGGGAGGCGTTCATGCATGCAACATTTTGACATTTTAACAGACATTTGAACTCCACTGCACGGCTCTCACACACGCTTTCCATTTCCAGCGCTAATTCCACCGGACAACCTCAGCATCGTCCCCGATCAGATCAGCCTAAGATATCAGTCTTCCAAGTGGCTTTTATTCTCAATCACAGACAGTTTTTTTTTTTTTGTAGTTTTGTGAGTCAGAGTCACAGTCTCTTTGTGGAGCTAAAAAGGCCAAAGGGTGCGCCGCTCGACCTGGAAGAGTATAAATAGTTGAACAAAGGCCCTTTTGGAGCGACAAGAGGCTGACACCTGAAACTCTGAGTGATTCCTCCCTCTGGTAACTCTATATGCTCACACACACACGCACTGAGAGGCTGGACAGACCATCGAGCTAAATAGAGTGATTTAGAGCCGGGGAGGTGAGGAGACAAGACAGAAGGGCACGCGCCTTCCACACCACTGCTGCTGCCGCTGCTGCCAGGTTTTTCAGGTGTTAAAGAAGATCTGAGCGGCTAGAGGAACCACCCACCCACCTCTTTTATCAGCTGAAAAATTAAAAGGAGGAGAAGAAGACCACACCCAGAGTCCCATCAGGAAGGAGTCTCCTCCTCTCACCTCCCAGACTTTTAATCCTAAATCAGGACGTCTTTTGCATCTTAGCACTCTGAGGGTTGTCATCGCCAAGCTGGAATATCTACTTTAGATCAGTTTTGCCTGCCTCTGTGTGTGTGTGTGTGTGTGCATGTGTGTGTGTGTCTCCCAATCTTAAGTGTGTGAGTGTGTGTGTGTGTGTGTGTTTTGACGTCACTGAGAGCCGCCAGTCTTCTTTCCTCTGTCAGGATGTTGTCGGTACGAGAGCTGCTGCTGCTGCTACCTCTGGCTCTCCTGGCTCTTCAAGGTGAGTGGGCAGTGGTTCTGTTGCCATGGTGACGCTGTGATGGCAACACCTTGGCATGCATATGAGACGCCATAAAGACCTCATTCACTGTCTGTGCTGTGCGTTTTGGGGTTCGTGTCTGTGTGTTGAGATGCGGATGTGAGAGTGAGTGTTTATGAGTCCATCATAGTGCTGGATTGCTGGCCAGCTGTTCAGGGCTTTTTGTTGTTGTTTTTTTTTTTTTTTAGAATAATGAGATGGGGCCATGTGGTGGTGTTAAAATGGAGGGCACACATACATACACAGACACACCAGCCTTTGTGTATTCAAAGGTCTGGAGCAATGTAGTTTTTTTTTTACTCTTTTTTGCTTGTTTTCTGTACGTAAAGTATGTTAAGTGTCCTTTGATTATGTGAAAATCACTTCAAATTTATCTTATTACTATCATTATATAGATTATTCATTTCTCATTGTGTGTTACATTGAGGCATTGTGTTCCCTTGATGTGTGTGTTGATCAGTTCAGGGCTGCAACTCAAGTTGACCAATGTTTTTCTGGATTAATTAATCGTCAGGCCTGTAAAATGTCAGAAAACAGTGAAAAGCTGAAACCAGGGAAAGTTAGGCAATGGGCGATTTGTTTTCTGTCGAGTGATTAATCGACTTATCATTTCAGCTGTAGCTCAGGTGAAAGGACAGTCTGCCATACAGTGATTTCAGTACAAGTTGTTTCTCTTGCAAATGTTCCTGTTCTGGCATTTCCCTCTTTTGATGCTACTACATCTGTATAAATCCTGGGAGGAAATCCAGCTTTTTTATATTATGCTGCATCTGGTGTGTTTCAGTAAAGTAAGGTCTCCATGTGCAATTTGTATACTACTAATGGCACACTAATGTTGATTTTAGCAACCTAAACCATAAAAACTGAATTTTCCTTTAAATTTGTGCCAATCATCAAACTTGCCCTCGACCTTTCCACTCCCTCTGCTGGTATCATGACACATTTTCCTACCTTCACAAGAAAGCGTGTAATTCATTCTTTTATAGCACGAGAAATGCTTCTTCCACTGACATAAAACAGCCTAAGATAAATAATCCATCACCTTTAAACTAGAGTCAGTCTCCTGACACTCATAGGAAGAGAAGCAACTCAGTGAGGAAATAATATCTCACAAGCCTGCCTTACAAAATGTACAATCACAGCTGTGTTGTATTAATTATGGCCTCTTGATTCATTTAAAAACATGACTAAATGGTGTAAAAATAATGGAGATGGTAGTAAATGAGTTACAACCATGGACCAAGGTTATAATAATAATGAAAAATCTTTAAAATTTAAAAAAAACCCAAGCACAAAGTTTTTTGGGGTAGCATGATGCTGTAACAGATAATCTTATTTTAAGCACTGGGATTTAAAATGGAGCACAAAAAGGAAGCAATGCATTAAAAAAAAAGAGATTTAATATGTACTTATCTCTGTCAGCCAGCTGCTCTTATGTCTCACTGATAAAAAATGCCAGCAACACAACCTGTGCACATGCACATGTCAACACTGCTTCACAATCACAAAAAAGTATAATAATAATAATGTTGTTATTCCTTTACATGAAGTATAACAAGCATGCAGAACTGCAGAAAGTTGAGCCAGGCAGCAGGATAGCGAGCAGAGAAGGGACGCTTGGCAAAAAGTAAGAAGGTTATACAACCTCGATTGACAGAAATAGACCATTTGGTTGAGGGGCCAGCGGGTTAGTTAAGGACTGAAGCGAGGGAGCACATCTGGACGTAGTGAGGATGAGGATATAAAACGAGGCAGGAAATTGGATGGAATTTCCCAAAAGAAGAGGAACAGATGATAAAAATAGCACTGTGTGGTCTTTTTTGTTTTGAAATGTGCATTTGAAATTCAGCTAAAGACAGCAGAATTTTCTGGTATGGGAAAGAAAACATACATATTACAACAATGAAATATTAATTAAGATGATTTGGTGATTATCACAGACTCCATGCAAGCTCCATCGTGCTAAGCTCCGTCTAAATTAAGTTGAGTGAAGTGATGGCAGCAGAGGACAAATTAAATTAGGAAGAGAAGAAATAAAGGAACAGCTCACCCCAAAATACAGTAAAACCACATTACGTACATTTTTTGTGTGATTCACAATGTGTTAAAACAAAACAAATGACAAATGTCACAAAATAAATGATTCTACCACACAGATATACAGATTTATAATTAGTGTCTGGTTGAAACTGATTCATATGATGAAAAGAGCTCAGGCATATTTGTTGAGCAATGTTGCTGAAGATCCATAAATTATGAAGGAGTATTTTCACTTTTTGAATTCATGGAGTTATTAGACTCTAAAAATCCCTACAAGCAACACTCAGTCAGTCAAATATGACACAAAGTAAAGAGCTACAGTCTATTGACAGAGTCGTGTGTCCTTGTTTTCAAGCCAGAACAGAAGCTCTTAAGACCTAATGCATCTCTTAACTAATGCATGCAGCATATCGACTCTCTGCGTCGCAGCATGGAGCCATTTAGTCTGCAAATGGCTCGAGCACGAACTTACGGTCAAAGGAGATCACCGTCAACAGGACAGTCCAACAACTACACCATCGGCTCAGTGCAGAGCCATTTGGGCTCATGTCCATTCCATCACTCCACTCAGCCCGCCGCATCTGCACAAATTGAAAATTGCATTACAGCAGCATTTAAGTAGCCGGAGAAGAACATAAACTAATTATAACTGCTAGAGTGGTGCACTGCGGCAAGTTTTTTGTTTTTTTTTAGCTTTGAAGTCTGATTTATCATCTGTACTTTTGCTTTTTTTTGCTTTTTTTAATTTTTGGACCTTTAAATTAAAGTTTACTAATTTACCAGAAACATTCAATCTTTCAAACACTCCCTGATGCTCCCTGATAACTAAAATCACTTCTGGTCGACAGCACTTTGAACATCTGATGCCATTGTTGTCTTCAAAAGTTGTACAAACCCACAACTGCTGCTTTATACAGTATGCAGGATATCTAGATCTATATTTATTGCCTCATACAAACAGCAGGTGCTCGTAAACAAGGAACTCTTGATTGTTGCACTCCATCTACAATCTGAACAAAACAGTGAATGAGATTCTAGAAACTGTGACAACCGTTCACTGGTGCCCCGTCTACAGCTGCTGTCAGACTCTTGAATCTTCCCGAAGGAAGTTAAATTTTGATTCTATCAGAGGCATTTTTATTGCAAGATCCATTCTGACCAACAGATATGGAGCGAGACACTGTGCTGTGACCTAATTGCAGCTTGCATGTCGCCTGCTCACTTGTTTAGCACACATGCACGTACACCTGAGCCCCTGTTCATCCAACTGTGTGACTGAGATCTGTGATCCAGGGTTCTCTGTACCCACCGGAGGGGGTTGAGGGGGGTGAGGGGCTTCCACATAGCTCAAATATGGGGTATTTGTAAAGGTGGGAACTCAGTTTATCAATAATTATTTTTTGCTGTGTACTGTCACTTGTTCAGCTATAAATAAACGTCTTAATAACCATTTTGTTTTTAGTGAGATATTGATATTGAAATCTATTGATCGACCAACATTTTACATCCCTAGAACTTTGATGCTAGTGTGACTAAAAGGATATTGGCTTATAGCTAAATGGAAATCTGTAAGTGCTGTTAATAACCATTTCTTTAACTTCTTTGTACTTATTGGAGAAAATACTTACACCCCTTAATCCACTGAATACATGTCACATTTACTATTAAAGTAATCTGAAAAATAACAATTTTGTCCCAATATATCAGTATGTAAACATTTTACTGTGCCTAAATTACTGTAAAAAAGAGAAACTATAAGATTCTGCAAGCTATTATAACTGTTAGGTGAAAACCTCCCAGACACTAAGAATTTTTTTTAGATGTGTTCAAGCTGTCCACTAGACATTTTAAAGTTTATGGACTTTGAAAACCTTGAGTCCATCATTAAGTCCCTTAGCTTGCCACATCAACACACAACTGGGTATCTTGCTTATTTGTCAAAACGTACAAGATTTAAAAGAAACACTGAAAAAGTTGAAGCAAAAGCTAGAAAACAGAGACAGATATTAGTTTCAGGCATTGGTGGAGTATGATCTAGCCTTAACTAGCTTTTGATGCCTCACCACAGTTATATTTAATGTTATATAGTTATCTTATATAATTAAGTTGCAGTAAAATAAAGGAAAACATCCATTTTGATCAATAGCCAATGAGAATAGAATAGAAACATCAAAACCAACACATGTTTACGCTCCAATGGATTGTCAGGTCTGCAGAAAAAGACTATTCATCCCTGTCAACGGAAAGGAATGAAGTGAGATCGCCATAAAACTAGACAGCATTCAATCTCAATCAGCATCAAAACATCTACAGCACTAATACAGAATCATGGGATACATGTGCCAAAAACAAACAAAGAAAATGTTCAAAAAGGCTCCGTATGGTAATGTTAATAAATATTTTTCCAAAATCAAGAATCTGCAAAAAACACTAATCATCTATTTTTTTGCTCACAAGCAAAATGGCCCTTTTTTCTTGAAATCTGTCAGCAAGTTTTTTAAGATTTCCTGTGAAATAGCACACAAGTGAAAAACATAACTCCTGTGGCAATTCAATATTTACTCTTAATCTCGACTTTTGCATCCTTGACTTTTGGCCATGTATGATTTTCCACAGTAGGGGGAGAAAGAGAAGTGAATGAAATGTGAAAAAGGTCCAAATGCAGAGCAAGTTTGCACCATGTCTTGAGAGCCACAACAAGGTCCTCTTAACTTTTTTTTTTTTTTTTTTTTGAATCAATGAGACAATTTTCAACAACAATGTTGTTTCCTTTTTGTTCATAAATCACAAAAAGACACACGTTGGATATGTTGTTTCAGTTTTAGGACTCCACGAACTAAAGGAGCAGCTGTTTTAAGAAAAGATAGAAAGATAGAAAACCAGTCAGAGCTTCCTTGGGCTTGTTATATACTGATAAAACCAGTGTGCCGTCACTTTACCAGCAACAACAATGTGGAGTAAAATGAAAGAGTCGCTCGCAAAGCAGTGTGTTTCAGTTGTCTACAGGTTCCAGTGGAAAGTCTTTTGCTTGCTTGGTGTCAGGGGAAATGTCATGGATGCTTGGCATTTCCCCAGGTTATGTATGTCTACAGCATTTGTGCGTGTGTGTGTGTGTGTGTGTGTGTGTGTGTTTATGTTCGCCATGGAAACAGATGTTGTCCTCCCTCATCTCTTTTACTGTCGCCTATTTAATTCCCCCCCTCTCGCTCTTATGGCCAGTTCAGCAAATAACCTTGATCCTTTTTGTGTTTCCTTTAGCCACCGGCGACACACTAAGATAGCTAACCTCAGTGGTTGGATGGTCTTTTGTGTAGCTTTTAGTCTATATCAGAGTTTTTTTTTTGCTTTGTAGGCCTCAGGGGTATACAGCCAATGATATGAGGGATTAACCAGCTAGCACGCTGTCAGGGAAAAAAAAAAAACTCCCAATCTGCAATTTCTGGAATATCCGTTGCATAATCCTGAACCTCAATCCACAGATTACACAATGAATTTACATTTTTCTATGCTCTGTGTGAATGTGTCCTGCTTCTGTTAATGAGATTCGTCACTGAGGCAGTTTGGTGGCTCTGACTCTGTTTAGTCTGCACTTTGGATGTGCAGTTCCTTTTGTGTCTCTTTGCATGTTTGTCTCTCTCTCTCTCTCTCTCTCTCTCTTTCTTGCTCTGTCTTCTAAACTTGCTGTCTCAGCTTCGGACAGTCAGCAGCATCCCTGCTCACCTTGCACTATCTCCCCCCTCGCTGTGTCACCGACCTCCCTCCGGATTACTGCTGTCTGTGTGTGCTGTTAATGCTGCTGTTTCTGCTAGATTTCCAACAGTCTCTGTGGTTCTTTGTTATTATTTTACTTTTCCGCAACTGGAAAGTGCTCTCTTCCGTCTTCAGACATTCTCTTCATTTCTCTCCTGCTGTTCGTCTGATGAGCTGTTCATCAAACATGTGCTTTGTTGACACCGTAATGTGTCTCCTTTTCTCTGTACAGTCAATGTGTCAGCCATCTCAAACCCCTCTGTGTTTTTCTCCATGTGGGTGTCTTGCTCCTTTGTCTGTTTGGTGTCTCTTTGCCTTTCTATCTGTTTCTGTCTTTCTGTCTTTTTTGCACAGTAGAAGCTAATACAAGGAGTTACAGACTTGGGGCAAAATATCAATGCATATTGGTGTTCAATCTAAAATATGATGATCTATTAATTGACTTCCAAATGCTTCCCTGTGAATTTTTTTTTTTACCAGAGCATTAAGTGATGAGTGACTTTCATTGACCTCTATTGGTAGGTGAGAATTAGCTACAGCACTGACAGCTGCTGCAGCTTACAGCAGCCTGTAATTAACACAAGCAATCAAGTCACATTTGTAATAGAGACAAGACAGATAATTAGAGCAGAGATTGAACTGAAAGATAGAAAATAAGGCAGCAATTTTGTACTTTCTGCTCACTGCATTGTTTTGTTTTTGTTTTTTACATCTGTTCTCTAAGCAGATTTAAAAAGACTTTCACAAAAAGTATTTACAAATGTTTTTTGCCTCAGGTTTGTTTTGTTATATTCTAGAGGTCCAAGACAGACCCACCTCCCAGAAATCCCCCAAAACCTAAGAACCCAACTTGAATGAAACCCCAAATTCGGGTTTTGCTGGCTTGAGTTATTGCAATGGGTCTCAGGTCTGTGTAATTTCAACCTCAAAGCAAGAATCTGGTTTATTACAACTATGGTTGTATTTTCATAGTTTTGGTCATCGTTTTTACTGGTTTTATAATAATATCATTCAACGCTTCAGTGATGTCTGATGGAACAGAAAACATCAGACACTAGACAGGTTGTGAACAAGCTAACAGTTTAGCTAGATTATGCTAAATTGTGAGTGCACGCAAAATATTGTTTATAACCACAGAATGTGTGTAAAGAAGGATTTCATGAGGTGTGACATCACCTTTAATTTCCATCGGAGCCAGTCTGAAGCACAAAGTTGAATTTTTTCCATTTGGAGTCAGGATCTTCCACATGAGGAGTGTTGGCTTTCACGCTCCGGAAAAGAGCCGAAGTCAATGCCACCGAGTGGTGCACACTTAAGCTAATGTTAGCAACTTGAGCTAAATTATATTAACAGGGCAGGTATCATAATCAAGTAACATTAAACTTACTGAAATATTGTAACAATAGTCCAACTCAGTGTGAGTCAAGGAGCCGGGGAGAGTGGAAGGTGAGTCAGCTGTCAATCAACACCCACACAGCAGACATCAAAGTTACTAAACCTCTTCAAATCTTATTAACATGAATTTAGAGATTGAGACCATAATGACTTTTTGGGGAAAAAAATTGACTTAGTATTTCTAGAGAGAAGTTATTGCTTTTTGAATGGGGGCCAGCATTTAGCAGGCGTCTTGCAATACACTTTACAGTACTTCGCCATTGGCTTCAGCCTCAAGCCGAGGTAGTTGTTGCTTGGTTAGAACCCTTTGTTGTAAGAAAATGGAAAACTAGGGCAACTGCAATAGGTTGTAAACCGTGATGGACGTTTACAATAGACAGTTTAATTAATTTTACTATTCACCTTTGTTTTCTACATTTTGCTAAGCAGAGGTAGTACTACTACTGACCAGTGTAGTACATTTAAAACCTCTTTGATCTTCTGACTTTGCGGGACGTCAGTGGGTTCCCAGATCTCAGCTTTGTCGAGTTGTTATTACTAAGAAGAAGAATGTACAAAACCATGAAAATATCAGATTGTATGAAAACAAATTTTACCACCAAACTATCTCCAGACCTGATAAATAAAGACCCATCAGCAATGAAAGCTGTATTTTTATCCAACATGCAACCAATTACTCGCTTGAATGTGGCTTTGATACAGGCACTCTACAAATTTGAGTCAAGGTCACAAAGTGTTGAATAGCTTTTCTCAGTTCAGGTCGACTGAAAAATCAAATCTGTTCAAGCTCGGGTTCAATCGGTCTTGGGTTCAATTGGGTTCTGGTCTGTGTTTGGTTTTAAATGCCCAGGTGTCCATGTGTGGTTTGGCTAATAAGATAGCAATCCTTTTATTTATGTTTGGGTGTATATTTTTGGGCATGTGAAGTCTTACATTGTGTTCTTAACTTGCTCTTCTCCTCCTTTCCCTTTTCTCTTCTCTCCCTCTCTCTCTGCAGTGCATCAGCCAGCATTAGGTTTCTTCCTTCCTGCATCCCCATCTCCCCATGCTTTTGTAGAAATGGCTGTTACTACTGAAGCCTGTGCTAACCTTCTTTCTTTCTCCTCCTTCATTCCTTCCCTCCATGTTTCTCTGCAGTGTGGCAGCATTTCTAATTGTTTAACTCTTTCAAATATGGTGTTGCAATATTTGTTTCCCAGGCAGTAAGAAATAGAGCATTTCTTATATATTTGTGTACACGAGTTGAAGGACGATGTGCAGCCTCTGTGAATCTCAGCCAAGCTTTTAATGATTTCTCAAGTTCTTCTGATCAGCGTTGTATATGTGTTTCCTGTCCTCTCCCTCATCCCCCCACCTCTCCCCATCTTACGGTTTGAAACAAAAGCTTCCCCAGAGGTCAAAGTTGAGAATAGCACAAGATCATTGGTTGAGAGCGATGCTGAGGCCTCAGTGGAAACTGCAAGGTGCAGTGTGAGAGAGAAACATTTGGAGTTACAGGTGTGTAACTCTCGGCCGATGAGAAGTATGTGTCATGATGATGGTGGCATATATAGACTCACACTTCTATATATGAATTTAGCTCAGTTTCTAACTGACAGAATGCAGCGAAATAGTATCACTCACTGCAACCTCTTTATTTCCCCTCAGTTTCACAGATTCAAACATCTGAAATGGAAATTACAGAAAAACCAAAAACCAAATGAACCAAATTCACAACAATCTATGATCTGAAATGTTGAGTGGAAATAAAAAAAATGCAAGACAAAAGCAATGCCCGAAACAAGAAATAAAATTTTTAAAAAAAACACACGCATGCAATAAGCATTGGGAGCAAGCACGCAAATATAAAAGTTACAGTAGCTACCATTGCTTTGTTTAGTACCATTAAGACCATTTGCCTGTAAGTAATAAGATACTAGAATACACCAGAACTCTACCCGTGTATCAACCTTTCCCTCGAGTCACGGGGTACATGGAAAAGAGGATGACGGCCACCCACGGCTCTTACCTCTGAACCCTGTGACCTGCAAGAACACAAAGTGTTATAAGGTGACACGGGGGGTTTCTAACTGTGTTTTCTTCATCCTCTCCGTGCTGTAGCATCTCTGTGCCATGGAGCCTGCGTGGAGGTGGACTCTGACACAGAGGCAGTGGCCAACAGAGGCTTCAAACTGGGCTGCATCTCCTGTAAGATGAGGGGTGAAGTGCCCGCCATAGCCACGGTCAGCTGGTACTTCAGAGCTTCAGATGAGACTGAGTTCTCTCATGTAAGTGCTACTTAAAAAAAAGATGACATGAGAAGGGAAGCATAAAAGAAAGTGCGGCTTTGGGGACCAAAAGAGCAAACACACTGTCACCTTTGATTCCAGGGAGTAATGATAAAGCCATGAAACTAGAGCAAGTATTTTTTTATTCTCAAATGGAGAATATGAGCATATGATCTTGCTTGATGTAATTAAAAGTCTAGCAGCAGCATTTTGAATCAGATGAAGACAATAACAAGCCTGATATCCTATGGTATGCATACTGTAAAACTACTAATTAACATGAACTATGAAAGTCTGACAAGGATAAGAGAGACACTTTTTCTGATACAGTTGTTCTCTCTCTCTTGTCAATTAATAGAATAATCTTCAATAAATAACTTTGTAAATTGAAAGTAGGGAGAAAAGTAACCAAACTGCCCAGGTCTTGATATGCTGAGAAAGCAATCTGGACATGAGCATGAACATACCCTGGTTTAAAGTAGAAAGTAAAAAAAAAAAAATTGAAGTGAATCAAAAACAAAAAATGACCAATAAATTAATTTCCATTACATTAAATGCAACCAGTTTTCTCCCTAATGTACTTCATTATCATGAATCCAGATAAAACAGTAGATTAAATCAGCACAAAGCCCTCAAAACATCCATCACAACAAGGTTGTTGGTCTGGGTTCTTCTGGGAAATGGTTGCAATGCATTCATCATGAGGAGAGCGGAGTCTTGCATTTTTCATGATGGGCTTTCTTCTACCCCTTTTGTGCTGGCTGGTGCTTTTGCTTAGCAAAGGAGTCCTCGCCTGGTAAAGCAAAGAGGCCATTACTGTATATAGGTATAGCAGGAGTGATTCCATTAGCCTTCAGCTGCCATTTAAAACCTGCATCCACTAATTCATCAGGAAGTGCAGGGGCCTTAACTGCAGCTCGGTCGATACAGAAAAACATCACTAGTGGTGATGTGAAGACTACTGAATATTCACAATGCTAAAAAATCAGTTTGTTTCACTCTCTAATAGAATAGAGCCATTTTCTGTTGCTGTTGTAGTTGTAGTTGTATTTATTTATCATAATGATCAAGCTTTTTCATTTAGGTCTGCAGCACATAAAGGAAAAGTAAATGTTATCAATACTGAAGTCAATACTGTGTGCAGTGGTTAATTTTGATTTTCACCTTATATGTGCGATCGACCAGCACCTAATTGAAAATACTGGCTGTGCATGGGGAGTTCTGTCCTTTGATACTAAAAACGACATTTATGAAAACAGTCAGCAAATCTTCTAAAATAAGACTGAAAAGGTGTTGATTGAAGCTAAAGCTTATTATTCCTCTGCTTCTACATTCACCAAGACACCAAGTGCTATTCCTCACTTCGTACTGATTCAAAGTGTGGTATCGCAGCATTAATGAAAAATAAATATATAAATTATTGGAAAAATCTTTAAACAAAAAATAATATCAGGATTATATTCTTGTACTTATTCAATACATTATTCTTGAACATAATGATTGTTTTACACATTTTAAATTCATCCTAAAGTTTGCTCAATAAATGTATCCCTTTAACAGGAATACCTCTGTTTTTCAGTTTTGTTCTGGCTTTGGTTTTCTTGAACATATAACTTCCTTTAAGATTATATTAACTCTATCATTTCAAACATGATTTGTACATTCTTTAGTAGCAAATTATCTGAGCAATTTTATGGACCACAATATCATTGAATTTCATATTCTGTTATTTAAGAAACACACATGTATGCTTGTGAGTAAATACAACTACAAGCCAAAGACTATTAATAAATCCAAAAACAGGTGCAATGTGCTCCTAACACTGTGACTTCCACGTAAAGTCACACTGGTATGTTGGAAAATAGAAACCTGAGCGCAGTGGCAGGGACTGAAACCTTGAACCAGGCTATCCTCTATTCACAGTGTTGATGTGTAAGAGGTCAAAGGCCACTGAGATGAGCCATTGCTTCCTCTTTGACAACTGACTCACTGACTTGATGAATGTTTGGTCCCCAGAATTTAATTTATATGACTGTTAATTTAATGTTGCGAGAAATACTCACAACCTGAAACCTGAAAACACACAAGTATGTTGAGGTACAGTTTTATGGTTAGGTTTTTAAAATCACTTTATTATCAAATCAACAAATAGGCAGCAGATTTCAGCCTTCAGAATGGTTTGACAGCCATCATTTATGATATGATATTTATATGATATGATTTATTGATGCAGATAGATGAATAAAAAATAAAAGGGGTAACATGCTTAAGTTAAGTCAGGTAGATGTTAAAAGACAAAGAAACATAAAGAAGCACGAGACGTTCAACATAAAACTAACAATAAAATACTGAAATAGAAACCACATCACCTCAATTTAACCCTCCTTTGTTGTCCAACAAACATTAAATACTCACACCTGCACCACAGTGTTGCATTGGGTGATTCATTTCTTCATTATAATTGTAGTTTTAGGTTTGAGTCAATACCACACACACCGTCCTGCTGCCGTAAATACCCAAAACTCACTAAACCTGTGGCTAAAAATAGTCCAGAACAAATACACAATTTACTCCTGTTTGAGTAACGTTTTCTAAAAACTACAATGCTCAGCTGTTGTGGGAAATTATTGAGGCAGTTTAAAAAATGACAGCATGTTATTTACGTTTTTAGTCAGGACAAATAGGCTTACGGCTGAGTGCTATAGGCAGGGTAATGAAAGTGAAAAGTGTTGAGACAGAATGACGCATTGTTGGTGTCGGTCTTTTCATGGTTGATACTGAAATTAAGTACTTGTTTCTCAACAACATCTAAACACTGCCAGATCATTTTGCTGAGTCTTCACAGTCTCCTTTCTGCTTCACTTCCTGTTCACTAAAATCCCACAATTCTCTTCCAGATATACAGCTATGTAGATTATATGGAGGAAATCATTGACCCACGTTTCTATGAGCGTCTGACATGGAATGGCAGTAAACACACCAAGGACCTACAGGACGGCTCCATCTACATCTTCAATGTGACCTTCAATGACACAGGAATCTACAAGTGCATATTCAACCGGGTCCTGCGGTACAGCAACTACGAATTCGAAACCAACACCAGCAAGACTATCGTCATTAACGTGGTGCCACGACGTAAGGACCAAGGGGAGGGATGTTGTCGGTTTGAGCAGAGAAGTTAAAAAAAAAAAAGATTTTTGGGGATTCCTATAGTTGTATTTCACACACAGAATCCACAGATTAAGTTGATTTTTTTCTTCAAGAGAACATAGCATTGCCAGACTTGTGGAGTAGGCAAATTCAAAGAAGAGACCTCCAGAACTTGAGGTGAACATTTGTAAAAATACTCCCTGAAACTCAAAAGCCAGGGTTTCAGCCTGCTCTAAAAACTCTGTTTGCTATGTTACCTCTACTTCATCGTCAAACTGATGTCAGATTGTTTACACATGCCTACAACATGTTTTATAGCCTTTGCTGCTAAGGTTGTTCCACAGGTTATTCGCACTGTCCACTCACATGTTTCGGATTAGATTTTGGCTCAAAGATATGTGGATGCATTTGAGAAGTTGTCATTTCGAGTAAAGAACAAGAAAAAGCAGTGAAATACCACTAAATATTGTTTATATAGCCTCTGGGATCGCCAGAAGTCTGGGTCAAGGGAGTATATTGCTCCCTTTATTTAGCTTTACTTAAATTTAATTTAATTTAGGTGTCCCCCAAGGTTCAGTACTCGGTCCTCTGAATTTTCATTACTTCAAACAGGCAGATTAAGGGTTTTGTTACTCTTGGTCTGAGCTAGTTTATACAACATGTTGTTTGATCATGTCCGATATCAAAAGTGTTAATAGTTGTTCCAAACAGCCACACTAGAAGGTGGAGTGAAAAGCCGACCCTCACCAGAGAGGAGGGAGATGCGATATTGTTTAAATATTGACACACATTTTCAGATAGTCTCTCCTGGAAAGCATTCATAGTGTTGCACTCAGTTGTTCATGTGAAAAGTCGTAGAAATAGTTGCGTAAAGAATAAAAAAAAAAACAAGCTAAAGAGAAAAGAAAAGTAGATGTGAATGCCTCTTCAGAAAGTTATAGAAATGGTCCTACATGGCACCCCAACTCTGTCTTGTTCCAAAGCTATTTGGCCATGTGAGAAACAGTTTTAACGGAGTATACTGGGCCCTTCCTTCATGGATGGAAGAACGTTGAACCCTTCTAGATGTCTGATAGGTTAACTGTATCCGCAGCAGGATTCAGGAAATGATTTATTATGACACACTGTAATTCAGCGCACGTAGTCATAAATTATGACTATCGTTTAATAAATGTATGGCCTGGGCAGCTCTCATCCTTTTCATGGTAGAAATTTAATCCAACCCCCTTTCCCTAAGCACACAGTTATAATATATCTTACCTTATCTCCCTCTCTGTCTCTCCAGTCACCAGGGGAATGGCATCCATCTTGTCTGAGGTTATGATGTACGTCTCCATCATTGGGCTGCAGCTTTGGCTGGTGGTTGAGATGATTTACTGTTACAGGAAGATTGCAGCAGCAGGCGAGGAAGCCCTAAGAGAGAGCGCGTGAGTCACACTTATAAAAAACACACACAAACATCCCAGCCGGCCACTCTCTCCAGTGCCAGATCCTGCCGTGGCCGTCCAAATGTCCTGATCTCCCACTTTCCTCTTACACCCATGTTTTTCCTTTCCCGCCACCTTTTTGGAAAGCGGAGACATAATCTGTTTCAAATCTGCTCCTCTCAACATTAACATTTCCTTTTTCCTCATTGAGCTGATGTCTTGCTCTATTTCTGATTCACTGATCCTGTTTGCTTGTTTCACTTTTTTCTCCTTTCTACTTCTCTCTCTCCTTCAGGGCGGAGTATTTAGCTATAGCATCGGAAAGTAAAGATAATTGTGCAGGTGAACAAGTGGCAGAATAACACTGGTAGGTCTGGATTCTCACTTAACTTGATCTCTTAATTCAGTTTCTTCTTGTGTTTTCTTCTTTTTTTCATTTTACCAAGACTCTTTTATTATTTCACCTGTTTTTCTTGCCATTACTGCATTGTTAACACTTAATAAGGCAAACTGTGTCAAAAATAACAGCTTAGCATTTATTTAATATTTGAATTATGCTCACTTTTTTAAAAATCATTTCATTTCTGTTGCAGAGTTTCATTTTGCTTTTCACTCAAAATATGTACTGTTCTCAAATGAACAGACAACGAACCAAACCTGTTCTTCAAACGCTGCTTAACTAATTCAGGCTAAAATAATCCCGTTAATTCTCATCCAGCTAATTTGGTTCTTTAAACCTGTTTACATTATGTTTTAATGAAGTTTTCTTGAATAACAGTGTGCCTTTATTTAAAATAAGGCAACATGCTTATAGAGTTGATTCTCATATGACTTTATCATATGACTGCAGTTATATGAGGTACTTTAGGCGTGAAATTTTATAAATGAATGCAGTTGAGACTGTGAGTTCATGATTAAGTAGATTTAATACCACAGATAATTGCCTGGAAGAAGCATAAATTGTCAAATTGTATTATGAATCAAACCTGTAATAGTCAAATTTATGTTATTTTACATTTAATTATTGGTCAATCCAAGTACAGAAAGTCTGTTTGCTGTGATGCAGATACATTTAATCCATTTTAATGTTAAAATGACAAATTCACACCAACATTTTTCATTATACCATGAGTCATTTGCGTCTGAAATTGAGTTCATATATAAAAATTCACCCTTAATGGTCTGAGTCATCGTTTGGCTAACTGTGAATAAGCCTGTACTTCTTGAAGTTTTCTGCTTGTTGCTATGACAACAGCTCTAGATACATTTTAAACCAGCTCCCCAAGAAGTGATAATTCAGCCATGTGTCAACATTCATTAACAATCACATCAAGCAAACTCAGCGAGCAAAAGCAAAGATTAGAGAAAAGTCTGGATGTGAAATGTGATTTTGTATTTTGCAATGCTGTGAACCATTGCCTTAGAAAAATCTTTACTTCGGCCTATAACCATGTCTGGTTATCTAGATCTTCAAAAGGACTAAATCCCACCAAACTGACCAAAATGATTAGTTAAAGTTGGAGTCATTAAGTAGGAATCATAAGGGAATATTGTAATCATTTTTGCCCCTCATGTTATTGACTTTTGTGTTCTTGGTGTACCTGTTTTGTGCCCTTCATCAAAAATGTAATATATACCATCAAGTTACTGATTATGATCAATTATACCATTAAATTATTTTATTTTTTCCAGCAATTTAATAGTATAGCTATAGACAGTTTCAGTTCAGTATTTTTTTTTTTATCTTGGACTGTGAAACTGAGATTATACACATTTTAATCAGATTTTTTGGGGGGCAAAGAAACGGGCTTGCCTGCCGTGTTTTAAGAAAATTGAGGTTATAGTTGTTTTTTGTTTTTTTTAAAAATCAGGTCGAGGAAGAATTCAAGAAAGTTTCCTTGAGGAACCTCACGTCCACTTCCATGCCCTCTCTTCCTCTCACCGTCATTCAGCTCCCGCCATCCTCTCCACATGATGGGACACAGAACCACAAGCGAGGAGAAAGATGTCCTCAAAAAGGTATTTTAAGTGACTTTCTACAAACGGATGGGAAAAGGACTGAACTATATCCCGTTCTGAGGGACAGACCGATGCATCAGGTTGTGGTTCAATGGGACAGAAGGAGAAAGAGAGAGAGAGAGAGAGAGAGAGTTGTGCTGTATATAGGTATATAATATATAAGTATGCACAGATAATCTTTGAAAACATGTAGAGTATATTATAAGCCTACACTGTATATTCACTACTTGCATGCTTACAAGCTGATCAAAAAGACTGCCATCATGCTTCTGATGGTCTGTCACAGTCATGTTTTTAAGAGTTTTTAATCAGTTTTGTCCTGTTTCATGTGTTGGCATCAGGGTTGGACCGCTACAGGTTTTCTAAAGCCAATTTTTTTAACCAAAGCTGTGTCTGTGTTTCTTCTGTGGTTTCATTAATATGTGATGCAACCAATTATTTTAATGATAGATCTAAATGTTTTTAATCAAATAAAACTGTGAAAGATTATTTAAATATTTGGAATAGATTTGTTTTACCTTGAAATAGTTGTAAGATGATAATTAGAGTGCTAATTTCCTGTCTAATTTCCTTACTAATGAGATGTAATGCTACCGAAAGCTTCGGAGGAAACACTGCTACAGCAACTGATATCTTGTCCTGACACATGATGTTTCAAGTATTTGCTCTCAAATAAAGGCAAATGCGGTAATCAGGCACTGTAAATTGGAGGTTAAACATTCAAAAGATACATATTACCAGTCATGTTTTTAATGTTTCATATTGGTACAACTGAGATGAGACCCTGGTTCAGACAACAAAGTGATGTTTTTGCTGTGTTTTCCTTAACCCTGAGAGCTCATAACAGATGACGGTTACTGAATTTCTGTTGAATTGAAGTATGACAGGTCCCTTTTTAGCAGACCATTGTCCCCCTTTAAACTGGCTTTAAAATAGCTCTTCGAGTCTCAGAAAACATCTCATTACATTCGGCAGTGAATATTAAGTGTGACTTCCTGTAACATATGAGAAGGAATTTTATTGCAAAAGACCTATTTTGAACAAATTTATGTAGAGAGGTGATATGAAACTAGTCACTTTTAGCTGAATTCGTCTCCAGTGGAAACTTTCCAACAGATGTGTCATTTCACACAAATGTTTTAGTGTCTTTGTCGAAACTTAAGGGCTTAGCTAACTGCCATTATGTAACTGCCGTGGGTAAATGTACCACAAAACCTGTCCAGTGTGCCTCCCAGAGTGAAACCAGTTGAAACCAAAGGGGAAAAGCAAAAGAGCTGAAGCCTTGTGTTCGTAAAAAAAAAAAAAAAAACAACTTGTTTGTACCTCTTTTTAGACGGAAAGGTTAATGACTTTCGGTGAACACTAGATGGCAGCCAAACACTGCCATTCTACATTTTTACTGTTCAATTATTTTGTACCAATCATCAGTTTGATAGATTTTAACTGTGTTTTGACTGTAGGAACTTTACCCAGGGACTAAGAACCTTTACCTGCGTTTCCACCAGAGGAACCAGGGTCGAAATTAAGTTCCAGGGAGATTGTTTTACCCCCAAAAAACTCCCCTTTGAGATACAGAGAAGATGACAAAGAAATTTCTAACTTAAAACAGTATAACTGCATGGTTACTGATGGAATGAGCAAAGACAACAATATATATATATTTTTTTCAGTACGAACACAGACAGTGGGATGCAAGTTGGAAAAAAAAAAAAGTGATTCAGGCCATTTCTACTCCGCTTACCGAGTGGTTTACGCATCAGTATACATCTAAAGGCCTTCTCCTGCACAGATGAATCAACCAGTGAAATGAAAATCACACTGTCTCCCACAATGTTGTGGTCTGCTTGTGTCCACGCATTTTCTTTCAGCAACAAATTACTGCAGTTTTCACTTCATGTGTAGGTGTGGAAGAAAAAACGAAAGTGATATATTGAAAGAAAATAAAATTCTAATGAGAAAAATCAGCCCGTGTCTCGTCTGAATTCTTCTGTTCTTACAGTAGACGTGTAGGTGGTGGATACGCTGTGAGGTGTTTTCAAATCACGCTTAAAAGTCCATTTCCACCCATGTGGTTTTTTAAACAGACTGATGGTAAACTATGCTATACTAATGCAAGCATTATTACAATGAAAACTCATTAAAACACCAAATACACTGAAAAAAGGATTTTGCTTTTTAAAAAAGACCAACAGGGGTCAACTAGTGAACACAGCATTTGACCTGCAGTTAAACTTGTGGTCTTTAAGCAGATTTATTTTAACTTGTGCAGCGGATCAGATGGATTAATTAGACAAGACTTCTCTACACTGCCAGTGCTTCACTTTTGGTGAGAAAATAGTGAATAATTAATTGATTAGTTTTGATTGTTCTGGCTTAAAAGTAGTCATATTTAAATATATTCAATCTGGAATAAGCAAATAATTTAACTGCCTATTGTAAATGCTCTTCAGGATATAAACAAACATCATTGTTCTCAGTGGTTCAGTAGCTATCAGTCTGATCAGGAGTTTTTTAGCCATTTTGCTGATGTTTTTATGAGTGACTGAAGAGCTACAAGCCAATAAAACAAAGTTAATCAAAAAGAAAAATAATGCTGTGATGATCGGGGGGATCTAAGTTGAGAGAAATTGAGACAGACTATTTTGTAAAAAGTTGAACTGGGGAACTGGGAAGCTGGTCCAGAGGTTCAGACTGGTCACAGGTCAGCTGCTGTAACACTGTCTTACTAATGTTTGAGCATGTGAGAAGACAACGTTCACACCAGTCTGTTCAAAGATGGCTGAAAAATGTCAACACAGAATGAACACAAATGACATCTATGAAGCTATTCCCTGTGTCAGCGCTTTTATCTCGTGGCTTGATCAACCTGAACAGAGATTTTCTCTTCGGAGAAGATGAACTGCTGAGTTACACAAGCTGATCATCACTCAATGTGTGAATCTTTGTATGATTTAATCAAGAAAGGGCTTTATCGATCTTTACTTTATCTTATCTGCTCAATATTTACTTTAGAGTTGAATCCGTTAGACAATGAATCTGTTAGTTGATTGACAGAAAATTAATTGGTAACTAATTTATATCCAAAAAGTCAAACAGCTGCTGGTTGCAGCTTCTCAAACGTGAGGATTTGCTGCTTTTCTTGATATGATTGTAAATTTGATTTCTGGATTTTGGACACTTTGAACTGTCTTTTTAAACTTCAGGAAGTTGTGATGGGCTTTTTTTAATGTTTGACATTTCTTATTAATCACTTGTTAGGTAATGAAAATAATCAGTAGTTGCATCGCTACTTTAGTGCTTCTTCAGTGCTTCATTTTAATAAATAAAATGTACAAAAACATGAGGTGTCTAATAAATCTTCAAATTAATTCAAACTTCGTGTGATGCTGATGGTTAAGTAGATTAACAGAAAATTAATTTTTAATTGAGAATTTTTTTTTTTTAATAAATCAGTAAACTTTCATTTTCAATGCAGAAATGCTGAAAAATGTGCTGGTTGCAGCTTCTTTAGGCCTTTACCTTCAAGCTTCTTCTCTGCTTCATTCAGTAAATAAAAAATAAAAACAAATGTCATGTGTCTAAATAAATCTTTTTCAAAAAGTTGCAGCTTCTCCACTGTGACAGTTTCCTTAAGTTTCTGTGATATTAAACTAAATTGTTTTGGGACATTATGATTTTTTTTTTTTTTTACTATTTTCTGATGTTTATGGACCAAATGATTAACCAAGTAAATAACAGATAAACAACAGTAGTTCCACTTCAATCAACCCAAATGTTTGCAGTAAAGACACACAGACTCAAAGACCAGCACAGAGTTGTTGCATGTTTTACATCTTGTCTTTTATCTCCATGGCATGGCGTACAATCACATCTTTACAGTACATTCTCATCCCCGCTCCTCATCCGTGTCTCTCTCTCTCCCTCAATAACCCCCCCTCCCACCCACCCACCCCACACCACCCCCAATCCCACCCCATAATAAATATTACACCCTTTTGTTATCCACGAATGGCCATGCACAGCAGGGCCCACATGCTTCTGTAGCCGCCATTTGCAGTGAAAAGAAAAAAAAAAAAAAAAGAGAGAGAGAGCGAGTGAGCAGGTGAAGGGGAAGAGCGAGCACGCATCATAGAGAAAAGAGAGGAAGAGTGGGGTTGAATGCTGAGGAGAAGAAGAAGAAAACAAAGAGGGAGTTACAGATGGGTGAGACTTTTTTTTTTTTAACATCATCAGAAAGTCAGGAATCGGGCGGACGGAGGGAACAGGATGAAAATAAACAACGGATAAAGACGACAAAATAATAAAGATAGAAAATGAAAAAAAAAGAAAGGAATTCAATAAAAAGAAAGACGAGTGAGTCAAATTAATATTACAAACACACCAAGAAACGATACTGCAAAAACAGATTCCCTTTTTCTTCACCCGGGCCTAAAAAAAAAAAAAATTCTGGTTGGTCCTTTTTGTTTTGAAAATGTCCGGCCCAGTTGGACTATGAAGTAGCTGTTCTTAATTTGAGGTTTCCATATGATCAAGTCTATGGTAATCCTGAAATGTTGAGGTCTGGCTCTATGATACAAAGACTGAGCGACCAAATGTGAAAAGAGAAATCTCAAAAAAACAAAACAAAACAATATGAATATGTAACATCTGAAAATGCAACATTTGAGGACTCCTCATGAACATACACACGCACATCTGTCAAGTCAAAATCTTCTTTGCTTGTTTTTTTTTTTTTGTTTGTTTTAAATCACTGCCTCTACGCACATCCACACACAATTTATTATTATTATTATTATTATTATATACTACTTTGTTTGAAACATTCAAAAAGTACTAGAATCACTATTGTCATTATTGCTGTGACCAGTAAATCGTTCTCGTTAAGCTCCTCTTGGTCCACACTGCAACAGCTAATTCAGAGCACAAAAATACCCACCGAATGACTTCCAACGAGCAGGACAGGACTTCAGATCAAGAGTCATTGGTAATAATAAATACTGTAACGGTCTGAGAAATAGTCAGACGCAGCTTGCTGTCCAAACAAACGATCACACTGATTTTCAAAAAAAAAAAAAAAAAAGATAAAACCCTCCTCCCGACAGGATTGGAGGAGGAGTAAGGAGTCTGTTTGGAATTTACCTTTAGATGTATAATTACATCTAAAAAAAAAAAAAAAAAGAGAAAGCAACGCTGAAAAACAAAACAAAACAAAAGAAAGTGTCTGGTGTTGAAATGTTCGGCTGACCTTTGAACGGGCTCCACTCCGACACGGAAGAGCGAATCCCTGATGGAAAGAGCGAGAATCGGATGACTGAGAGCTTCCTGCTACCGTCAGCATTCTCGTTCGGTGTGTTTGTTCGTCACATCCAGACAGCTGGTGATGCCCTCCCCTCCCTCCCCCTTCTCTCCCCCTCTCTCCCGTTTGTTTCAGCAGGCGTTCACTAGAGGCAAAAGGTATCTAAACTGTTCCCAGGACTAGGAGAAAGAGTTCCCACTTCCCAGAATCACTGATCACACTGAACTTTTGAAATGTTTATAAGAGGAGCTGAATTCTGTGATAGTCGAGAAATGGGGATGGAGGGAGGGGAGAGGGGGAGGGTTCAGAAATAGGTAGGTCTGAATTCAAGTCGTTCTGAAACGTGGTTGGCCATTTTGAAACATCTTTTTTCTTTCTTTTTGAGGAGTAACTGGTTTGAATCGGCCAACCTGTGGCCTGTTTCCATTCTCTACATACAGATGACTTGCAGCTGTAGGTAAATTATTGCTGTGGTCCTGATAGCTTCCGGTCTGAATGAAGTTGTTACTGGTTGAGGCTGCGGGCAAACGTCGCCGTTTCAAGTCAGTCAGGCCAGGAGATCTGTGGGCGATGTTGTTCCCCCGTATGTCCCACTCCTGGTTTTTCAATTCAGAAAAGAAGAGAGCAAACCGCGTTCTGATCCACATTGACCAGCCACCCCCCTCCTCCCCCCAGTTTCTACTCTAACGGTCCACCAAGGTGCGTTCAGAGGTGGGAGACAGTCAGGGGTGGAGGGTGTTGGCCAGAGGAGGTTAGGTCTCAGGCCTCAGTCAGGGTCTCTGTGACGGTGTCAGTGATGGGATCCTGCTGCACCTCTGGGACCACGATGCCCTTGTGGAGCTTTTCTAATGACTGCTTCATCTGGAGGATAAACATGGTTGGGGTGATGGGGGAGGGGTGAGAGAAAGAGGTTGAAGGGTATACCGGATTACATAACGCAGTGATGTCATTAAGCACATTATGAGGACTGGCCTTCACAGTGAAATAAAGGCACATACCTGGTCGAGAAGTGTGACAGAGGATTGCAGGATCTGCTGCCACTTGCTGAGCTGTGCTTGGTGGAACTGCCTCTGGAGCTGTAAGACCTGAGCCCACTCTCCAGCCGTCTGGGGCAGAGGACTGAGGAGAGAGGATGAGGAAAAGCCAGAGGTGAGGAAGAAGTACATGGAGGAGAGGGGTCACTCACACTGTTGAGAGAATTCTTCTGAGGGAGTAGTTTGACGTTTTGAGAAAGACACACTTGCTTATTTGACAGTTAAATGAGAAAATTGACATCACTCTCATTTGTTTTATTATTCAAATTAAAGTATCTGTTTATCTATGTGAGCACAGTAAATATGAAGCCGGAGCCAGCAGCTGGTTAGCTTAGCTTAGCATACAGACTTGAAACAGGGGGAAACTGTTAACCGGGCTCCATCCAAAAGGTAACAAAATCCACCTATAAGTACCTCTAAAATTTACTAATGAAAACATTATGTATCTTGTTTGTTTAATTCATAACAAAAGAATAAGATACTGCAGAAAGTCACTGCACCTGGCTAAAGTATACAGCAGTACAGTATATATGCTATATGCTTTATGCTAAGCTAAGCTAAGCAGCTACTGGCTCGGGTTGGTATCAAACTCTCAGCACGAAAGCAAATTTGCATATTTCCCAAAATGTGAAACTGCTCCTTTGATTTTCATCTACTTAACTTGCAAAAGGCAAGATTTGTTGCTACATAATAATATTGTGATATTTCAGACCAAAGATCCCACAAGAATAACCCGAGGACAAAGGCCAATTAACACCGTGATCCCCCTGAGTGAGGAATGGAGAAAATAGAGCGGCTATATTTGTCTGGAAAACAGTGGGATGTATTTACCTGTCAGCAACAGAATAGGAGTGCCATGTCTCCAGTGTATGGGCCGCTCTTTCTAGAGCGTACAGCTTGTAGAACAGCAGCATGTTGAGAGCCACCAGCACCACCAGACTGACGAGAGAGAAGAGAGGAGAGAGAGAGAGAAGAGAACTGTCAAATTTACTGATGGGAATAAAAAACGCTCAAAAACGGTGAACAAACTTCAAAGAAACACTAAGAGAACATCATGAAGGAAAATGGCAAAAGTACCAAAACAAAATAAACAAACAAATATTTCAGGAGTAATGACCGCACTCAAAATGAATCGCCTCGTGTATTGATCTTTTAGTTGGATTTATTCACAATCAATAGGCTGACAATTCTGCTGGAATACATGAATACATTCCTCTAAAAGATCAATACATGAGTTGATTCTTTTCTATGTGTTTTAACATGGAGTCTTTTTTCCTGACTTATTTCTGGACAGTGAAATATTTCATGGTGTGTAAATATTGAAAAGGTTCATTCGCTCACAACTCAATTCTCAATCACAACACATTGCAACGTTATTACAGGAAAAATCCACCCACAGGCAAATATCAGTGATACAGATAAATATCACTAACATTCAAGTTGCATTGCTGCACTGGGGTGTTGCTCACATGTAGATGACATCATGTAATATTTCCAGTTTAATATTTGAATAGGGACTTTCTAGACTCATCGTTCCGCACTGACTTTTAACAATCACACATCATGTGTCAAGAGTCACACTAGAATTACACATACATACATGTAGTTTGTGTGTTTTGCTAGAAAACAACTGTTCAGTCTTTTGGCTGTGACAAACAAAAAAAGGGCAGCAAAAAAGGAAATCACTCAAAAGAAGTCAAATTAAAACTAAATTAAAAATTAGTTTTACAATCTGAATGCACAGTAACAGAGTTAAAAGGGTGGATTTTTCCTATAAGACAATCATTATTCTCTTCAGTATTTTATTTATGCAGCCAGTAGTAGATAAAAATCAAAGCCTCTCATACAGTACCTGATACAGATCCTATGCACAAGAAGTAATGCAGAAAGGAGGAGAAAAGAAGAGAAATAGCAAGAAAAGGCATCGTGAGGCTGTTAGTATGCAGAGGATCAATATCCAGTGTGACTGAATGAGGGGAGCATTCAGACGTGGACAGAACCAAGACAACAGAAAAAAACAACAACTATTCAGAAATATACAAACAAACAAGAGATTTGACTGAGTAGGAATGGAAACCATATATAAATATAAATATATGTGAACATATGAAAACATTACTCTATATTATAGGAAAGGTTATAGAGTATGTAGAGGTGGGACTGCCACTGATGAATCTCTTATCAGACTTTCTGTCTCATGCTTTGTTATTGGCAAACCGCATAAAAGTAGCTGGCTATTCACTTTCAGCCAACTGTCACTGACTATGTTTACATGCACGCTAATATTCCACTTTTATTCCGAAAAATGTTGATATTCCGAATGCGATACTTGTCATGTAAACAGCATATTCCATATTTAGGCCTTATTCCGTGTGTAGCATTTTCCGATTGAGACGTGTAGGATATGCTGTTATTATTATTTGGGTTTTAGGAGCGTTCTTTGGACATGTTTACAGCAAAATATGCGTCTCAACTGGGGTTTTTACCAGTTTGCGACACGCCTCTTGCCTGTTGTAGGCCAAATGACTGGAGCAGGAAGGAGAGGAATGAGAGGAGAGTGGAGAGCTGTTCATGGCGGGATGGAAAAACAGAGCACGCCTTCTCCACGACGGGGAAGGAGGGGATTGGTTATTATCCTGAGTGATGGGAACGAATTGGTGTGATGCACCAACAACACTCAGCTGCGTGGTAAACATCATTGGACAACTGAAGCACTGGATGTGCCTGTAACTATAAATGTACAATGTCAGTCATATCAATATCACTTATAAATATCAGGCAGCAGCTCTCTAGTGTTTTTCCACCTCACTGGTTTACTTCACTGCCTGCAGAGATCTTGTGATCCCCGTTCCCACTGGAGCAGAGGGAAACCCTGAAATCCCTCGGCATGTAAACGGGGATATTAGTGGAATGTTCATTTTCATTAGTCATGTAAATAGCTTAGTAGGAATATTGACTTTTTGAGAATAAGGGCAAAAAAACTGAATATTTTGTGCATGTAAACGCAGCCAATGTCTCAGCTTTAAATGACAGACATCACTGGCAGCAGATTAGCTCAAACGTAGCTAATGTTAATGCTAATGTTTCATTTTAACTGTTACTATTCAGTAACAGTTAAAATGAAAGATGTGTCTGTTCAGCCAAAGAAGAGATGATCCAGCTGATCACCTGACGTCAATTTAAAGAATCAGTTAAACTTGTATTCTTATCAGTCTTGATCAGCTTAATCATTCTGGATCAGGACCTTCAGTATTTGGAGTAAGAAGCTTGTGAAGTATTTCCACTCTATTATGAAACACTCAGAAACTCCCTCTCTTATCTCCATTTAGACACCATCTTCTCTTTTTGTATGCAATTCGTTGTGTGTAAGATGACTGATGAATAAGACATATGATTCATCTGTTCAGTACGCGGTAAAACATAACACATGCTGGAAACTACCTGGAATGAAAATAGCCAGAAGGGGGATGTTCAGAACAGTATGAATATCTGCTCTTATTCATGGAAAAACACACAGAGCACACACTTGAACTTACATGAAGCTGACTATGAGCAAGATGGTGGATATACTGTTCTGTCCTCCACCACGCGAGCGCTCCCCCAGCCTCATAAACTGAGCACCTAAGAAAAAAAAAAGAAGATTTTTTTTCAGTGATTTGGGGTTTTTAACACATTTCCATAACTAAACTGTAATGTTTACTGTAATGAGCGAATGCTTCGTTTCTTCCTGTAATTCCTCCAGGCCATAAATAGTGAACAATTCAGTAAAATAATTCATTTGTGCACTTGAGCAGTTTCTGTCTTGACCTTTTCTGTTTCTATTATGCAACTCCATACATACCCACTAGAGGGCTGTATTGTACAGATGATGGATTCAGGCTTTCAGCTTGTGAACATGACCTTCGGTTAGTAGCAAAGATTGATATTCAAACATCAGTCCAAAGCGCCTCAACTATTTTCTCCTGGCTGACTTACTGGCTTCTCTCCTGTCCCTCTCCTCTCCGACGCCTCTGTCCCCTCGGTCTCCGGTGCCCATGCCTCCTCCCTCCCTCTCTCTCTCCCTCTCGCCTTGCCGCCGAGAACAGGTGCGTTTGCGTCGGCGCAGGGCCGGCGGGGTCTTGGATGCGTCGGCGCCCACTGCTTCGCCTGTGGTTACCACGGAAACCTCAGACTGCAGTAGCGTCTCCAGCTTGCACACTTCGCTCTCTGCATGGTGGGAAAAGCGGAGAGATGGAATTAAAATACACATAAACCAGGAAAGTAGAATAGAGGTCAGACACAATCTCTCCCGCCCCAACTGTCACAACATGTCCTAAATATAGCTGAATATCCAATCAGAATACATTTTCAGGAGAGAAGTACCAATCAAATTGTGTCAGTCACTGTTGCATATGAAAACCTGTCAAGCACCAAATGTTGACATCAAATACTTTGAGCCAGAATTTTCTTATTTAAATAGTAGTTTTGCCAATTGTATAGCATAAATTATGTTAGCAAGGCTCTTCTATGTCTTCATGTGAAAACAAACACATGCATTTGAATCTTATTTTATTCAATAATATATTTTTGTAGAAAAATGTGCTTCCCTCAAGACATGTTTTACAAATGAAAACACCCTGTTTTGAATAATGATGGTGTGTTTCTACTTCTTCCTCGTATAATAATATATAAATATTTTTTGGTTTCAAAAGCTTAACTGCTGGACACAAGAGGTCTCCTTCTTCACTGAAAAGTCATTTCTCAGTGTATGTATGTTTCCTCATCACACTTGTGCAAGTTGCATATTTGACCACAACTACACAAACCAAAACTAGTTTGCTTGCATGTTGTTGTTTTCATCTTAGATTTAAGGTGACACATAGAGAAGTTTCATTAAGCAAAACATTTTTTTTTTTTTTTGGTGGAAGGGGAATTTAAATTTTAGAGCAAACTCTAAACATCCATTCATATCTCTAAAAACCTTTATCTGTCTAAATAGAACATCTCCTCACATGCAGACATGCCTGGTACTGTCTGATAACTGGCTGATTAAGACAGTCTAACTGGTTATAAAGACAATATTCTGGTTTTGTACATGATGCTTGCAGCTATATTGAGGCTCCAACATACACTGAAGGTAGCGCTCTCATGTTTTGTGAAGTGTTAAATGAAACGACATGCATCTGGTCTTCGTATTCACTGTTCCCCTGTTTAAGCAGTTTCACTATACTTCTGTTCGAAAAGGGGGAAATAAGCCTGAATAGGTCAGTTTGGTTTCCACAGGGTGTGAGAATACAGTGTTACGCTGAAAGAGGCGGACCATGTGACGCACCCATGTGTCTGTAGTACTCCTCAATACCGCTCCAGGTGTTCTTTTCAATCAGGGCTTTCACAAGACTCCACGGCTGCTTCCTGTAGCAGATGTCTGAGGAAACTCTGGGGAAAAGCAAACGAATCCTGTTTAAAACACAGACATCTACAATCCAATGCCAGGATCAGAGATCTTTTACATTTATTCTTTTGTAATTTTATGACGGATAATTACGCAAATGATGACACATAAAAGTTAACCAGTAATGTTCACTGGAAATGTTGTATCACAAATAATGTGATGACTTCATACATTTCTCATGAATTTCAACCAAACTACAAGCAGGAAGTTGAGTAATTTCCAAAAGAAGCCCTACAACAAGGTTTGGGAAAACAATAAACCTGCTTTTATACTAAAACACAGCTTTGCCAGAACACTGAATTTATTGGCTTGAAGATGTTAATGAGACGCACACAGTCATACAATCAAAGCTCTTAAGTGAAACATCTCTTGAGGACATATTGCACAATAGTCTAATGATTTACTGTCAGCAGAGAAACTACCATGTCTGCTTTTTTCCCCCTCTTCCTGTGATTGCTGAGTGTTGACAAAAAAAAGGGAGTTAGAGGCCTTTTTCTTTGATGCTGACATCAAAATATTTAGACACTACTGTACTGAAACTGGAAATATGTTCATGTCTCATCAAATTATATAAAAGATGTTTGGCAGGTAGCGTCTGATGAGAAGAGAAGAAAAAGACACCACTAACATCACCACTAACCCTAACCCTAGTTCAGTGCTAAGACTGACTTCTTTTAAATAGAAGGAAAGCAGCGAGGGAGACTAGACTGAACAAGGAAGAGAAAGCTCTGATGGGATTATTTCATATACCAGTGAGAGTTTCTGGTCTCCAAGGTAAGAGACTTAAGCACTCAGTTACAGTTTGCATCATCTATTTTTCTGTAAACTGACAGCTGATGCGTAAACAACAAGGATCCTATGGATAAAATGTTAGGAGGTGATTAAACTTTTGTATGCGACGAATCTCTCTCTCTCTCACTTGACTTTAATTCTGTGACATTCTTCCTCTTGCAGGAAACAGGTAAGCAGAGTACAGGTCATCAGTATATAACCTGAATCAGTGTTTGGACTTCCTTTCCTTCGGCGCCTCAGAACAAACCCACATATATTTTCCACTCATCCTAATCACATCATACACCACTGGTATTACTGGTTTCCAAAGCATGTGGTGCTGCTGTATGTTCTTTTGTCTTAATTAACAGAAATGAATACTTTAAGTCATGTATCAGCTTCCTGTTTTGGTCCTTTCTCTCTAATCATAGATAGGACCATCATCAACTGTTGCATTGAGACATAAATTACCAAAGCAAATTAAGTTTTCATCATAAATCCTACAAAGAATGTAAAATTCTCTACCAACAGTTGTTTTAGTTTCTGCATATATAATTAATGATGCAAGAGTGAGAGGATCTGTCATCCAGAGCAACACATTCAACATGTGTGACATTTTTTCACTTGTGTCTCTTCTGTTTTGACGGTTCACCAGTGAGCTGGAAGTGAACGACAAACCCACCTGAGCCGACTCTTGTGCTTGTTGATGGAGGTGAGGCAGTATCTGTGGACAGTGTAGAAGTAGTCCTGGTAGGGGATCCCTGAGGTGATGACCTCAGAGTCCACCACGAAGCACTCGCCCCGGGCACTGCTCTTATGTAACGTCTAGAAGCAGGAAGAGAAATGGAGGTGCATGGTTATTGGCATGCAAACGTTTTGGTTTCCTGTGACACATAAACTCTCAAATGACCTTTCTGCAAGTCACGGCCTCTGACTGATGATTAACTGCTCAAAGTTGCTGCGGTTTCAGATGTTTTCATTTAGTGTTTCAGATAAAAAGGAAATTAATATTACAACTTCACACATTGTTGAGCTGTCAAAAACAAACTACTTTCACTGTATAGATGACATTAAATCAGTCGCTTTTTGCTTTGTGTGAATTTAACAGCAGCACAGCACCATCACGAGGGAATTAACACGCGTGCTACAAACATTGTGATTAATTCATTTTGAAAATAAATTATGCAAAATGCTTTGAGGGGCAACTGTACCTACTACTTAAAATTAAGCAGTAATTACACCAACTTCTACTGGATAAGATGTTAATATCTTACAACTGAAGGACTTTTTAACTTTATGACAGCACTGATATGGTCTGAATAGATGTTTAAACAAAATCTATAAACATCAAAACATATAATTTCTGAAATAAATGTTTTTTAGGATGTGTTAAAGCATTTTTGTGAAAATAGATGATTACTTTTAGCTGTGAAATCTGGCTTTCTGAATACAAACTAGTCTCAACACAAAGAAAAAAATTAAAGAGTCATTACTTATTAAGACACCAGAGGAAATCCAGTCCAGGTTTAATAAGTACAGCGTTCCTGTTTAGCTATTTGCTGCTAAACAAAGCCTGTGTGCCCAATGGGCTAAGTGTTCAATTTTTTTTTTAAAAAAAGGCCTGCGCTTGTTAAGGACTGACCTGCGTCTCCACCACAGGGGCAGTCTTGGGGCCGAGGGGGTTGTTGAGGGCAATGGTGTAGCTGAGCACACGGCTGGTATTCCCACTGCTGCTGTCCTGCTGCCACTCGCCCACCGACAGGTCTGAGAGAGAGAGAGAGAGAGAGAGGGAGAAGAAGAGAGGGAGAACATGAGCGAGTCACGAGAGAACAAGAGACATGAAGTCCCAAGAGATTTTGTGAAAATGAGAGAACGAAAGGATACGAGAGTTTGAAAATTTATGAATGAAAAGGAGAGAGACCACGAGATTCAGATAGGGTGAAGGGAGAGAGAGGAAAGAAAAAAAAGAGGGTCAATCCACGCTCCTTCATAAAAAGAAAGGAAAGAAAGAAATGCCCCAATTAGAGCAGCACAATGTTCCCAAGTAGGCAGGGCCTCCAACTGGGGTAGCCACAGGCCATGGCTTTAACTCTGTCCTCATTTAAACTACAGAAATATCTCCAAAACAGATACTCCATTTATGCAAAGAGGATCTTCAAATGTCAGGACAACTAAAGTCATTATCATGAAGTGACGATACAAGGCCTTGGATGGAAAAAAAAAAAAACAACTGGTGATGGAGGCTTGGTTAACCCAGCGTAAACAACTAGTGTGGTACCCTCATTAGTGGCACAATACAGCGGGCTACAGCAGGTCTCTGAGTGGTGGGGGTTAAGAAGTGCTTCGGTTTTGAAATGACCACGTTTGTATTTATCAGTTGGACTGAGTGGCACAGAAGCTTCACAAGAGTAACAAAACTACTCAAAATTGTTTCCACAGTTTAAAAAAAAACAAACAAAAAAACATGAATAGAAATTTTTGCAGGTGTAATTTTCTTATTTCTATAGACAACTTACAGTGTGACAATATAAATAAAAACTTGCATGAATTAGTTTAATGACAGAAAAATGTCTAAGTATCTAAAACAAACAAAGTAAACATCAGGTTCAAGTGTCAGACATTAAGAATAAAAGTGATATTTCCACTGACAGCAGCACCTACAGTCCAGTAAAGCAACAGAGCAACAACAAACACTGGGTGACCGTAACCGTCACTCTCTCAACAGGAAAAACTTGCTCTCTCGTGCTTGATGTTATGCGACAAGTTCATGCATGTTCTGTCAAAGGTTCTGCCTAAAATGCATTCTGGGAAATGTAGGAACATCACATCGAAGCTTAACACAATTTCACACCATTAGAAAGAACTTTCAAACATGTGACCAATAACCAGACATAAAACAAAAAGGGCTTTAATATTTTGTTATTAATAAATAAATAAATGCTTGTTGTGCAACCCTAAAAAAAATGTCTTAACTGTGTAAAAGCATATACAAAATTGTGTGTGTGTGTGTGTGGGTGTGTGCTTTACATACCAGTGAAGTGTCGCTGGGAGAAGAGGTGCTGGATGAAGTGTGTGTCAGCAGAGAAGAGCAGGTCGTGCAGCTTGTCGACACTCATGCGGACCGCAGAGTTGATGTGCAGCCGCCCGCTCAGGTCAGCGCAGAATGACTCCACTTCACCTGAAGGCCAGGAGCAAAATAGATTCATGTGCTTCTTCTCCTGGTTATTTTAGTGATGATTCAATCCTTTTGTTGCGGTTCAATGTCGTCAGTAAGAGTTATTGATCACAACACTTTTCATGTGTGTGAGAGGGAAATTTCATATTTCAATAATAACACTTGCAGTGATCGCAAAGATTTGACTGTGGCTCCAAAAGATTTCATTAAAAATACAGATTGTGAATGTATTTGCTTATTTCTACACAAGTTAAGACCTACTGAGCAGACTCTGGTTTGCACATTCAAATCTTCTGAAATGTACCCTCTCCACTTAATATTTAATCCCCAAGCAATCGTATAATTAATTTGTCAACTTGTAGGTAATTTCAAGTTAATCATCTGACAGCATCAAAACAACATGCATATATATATATATATATATATATATATATATATATAACTACAGTTTAATAACATGCACATTATTTTTGGCTCCAGTGAACTTAATCTTCCAAAGAAATTCTTTGATTTAGTTCAGGACATGTTCAGTCATGTCAGAAAATAACTGCACAGTTAAAAAAACAGAAAGAAAAAAAAACCCTTCACTGCAATTACTGTTGATGCAGAAGGCTGAAAGGTTGGATGCAATGAAGCAGAAACTCACGTTTATATGAAGAAGAACACATAAAGACAATGCTAGTTCACAGTAAAATAAATAAAATTACACTAAACTAAGAAAACATCTCAGGTATAGAGAATAGTTCAACTATAATGAACAGCTTAGCAGACATCACAAAGATGTAATTAATAAAATGATTCACAAAAAACATAATCAACAGCATTTCAAATGTCTTGTAATGAATGTATTCTCCAGCACTTACTCTCTTCTTGTGTGTCAGAGGAGTTGCTGGGATCTGTGGGCAGTTCCTCGTCATTTGTGATGTCCAGTGAGGAGAGGTTTCCCAGGCTGGTGGGTGGCGGGGGCAGCATGTGATTGGCCGACTCGGACAAGCTGTCCCCACCCTCTTCCAGATTCTGATGCAGCCAACGGAGGGAAAGGCACACCAGAGGACAGTTAGCAAGAGGTTTGTAGAGAAATCACCCCATTGTCATATGACTTGAGAGGAAAGAGGCCTCAGCTGGGCTGACCTCGTGTTGATGCTGAGCAGACATACCACTACAGCCGTGCAATTAATGTGAAACCGACTCAGTCAACACAGCCCTCCATTTATTCACTTTATCTTGGCTGGGGCTTGATTTGCCCGTATCAAGATCAACTGCAGGGGAAAACAACCGGAGCAGCTGTTCATGAGCAGAACTGATTGGACACAGAGTCAACCAAGACAACTACATAAATATTTCACATCCTTAAATACTGAATATACATCTTGTATTTCATGTTTTTTCCATTTTTGTCTAATTTTACATCACATTCCATTTTATTCCATTACATTTGAATGCTGTCCTTCTTTATTGTGTTTTTAAATGGTGAAAAATATAAAAGTATCTCTGTTTGGTGTTACACAAATAAACAAGCGATGCCTAGATGATGTATTTTTGTAAACAAGAGTGTGTTACGAACTGTAGAGTTACATAAAATCACTCTTCCATGAGGAGATTTTCAAAATAGTTGATGAAGAAAAACATTTCCTGCTGAACTAAATTATTAATATTAGTGTTGAAAAGCAACTATTCAGCTCTACTAATGCCAGCTTGTACTGGATATGTTAGAAAGTGCACAACTCAGATTTGGGTATCCAATATAAACTGAATCATAGCTGCCTAGATCCCATTATTTTCTGCTAACTACACTGCACATTACACAAACACAGAATCCCCCACATCTATCAATCATCTATCATACTGCACCAAAATTAAACTCAAAAAGAACTGTGTTTACTGAACTGTGTTGACAGGAGTTGTAGGTTTAGATGAGAAACACTACTGTGTCAAAGACAAGCTACTGCAGTGTTGTATGCCAAAGTAGATGTGGATGTTAAGAAGAACACTCACAAACGATGCAGAAGCAGAGGCCAGGGCAGAGATAGAGGTGTTGGTGGGAGTGGTGGATGGCAGCGAGCTGTGGGAGCTGGGCGGGCTGGGTTCGAGAGGGTCAGAGCTGAGTCTGCGTCCAGATGAGGAAGGCACCTCTATGGGCAGACAGGAAGCGGCAGAAGGGGGAGATGAGGCCCCGAGGTTGGTAGCTGAGGAAGGGCTGGCCTGACTGCAGGGCACCAGGGGTGGAGGAGAGCTGCCCGTGGAGGGAACCGATACTGAGCTCAGGTCTAGTAGATCTGTGACTGATACTGACTCGTCTCCTGGCCTGGGGAACGGAGGGAGAGGAAGTGAGAGCGAGTGAAACAGAGTCACATTGTGAGAGAAAGTGTTTGTTAGAGCACTTAGAGCAGAGGTAGGGAATCTTTAACCGATCAGGTTGAATGCAACTGTTATGGTAGTTGATATTAAAAACACTAGTTCATAACCTTAATGAATTGGATAGGGTCTGATGAAAACACACAGACACACACACACACACACAAAATCATCTCCTGTCTCCTAATTAGTGAGGATCTGCTTGTTTGGTTAAAGAGAGAGAACACTAAACCCCTCAAGCTGTCCGTTGTCTGGTGGTATTTGCACATGCATGCAACACAAGAACCTGAGGAGTATGAGTATGGTTTTTTTCTGATGCTTTTTCTGTTTTGCACAATAAAAATTACTATTACTTTTTGCCTCTCTAGCTGTCTCCTTTTCTAGTCATACCAATTAGATAGTCATTTAAATAACAGAGGGTTAAATGTCAATTGTCGTAAACAAAGTTCCCATCGCTCACACAGAAAGAGACAACACAATTAATCATACATAGTATTTTGTTTTTGTTTGAATTGGACCATTGAATCAATAGTTTTTAGTGAAGAATAAACAAATACAACAAAGATACTAAGGCTACTATTGATTAATCTGTTGATTATTTTCTTGATTAATCGAGTTGTTTGGTTTGCAAAATGTCAAAAAATGGTGAAAAATCACAATTTGACATCTTTAAATGTCTTCTTTTTTCCCAAGCTGTCTACTGTCATAGAGGACTAAATATTCACATTTGGGAAGCTGGAATTACAGAATTTGGACATTTTCTTCTTAAAAAATGTCTCAAATGATTAATCAATTTCAAAAATATTGGCAATTGACTTAATCCACCGATCGTTGCAGCTGTAAAACAAACATCTTTAGCTTTCCTCCAAAGAAAAGACATTTTTAAAATCACTTTTTTACACATGAATACTCACAGTAGGCCGTTCATGTGTTCGGCAGTTGGGGAGACATAGTCGTCATCTTCACTAGTGAGGCCCAGTTCAGTGCCGTAACACTGGTGCACAATGTGCCACAGCTCTTTTGGGGTCAGAGCCTGCAAAACAAACACAAAGACAAATGATTACTTTGCTGCTGTCTAGATACAGTAGCCCAGGATGCCTCTGTTTGTTCTTCAATATACCGCGAGAGTTTTTATTAGCATTCAAAGGGCACTGAGAACTAATCAATTCTGACTGTTAACAGGATGACAAGATTTAATGAGGTAGCACTTAAGTCAGTATGATCTGACAGATTTAAAATGGGGACATCAAACCAGAGAGGACACAGCCACTTCATTACCTGCATAATGCAGCAGATAAATGCTCTGTCCTTTAGTGAATCTGAAGTCTGTACACCATATGTGTTGGCTGCCTCTTGCACATCTGCTTTGTTCTTTTAGGTGTGTGTGTGTGTCTCCTTGTTTGTAAGATAATAGCTTTGTGACTCATTGTGATGTTTGTTCTTGTCAGTTATTATAAGGTTCTGATTGTTGTGTATCTTCTATATGTCCATCCTGTATTGGCTTTTTAATCAGGTTTCCATTGATTTATGTTGTATCCTCTTACATGTGGTTGTTGACATGTTGTTTTGTCTGTTTTCTTTATATCTCTTGTTAGTTTCTTTTAATGTAGAACCACTTCAGGGACTGCAGACAGAAAACAGTCTTTTGGTTCATCTGCCAAATTGTATTCATTAGTTAATGTGTGTTGTCCCTTATAAATAAATGAATACATTGGTCAATTCAAGAGAGTCTCTCATCACACACAACGACATTTAAATCATCAATCATCATATTTTTTTGTTGAGTTTGCACTATGCTAATTTCTGTTGACCTTAATTAGTCCTATAAGCACATAACAAAGTTTGAAATTAACACTCTATTAACACTGTTTTCACAATGTAGCATTTGATGTGTTTACTAGCTTTTCCACCGCACATAAAGTTTCATCTCGCCATCTGCTGCCAAATTGCTGCACTTAGCTGCTGCCTTTCTGCACCAGTGCCATCCAAATAAATCTCTATATTCAAACTCAGCAAATAGCAGTGATTTAAATTGTTCTCCCGAGCCGTCTCCTGCTTCTTGACACTGCGCTCTATTCTGAGAAGGGTAACCACTGTCCGTGTCACACCAGGCAGTAGCAAAAACCGCCAGGAGGGTGGGAGAGGAGGATGTACCTTGTCCATCAGTGCGTTCTGCCACAGACGGAAAATCATCATGTAGCTGCGATCCCTCGCTCCGAAAGATGTGAAGAAGTGCTGAGAGGGTGAATATCAGTGGGGACAGGAAGGAGGGAGGGAAGGAAGGAAAGAGACATTAGACAAGGAGAAAAAAAATGACAGGGGATTTTGACGGATGGTTCCCCTCTGTTGGGATGTTTGCTTTGTCATGGTGAGTAGAGATACAGTTGAGTCAGCTCATTTCATACTGCTTTACAAGCAAAAAATGATTACTTGAAGTAAACAGCATCAATAGCTAGCACTTTCTTGCTTTTGGTGCAGTAGTTTACTTAAAATGTGAAAGATAGAAACTGTGTTCATACACTACAGAAATATGCTTCTGGAAAAAGTCTTTAGTCCTTGAGAATATCTTAACCAGGACCCAATATTATTTGTGCTAGAGTCTGACCTTCTCATTGTCAATGCTGATCTGGATGGCATTTGGGATGAGCTTGGCAGTCTTCTCCTTGGTCATAGAGGTCACGTCTTTCAGCAGGACAGTGATCTGAATAGAGAAAGATTGAGATTTACTGCCTGCATGCTTCAGTGTGTATTTCTCCGCGCGATATTCTTATCTCACCAAGTGCCTGAGCGTATCTATATTGATCTGCAAACAAGTGCATTAAAAAGGATTTCTTATCTGATTGCAGGTGTGACATTAACCAGGTTACAACAGGCGTGTGTTTGCCTGCGCGCATGCGAATGTGTACACAGTGCGTGTATGGCTTACAGTGGTTTCCCAGCGGAAGATGTTACTGTAGAAACAAAGCCAATTCTCTGACAGATAAAGGCGTCCCTGAAGCAGTATGTCCTTCTGCAGGGCACAAGAGTAGTCTGAGGAGAGAAACGGGACAAGGATAGAGGTCAGTTAACAGAAGGTCGCTTGCTAGTATCAGGAATCACTTCTACAATGCATGAGCTTGATTTTAGTCTTTCTCAAGTGTGTTGTGACACCAATCTAGCTCGCCCTACATGGGTACAGCACCCACATATGTATACATTTATATGCAAACATGACACATGTGCGTCTCACTCACCCACTATAAGTCGCTCCGTATCAGGAAGCTTCTTAAAGATTTTACGAAAATCCTCGTTCCGCTGCTTGTATGTGGGACTGAGAACCTGAGGGAGAGGACAGGAAATATTAAAGAGAACATAGTATTCTAGCCCACAACTAGCCTGCACTACAGTCAACAGCCTCAGGCTAGACTGGAATATTTGGTGATGCAAGTGAGGAAAACAGTGTATTTATCTACAGGACAAATTCTTCAGCACCAATGCTAAGTATTTTACCACATGTAGTTCTAACTGTCAGGAACTAAAACCAAACAAACATCAGCAAAGTAAAGTACCCTGGAGTGAAAATAAGTAATGAGGGGCTGTTAATGTTTACTTACATTGTACCAGCTCTGCATTTTCTGTAAAGAAAAGAACAGAAGTATCTTGTAATGAACAGTACTCAGTTCTCTTTATAACAATAAAAGGTTACAGTGCAAACTTATTTTATACAGATATGGAAAATCTATTCAGCATACATGGCTCTGGTAAAGTAGCCCACTCTCACATCTGTATGCATGTAATCCTGCCAGTTCAGTCCATATTTAACTTTTGCTGCTTTCAAAAAGGTGTCAAAACTATCAGCACTTCTCCATTTTACAAAACACGTGTCACTGACCAGCTGTAATGAACAAGCATTAATATCAGCTATTCTTCTCACAACAATGAGCCGTAAATGAAAAAGGACTCGTGAAAGCTTACACACAACCCTCAGGCACAAAGAATGACATACACCATCTAAGTAAATTTACATAGAGCAAACATACTAACACTTTACTGTCTGCTGACAGTAACAGTCAATATTGTAAGAGCTCACATGGCTACAATGAAGAGTTAACAAAAATACAAAACAAACATTTAAAAACACTTCCTAAAGATAACTGGTCTGAAGGAGAATTTACTAGTTTGAAAGTGGAATGATATTTTCAACATGTATAATATGTGGGCATCTATAACTCAAAAACACTTTTAGTATTTATGTTTATCTGTTATTCACAAAGTCTAACTGAAAATACAGTTAAAAGTGCTGTTTGTTAGTTGTTGTTTATATCAAACTTTACATCATAAATATGAAATGAGTCTTTGATGAGGACACACTACAGGAATAGGATAATAATGACGTTTGATTAATTATGAAATTGCTCACACACATAGTGATGACACTATATTGAAGAGGAACATTGGTAGTAAGGTCTTGCCTTTTGCTCCATATCTCCATGTGCTGCAGACATTTTAAGTTCAGCACCCCTCTATAACATCAGTGTTAATGTCATTCATGAAAACTATGACTAAATATGGTCGTCAATGACCTTTTTTTTTCATGACCAAGACAAAACGGCACCAATGTCATTAAACACTGACTGTGACGATGTCAACATGCTATATTGGTGACAAAAAAAAGACTAAAATGTAGTTTAAAAAATAAAAACTTTAGGAAAAGCTCTCTTTATTTATGTTGACAAAAAAAGAGGAGGGAAAATATTATAATCTGTTTTTTTTTTAATGTACAATCCAAATATTCAAGTGTGTGTGAGGAGAGATAGAGAGAGAGAGAGACAAAAAAGTGGTTCCAAAGCGTTTTATTGTCTGTCCTGCTCTCACTGATTTATGATCGTTTTAAAGAGATTATTAGGCCCCAGTTGATGAATCGTGTTGATTCAAAATAAATGTGCAAATCAGAACATCTTGCATGTCTGGATGTTTTCCTTAAATGATACTTTGATCCCATCAGACCAGACATTTTCTGCAAAGATACATTCTTAATCATTCAGCCTGTGTTTTTCATCAGATAAGGATAAGATGAAAGCTTATGGGAAATAAGTTTGACTAAAATGACAAAATATTATTGGTTTTGGCTAGACTAGACTGACTAAAAATGTTCAACATAATCTGATGGCTAAAAATTAAAATAGTTTTCTTTGACTAAGATGAGACTAAAATCTTTTAAAAACTTTTAGTGAACTTAAACTTGACTTCTGTGTATTCCTGAGTTACCTTGGCATTGCGGCTGAAGTGTCGAGAAGCAATTGGGTAGGCGGAGGTGAGGGAGGAGGCAGAAGGTATGGAGGGCAGGGGGCTATCTGAACCACCTCCTCCTCCACCACCGCTCTTCTCTCCTCCTCCTCCTTCACTCTCACTGGCCCTGCTACCCCCAAGGACCCGGCGCCGCAAGGAGGGAGAGCTGCCGGGGGTGCTGCGTGGAGAGTTACTGGCCGTGCTGGAGACAGAAAAGACAACAGAGAGAAAGATTTAGCCAGGGGAGAACAGCGGAAACTCTTTCATATTTCATTGCAAAATTTCGCTCTGTAATGCCTTTAATGTTAGGCTATGAAGAAAGGCTGCAGGCGTTTCCTATTTGACAATAGCATGCAATCTCAAACCGCCAACTGAAGACCAAAGGCTATGTAAAGGCCTCATTTTGACTGATACAGCAGCCAGACAGCTAGAGTATTTAAAGCCATCCAGTAGTGGTTTTTAAGACCAGCCAGTCAAGAAGTGTAGCAACAAAACACAGGACCCGCAGTCCTTCAGAACAAAAGGTTGACGTTTTAGTGTGTCTGTGTTGTAATTACAAATGTCTGATCCAATTTTCTTCTGATGAACTCAGAGGACAGGTTCACCATTTTCCAAGTCTGTCCTAAAACGACAGACAGGTGCCCAAATGAACATTGACTCATGTTTTTTTTTGCTGTAATCACTCCTCCTGTCCCTACTAACCATTAAGAGATCCCTTCATTAGGCACTTAGAATGAGATCGGGGACAAAATCCACAGCCCTCCTCCTGTGCAAAAACTTATTTAAAAGTTTATTTGAAGATAATATGGGGTGTCAGGTGTCCAAGTTAGTCAAATCAATTCTATATCTTTCAAAGTGCAAAGTCCAAAGTGTCAACGTTTTGACACAAAAGATTTTTGACACCTTTTTTTTCAAGGAAAACACTCTGTCGAGACAGTTTAAAAAAGCTAAAAGAAAAAAAGACTGTAACTGTGGATACATTTTATTTGACTGACTCAGACTGCTGAAGCCTCATATTATCTTATCAGATAAACATTTGAATACATTTTTGCTCAAAACGAAAATGAAGACAGTGGATTTTGTCCCCCATCACTTACATTATGAACACATTTGGGGGAGGAGATCTTCTAGTGGTTAGTACGAACAGCAGGAATCCTTTTGTGTTGACAGAAATGTGCACTTAAGAGGCATAGATAAAACTCCAACGCTCAAATGATTACGAAATATAACGATAAGTCAACTGACAAAAATGTAAACCATTAAGTAAAGAGTACATTTGCTGGCAAGTCATTTGAAGACAAAACTTTACTTGTTATTGGTATTTGTTATATTTTACATTTTATATACTAAATAATTAATAGATGAATTATAAATTTATGGGTTACTTGTAGTTAGTTTAAGTCCAAGCACAGTCCAACTAGTAAAACTATGCTAAAACCGAAACAATGTCATCCACTCTTGAAATTAATAGAACTAAAATGCGTCCGACATGGTTTTACCTCCGCTGTCGTCATCAGGGTCGGTCCTACTGCTGCCAAAACATTTACATCTAATGTTTGGGTCAGTGACCCATGAAAATGGCTATATTTACGCCACAACACAGTTACCATGGTGTCCCCTCATTCCTTTGTAAGTAAAACAACCACTGCATTCAACATCAGTCAACTTAGAAATTTGCCTCTGTCAAGGAAACACACATAAAGCTGTTTATCAGCGTCCAGACACCATGAATCAGACGTAACTGTCCCACAGTTAGCTTTAAATCTGTAAACTCCACACTTAAGACTTGATGGATGCTCTGCCCGCTCGCTCAACAGTATTATGCTCCTTCTGGCCTCCAGTTAATTATTTCATTACTGAAATAATTCATGTTCATCAGTTCATCAACTCCACTTAAGTCCAACTGCTCTCCACAAGCCAAACCACCACTCTCCTTAAATTATCCCCACGTTAACCTTCATTTTCTAACTAATTTCTCCATCAGCATCAGCTGCCATGTTGTCATTCCCTCAATAATCAGTTTATTTGTACCACTTCTCTTCCCTTCCTATTTTATGCAGAGTGATGAAGCCAAACATAATTCTCCACATTTGATGACAGTTTAATTCCTTCAATCTTGCTCTCATTCTCCCCTCCTCATCCCAACTGGAGGCTGAAACTGGTCTGAGTAGTGCGAGGATGTAATGAAATGCACAACGGACGGGTTCAGTCTTTTTAGCATCAAATTCCCTCTTTGTATTTCATCAGACAGTTTCCTTGTTGAGCTGCGGTGGATGTATAGTAATGAAAAACAGGACTTTGGCACTAAAAAGACTCTAATGTTGAAAGATATCTACTATATTACTTCCGTAATCTGGACAGATGAAGCTTAATATTAACTTCAGATACATTTTATATACATATTTGCACAGGATGCTTGTGGATTTTGTCCCCCATCGTTTACAGTCTAAGTGCTTCAGGAAGGGATCCTCTAATGACTTGTGTGAACAGGAAGAATGACAACAGCAAGAAAAACATGTTTCAATGTTCTGACTGTTGTTTTAAGACAGACTTGAAAAATTGTGAACCCCTCCTTTCATGGAGGAAAAAGCTTTTAAATACACTGCCCCTTTCCACTGAAGCAACGTACAGAAAGACTTGAAACTGTCAATTTCAAATCTAAACAAATAGCACTCTTAGTGTGTCTGCTATTAAATGTATTGTTTTAACTTTTTCAAACCCATTTATGCATTTCAAACTTATTTTCTTCACTCTATGCCAGCATATGACAGTATGTTGTTTGTATTTATTGCCATAACAATGTTTTTTTTTGTTTTTTTTAAGATGGCTTCTTGGCCTGGTCTCTCTTGAAAAGCAGCACTTCACTATATACAGTAATAATGAAACCAGCATGAAATGAGTACAGCTCAGACCTGTAAACCCGGTTGCAGATGTCAGTGACAGGGGCTGCAGGGTGAAGAGGGAGAGTCAATTTGATCATCTCTAGGGCAGTGAAGCCAGGAGAGCCGTCCCTGTATCTCACCAGGTTGGTTTTTATAGGAAAATAATCCCGAAATATCACGTTATTTAATCCGGCTATGTTAATTAGAGAGGCATTATGACAAACGGCATTAAGCTATCTTTAGGTAAACGTACGCGGGCGGCGTAAATAGGCTTGTTGTGACCAGGACACTGAGGGATGTAAATCTGTGTCAGCATGTGTTTGCAAACCGGTGCTAAATCCAGGCAACCCGGCAGCACTGCCAGAAATTTTCGACACAAAACGTCCAGCCGTCTCTCTCTCTCTCTCTTTCTCTCTCTGTTAAGTTAGCCTCGATACTGTCCTGTCTCTCCTATCACACATGAATGCAACTTAAAAAAACAGAGCATAAGCTAACAGTTTAGCTAGCACACCGGCTACAACCAAAACAAGCAATTAACTCGTTTAAGACACAATAACCAGCGAGACAAAAAAGAAAAAATGAGTAAAATACGAGTCGGTAGGGAGGAATTATTCAACTCAGTCAAAAAAAAAAAGCAGTGCAAGCCTGAGAGCTGTTGTGGTCATTGAAACAGGATGGAGAAGTGGAGAGGAAGGAGGGGGGATCTTGTCAAACCTTGTGACCGAATGACCACCGACAGGCTGAGCGTAAACATGTCGCTATCCGTTTACACGGTTAATATCAGGCTGTGGCTGCACACCTGTGCTCTAACGTAAACCACGTCCGTCCCGCCCTTATTATCAGTGAGGAAAATTGCTGAGAGAAGATGTGATTGTCATTTTGACCACAAGAAAAAAAACGAGCGGTGTATGGAGGGAGGACCACCAGATACGCAACTCACCGCACAGCAGATGCTATTCATCACACTTCAAAAAAAAAAAAAAAAGGAGACTCTCATTATGCCACTTACTCGAACATGTCATGAGGTGTTTGAGATCCAGCTGAAACCCACAAAAACACACATATACACACACACGTTGTTGCTCACTACTGTATCAATATGGTTCCTGGTGTGTGTGTGTGTGTATGTGTGTGTGTTTGTGTGTGTGAGTGAGTGAGTGTGCAAGCCGCTAAAGGGGTGTATGTCCGCTCTTCTGCCTTGTTTTCTTCGCTTAGCCTCGGGTTAGAAATGTGCCCATCGTCGGCCGTCCCGCGGTCGGATGTTAGTTAGTTTCCCATCGTGGCTGACGCCCCTGCACCTCGCAGCCAGGTACCGGACGAGACCACTGCTCCCTATGCCGTTTGCAGGACCCGGTAACGGGCTGCCGTTTTTGCGTCCATCAGTAATCCCCTTTGCAAACAGGGAGGGAGGGAGGGTGGGAGGAGGAGGAGGAGGAGCAGAGAGGAGGAGGCTCCATGTGCACAGTGAGGCCTTGCTTTTTTTTCCTTTTTTTTTTTTTTTTCACAGTAAGGTGGTGCTGAACTTGGAGGGGTGGGGGGTATTTCTGAATACAAAGAGGACCAGTAACTCCCAGGTCGCACGAACATTTGCCAAAAAATATCTTAGCGATGAATGTCTGCGTCTTTATGCAATACAAATGGAGACTTGTGCAAGATATATGAGGTATTATGCTTCTTATATTTAAACAAACTAAAGCATTAATTTTCCACAAAGCTTTTGCATCAAGACAAAACACTCCAACAAATAAACCATTAGCGCATTAATCAACTGACAGAAAATTTAATAGTGACTTTTTTTTGAGTCATTTTAAAGCAAAAGTGCCAAAACAAATCACTGATTTCCACTGGTTTTCTTATAAAAGTGAATACATTTTTTGATTCTTAGTCAGATGAAACAAGCGTTGAAGACTGGGCTTTGGAAATTGTCATATTTTTGCAAATGTGTGACATTTTATAGACCAAATCTTTAATTGTGAAACTAATCAGCAGATTAATCAATGCTTAAAATAATGATTAGTTAAAGTTATAAAGCCCTAATTCAATCTATGTTGGATTAGGTTGGGGTTAAGGTTTCTTCTGATAGGTGAAATAACTAATATAATGTATATTTTTTTTAAAGTAAAAACAACTGTAATCCTATGAGGTCCATGAAGGGTCACGCTTCATCTCTTCATTTTTCTAGCACTGCATAGAGGCAAAACAACAAAGACGTCATACTTCAGACTTCAAACAGCGTCTTAACTGTGGTTTTTTTGTGCAACTCTAGTTCACCTTTGTGTCTCTATATAATATATTTTTTAAATTGTAAATACAGAGACCATGGCTCCCTGTAGTGAACCCACCTGGCCATAGCCCAGAGCCCACCCAATCCCTTAACCCTCAATCTCTCTGTCCATCCCTCTGGATTAGAGTCCACATCATAATCCACGCTGGCCTGAGCCAGGCCCACATCTCCACCATGCTGTCTCCCTCTGTGTGTGTGTAATCTGCTTTTCTGAGGTTCACCAATGGCCCATAACAACGTCAGAGTTTCATGGGCCGGGTGGTCATTGAAAAAGGGGACAAGAAAAGAGATGTACTGTACTGTTTCAGCTTATAGCAAACGCTGTATATATATGCAGGATGTGGTTATACAGAACAGCACATAAGAAAACATCCTCCGCTATTGCCTTTTCCTTCCTGCCCACAGAAAATTTCAACACAGCAAGAGAAAGGAGACAAGAAGTGCAAGTGAACTTCTAAGAGTACAAAGATTGACGTCTTTGGATTAATTAGAAGATTTATGGCGTACACGTGCCCAAAATCCAAAAAAGCCTTGTCTACACACATTCTGCTAAAGTGAATTAAAATCTATAATACAAGAGGAAGCAGCAACAGCGAGTGTGTGGCAGTGCAGGAAAATACCGAAAAAGAAAGAAACACTACAAAGATGTTTGAAAATAAGTTCAACTTCCAAAAATAGATTAATAATAAGATCAGTGTGTGTAAATACACCGACTGGATACAGACTACATGTGAACCAAGAAGAGTCACAAAGCTGCTGTGAGATTGTGTAGAGGATAGAAAAAAAAAGAAAAAAAAAAAAGAGATGTCTCATCACAACCACTATCAGTCAGTGAGTTTTGTAATGCTTCCTGAAAGTTTGAACACTGGTAGGAGGAAATAAATGATTTTTATCAAAAAGCCGAGGAGCCTGACTTCAATTTGATGTTGTCTCAGAAAAACTGACAACTTTTCAAGACAATTCAACAATTATATACGTATTTATTTACATATAGCAGTATCTAAAAGAAGTCCTGTCAGTCTTCATGTTTTTGAAACTCAGCATGTGATGTTATTATTACCAATTTCACATGTTTTCATCAACAACATAAGTCGAACGAGGACTCTGACTGTGTTGGGCAGAATTGACCCTGTCAGCTGTACTGTGGAAAATGCATTTGTGCTTGTTGTGCAAAACAAATGAATGCAGCTCTACCTTATCAAACCTACTCACTGACATTTTCAAAAGGCAATTAAAAAACAAAACAAAAACAGAAGCACAAATGTGTCACAAATAAACTCTTTCAACTCCAACATTCAAAAGGCAGGGAACAAAATAGTGCAGTCAATAAATGGCTATCTACAAATACAGTTATGCATTTATTGACTAGTGTTCTATAAAAGGAAAAACATCTGAAATATCCACTTAGTGAATGATTAAATTTAGCCCCAAACAAACACACAAGAATATTGACCCACTGACCACTGATGTCCCACACTATCAAATTATTTTTGTCAGTAGCCTTGTATGGAGAGTAGCCACTCTTCACAACTTGTCACTCTCGCTAAGGTCGTGACAGAAATTTTGATCGAATAAAATAAGATGTCCTCAAACAATTTGCTTTAAACGTCTTAGACGGTGGAAAAGAAAACACAAGACACAAGTTAGAACAGCCATCTCTCACACGTCATCGTCCTCTCTACATCTCCCTGGAGTAGTTTACTCTGGATGGAGACGGAGATACAATCATTTGTGGTCTGATGAGTCTTTAAACATACTCAGGAGAAACTGTAGCTGATAGGCTTTGTTCAGTGTGAAGTCCAAATAAAGAAGTCCTAATAAAAAAAATAAATCCTGTGACATAATAACACTTTATCCCTACTAGCACGATAAAATTCAAGTGAGAATATTTATCGCCCAGAGTGCTTTTAATGTACTGATCCGAGTCAATAACGGGAAGATCGGGTATAGATAGTCTGCAGTTCACAATGAATCTCCAGTGCACCTCGAGCCGTGTGTCAGTTGCTCACAGTTGATTTTATTTGTGGGAAAACTTTCCACTGTTAAACAAGAAAGATACACATTTGCCGTACAACCCTGCAGCCTCGTCAAAGTTGTTTGGCAAATGCAAATCGATTGTGTCCGGAGAGTTTGTCATGCTGCGCAAACACTTCAAAGTTGACTAGAAAATTGTTCAAATGGGGTAAAGAATGCATTTCAAAGCGCACTGTATATCCTCTATGGCAAATTATTCTTTTACTAATTGTCTGTTACTGATTTTAGTTTTCATAATACTGACGATTGTTTTGTATCTGAGACTTATTGTTATTAACGTCTGGTTTTTAGTAGTGTTTTATTTGTGTGCCTTTCTGTTGTGTTGTCCTGTCTGAAACAGAGCTGCAGCGGTTAATCGATTAAAGTAATCGCCAAATATTTTGATTATCAATGAATTGTTTTAAATCATTTTTTAAGAGAAAAAAATTAAACTCTCTTTTTACAGTTTCTCAAATGTGAATATCGGTTGTGGACTGTTAGTCGGGTCAAACGACATTTGGACGTCATCTTGGGGCTTTGGGAAACTGATCAACATTTTTTTATCATTTAAATCAAGAAAATAATCAACAGGTTAAATCGATTACATGAATAATCGTTAGTTGCCGCCCTAATCTGAAATATGTAATGCTGCTGTCCAGACCAAGTCTCCCTTGAACAAAACCGTAACTAACCTCAATGGGATATTACCTGGTTAAATAAAGGTTAAATTGAGAAAAAATGGTGATAAGTATCCAAATTAGTCTTGACAAATAAGATCTGAATTCTTTGTTTGCTCTACTATTAACCGGAAAAGAGGTATGTGTATTCTCTAAACCTAAACATTTCCCTGCACCTGTTTTTTTTAAAGCCTTTTCTCACTATGAAAGGCGGCTGTCAAACCACCATCGGAAGGGTCATAATTAAGATGCGGATGTTACGTTTCATGAAGCAAAACAATGTAACTGGGTCAATAAAATGATGTGTAAATGAAGAGGACAAGGGCACAGCTGTTCATGTGGAGCAAAAGGAGAGAATCACCCTCTGCTTGCCCTCTGTAGCCCACTGCAGTGGTGCCCAGAACCTCCTCTGATTGGACTCACATGACATCATCAGACTGAGAGTCCGTTCCCATTGGCTGAAGGTGATATCATGCTTCAGAGGAAGGATAAATGGCGCAGGAACCCCGCCTCTAGCTCCTTGTGACTGTCCCAGCTCAGTCCCCCCCACCTCCCCACCCCTCACTGCCACAACAGCCGTCTCACTTTCTTTGTTTACAGTTTACATAACCTTGTTGTGTCGCTTATTTATTTATTTATTTATTTTTTAAAAAAAAGGCAATTTGTTATAAAAGCTTATTATTTTAAAAATACCTTTCAATTGAAGGTCATGTATGTCTTCTTAGTTGTTAGTTGGGATGTCACGAGGATGTCTTGCTTCATCACTAAAAGTCTAACATCTGAATGTTGGCCTGTTTTGTTTTTTGTTTTTTTTTAATAAGATGTCACAGTGTAAAATGAATCAACTCAACTTAATCAGGATTTTAACAGTGTAATCTGTTCTCTCTAGTTTCAGCCATTAGCTAATTAACTCCACCCTGTTCCAAAATAGTTGACCTCATGTGGCTTTTGTGAAAAGTCGACTAAGCGTAAATCTGTCAGATGTAAGGCCTTTTTTTTTTTTTTTTATTATTATTTCTCGCCAGCGTGCACAAATGAAAGGCTACACACTCCAGTCTGTCATTGCAGGCAAATCTGGTCTCAGTAGGCCTGAATGTAAATTGGCTGAGGTTTTACAGCGCTATAAGCATAGATTACCCATGAGACAGTCAAACAGTGCTGACGGGTGTGGACGCTGTGTTCTAAGCCACTGAACCTTACGTGGTGCTGCTGCTGTGAGATAAGTAAACCCAACCTCAAAAGAGAGAAACCTTCAACTGGATGAATGAAGAGGAAAAACTCTTCAAATTTAGGCCTCTGTTCATGATGGAGGAAACAAAGGCTGCACACTAGCCCTTTATTTCTCCAATCACTGCCTGGTTATTTGGTTTACCTGCAGCTGTCCCAGTCAGAGTCTCTGCTGAGCAGGCTCCTGAGGGACCAACGGGAGCGCCGGCTGGGAGAGGGGCTACGAGGCCAGGAGCGAGACGGTGGCAGGAGGAGGTCCTGTGAAGGGCTGTCCTGACCCCGCTCCACCTGAGCGGCCACAGATGGGGAGGGCGAGCGGTTCTGGTGTTGAGGGACGCCCTTCTTCCCAGGCTCCTCTATTACAATTTGTGGTGTTTCGCTCCATTGCCGCTTAGGAGTGCAGCCGTGCTCGTCTGTGTTTCGTTTCTTGGTTCGGATCTTGCTGCGGTGGGACCGGCTGTGGTGGCTGGAGCGTGACAGTCTGGGGCTCGGGGAACGAGACCAGGACTCCGTATCCGAGGATGGTGGCAGGACGGTCAGCGTCGGGATGGGGATGGGTTGAGCCAGGGCGATACCTTCTGGTCTCGCAGGAGAGGGCATAGTCATCTTCAGAGCTTTCCAGGGCTTGATTTTCTCTTTCAGTCAAGTCAAAAGGCACCAAGAAGTGATTGTTGCATCTTTAAAAAGTGGAGGTTGAGCCCGATTGATCACGATGTTACATTCATGCTCGCATCTGATATATTTCAAACACATCAAATCCTGCATCCAGGCAAATCAACTGACCTAATAACATTAATGAAAATAATTCAGTATTTGCTTGTTTCCTGTGAACTTAAATGTCTCATCAGGCCAGTAAAATTCTCTGAAAGTGTAGCTCACAAGTTCACACCAAAGCTCACTGCTTAAAAGTGATGTGGGTGTTCCTTCACAGTCAAAAAGCAATGCGGCAGGAAGCTGAGAGGACGCCTATCAGATAAATTCAGAGAGTTTCTCAATTTGGACTTTTTTGGCAATCCATTTTCAGCTGTCCAGCCTGTATGTGTGTTGGCCAAGAGTGACTACGACACTTTATCATCTCCTTCCTGCGTTTTTGCTTATGTGTCTCACACCCCTTCCTCCTCTGCAACCTCTTGCGCTGTCCAACGTCACTCTTTCGTCAATACTCCTTCCTTTGGAAGACTTCAGGCCAGCATTTGTGTAATCAGGCTCATCTTTGCGAGAGTCGAATCTCAGACAAAGACAGATCTACGTCTGGAAGTAGCTACCTGAGAAGTGAAAAGAGCAGAGACTTTGCATTCAAAAGGCTGGCCTACGTCTAGCTACCACTTTTCTAAAAATGTTTTTTTCTTGCAATATGACTCAGTTAACCTTCCCACTAGAACAAATGATTGTGAGACTAAGGCTATTTCTGTTCTGGTTTGATACTGTCTGTTCTGCCAGTTCTGGTAATATGAGATATCATATGACAGATTATTTGCAATGAAATATTGCTCCTGTTGGAGGACTGATCAATGAGATTTATGTATGAAGGGGTAGTTCATGTTATGTGTATTATTTTGTCCAGATCTGGAGATTGTTGTTATTGTGTCGTTATTTAACCAGTATTATTTACTCCCTTCAAAAAAACTCAAAAATAGCCAAAACTGAATGAACAAGGTTATGACTGAGATCACTCACTGACATTTTGTCTCCAAGTTCAGTTAACACTCACCATGAGTTTATCAGTGACACAGAGAAATATGTCAAGAAAACCTCCACACACATCTGGATGAAAACACAGATGCTCCATATAAATGCCACCATTTCCGAACCTTGATAAAGACACAACTTCTCCTGAAACCGTCCAAACTGATCAGACTCGTACCGTCACAGAGCAACAGCAGCCAGACACTGCAGCAGACGTAAACATACCCTGTGATATTCAATACACCCACACTAACAAGGTCAGATTACCACTATAGGTTACAAGGTCATCACTACATGAAAACATAACTGCAGATGTGTCCTCCAACAAGGAAGGGTTGTGTGTGTGTGTGTGTACGTGTGTGTGTCACTCCATTGTTTGCCTTCAAAGCAGGCACTTCCAAGGCAAGAGCCCAAGCCCGTCTGACAGTATTTGCTGTGATCTGTTTGAACAAGAACAATCTTGGCACAGACTTGTTTGTCCAGAGTAATCCACCATAATCCTTCGTGCAGCCTTCAACAAGCGTGATCTTTTTTTTTGCCATAAACACGGACCATCTCAAGCTATTACCGTACTACATTACACCACCGACTACAGCCATTTCAGATGCAGATCAACCAGGCACAGACAGGCAGCAAGTGTTCAAGCAACAGCTGATACTGTGCTATCAAGTTCACCACTCAACACGGTTGATGTTGTTGTTGTTGTGTTCATTTCGACTTTAAAGTATCGCTTGAATGATATGTGTTGCCATGATATTATGTGCGATAAAACACCCAAGGACAAAAGGTTGCGCAGAAAAATAATGGACAAATGATATAGGACAGAAAAAACTTTGCAGACTTTTTTTTAAGTTTTGACTCCTACCTCCCATTGGATGAGTTTCCTCCGTTTCTGTTATCTTGCTCGGCTTCGTAAATAAGCCGAGAAACGGTGCGGGGAGTAATGTTAAAATCCACTTTTTCACAAGAACACATCAACATACTTAGGATGCTTAAAGAGGCATCTGCCGGCTGTAGCTAACAGTTAGCCTTTAGCCAAGTTTAGCTAACGTTACCTCCGACCTCTGAAGGCCGACAGCTCACAAAAAGATGACTATCTAACGTTAGTTGGCTTTAATTTCCAGCAGAGAAAGTACCATGCCGACGTCTTCCATTTTCACTTTTAAAAACACCCGGCCCGGTATAAAACACAGCTATTAAACAAAATTTAAAGCTAACAGCCGAGTTAGCTTAGCAATAATAGCGTTTTAACTTTGTTTTAAAGTAAGGGACAAAGAGTTTTTGTCGAAAAGTGAAAAGGAAAGGAGCCAATCCGTTGGGTGGTTGACTTCATACGTAGGGGGGGTGGATATAAGAAAACTCATCAATAGAAATATTACTTCTGCTTCGCTATATTTGAGTCAAATATATTCACACTAATGTCTTTCATAACAAGATTCTAGCAATTATAATCAAGAGAATCGTATTTGTAATAAAATAGTCGCATCGACCATTACTACAGGGCCGGCCACCCCTCCGACAAACTTTGTGGTACAGTCCGGGAAAATAACAGTCCAGGAGGATGTGGCGTGGACGAGACGGCTGTTTACATCAAACACACAGAATCAGCTGAATATTGGTTTTATTCTCCAACAACTTTGATCGTATGAATTGACTAAAATATTATCGTTGCCTTCATGAACCGGGTCTGGTTGCTTTACTGAGAATAGAAAACAAACGAAGCAATCCCGTATTATTCCGCTTCTGTGGGCTAATCGACAGGGCTGCCATGAAGCATGAACATAAAGTCATCACAACGGGTGTTCTCAGTGCACCATAATCAAATACAGGTAAATCAACAGATTTAGCATAATTTCAGAGTTAATTTGAAGGGAGCTGTTATGTGTCCAAAAGTAAGGGGCATTGCGACCCCTTGTGTTTAATAGTGTTATATGCAGTCATTATTTCTAACCTGGTGACTTCTGCCTCATCATTTCCCTCAACAAATGGCTATAAAACTCTATGTTAGATTTGAGAGCACTCATTTAGCAGATATTTTCTTAAGAAAAATAATAAATAGTAATAATAATAAATTCATTGCTCATGGACAAACACACACAAAGCCAGAATGGCATAATCTATATGACAAATGGGAATTATCTGTCTCACCTTCTGCCTCCTGCAGCAGCATCGCTCCATATGTTGTCATGATCTATTATAGGTAGTATGCAGCCTCTAAGACATTGGATATCTTCTCCTCCAGGATACAAACAGTAAACAGGACCAACGACAGGTCACCTTGTCTGAAGCTGAAAACAAAATCGGAAAGGTTTCAGCTAAGCTGATGCAAAACAGGTGTGCATGGGTTGAAAATGTATTCATAGATTATTCATAGATTATTAAAAAAAACACAAAAAAACAAAACTGAAATACTGTGGATTTTAGAGCTGTAAATAAGACATTGTTTCAAAATCAATTAATATGTTGATTATTTTCAATTAATCATGAAAATAATAAGCGTAAATGTCCATCATAGTTTCCTAAAGATAAAGAGATAGATAGATTCTTTATTGTCTTTCAAAGAAACTTGTTGCCACAGTCTGCAGAGCTACATATAAAAACACAGATACATAAATACAGTATACACAACATATCTACATGAAAGACATCCATACAGGATACATCCACATTCATACACGCACACCTACATACATAGTACATATACACATGACAGTTACTGGGGTATTAATATAGTAATGGAGTATTTTGTTTGGTGATACTTTGGCAAACGGGTCAAAACTCTAAACCTGCCATAACAAGCCTGTTTCCAGGCCAAGGATCTGTATCTGGGATGGAAGCACTGTGAAGAATGGGTAGAGGGGTTGCCAAGGGTCATGTGCTATGGTGTGTGCTCTGTGTTTAATGGCTTTGCTGTTGAGGTCAGAAAGGTTGGATGTGAGGAGGCCAATAATAAGCAACAATAAGCCTGAAGTAATGTCTTCAAACATGACTCAAAGTTAGTCAGTTTACCACTTTGACACTTAAGATGAAGAAAAGCAGCAAATCCCACATGAGTGAGAGGCTGGAACAAGTGAATGTTTGGCATTTCTGATTGAGAAATTACATAAACAAATAATCGATTATCAAAATAGTTGGCAGTTAAATTTGTATTGATCCAATGACTAATCGTATGTACACACTTTGCATATTTCAGTCTTATTTCCACAATGTCGAGCCCTCACTGTACGAGACTTTTTGAAAAAACACATTAAGACAGGTGTCCTCCCACTTCAGCAGCTAACTTAGAGAGGCTATAAAACAGAGAAATTTACAGTCCTGATAGAAACTAAGTCAGCTCAAGTAGATTTCATTAAAAACAAGAAAATACATTTCATAGCATATATGCTGTAATGAATTTGCCTTTACCTGCTTGTCAGTTTTGATCTTCAGCCAGCAGCATTTGTGCCTGTATCCTCTCAAATCGATGGCAGAGCATCACAATGACTTGGCAATTTCAAATTCTCCATAGGTTTACCGGGTCTTCTCACTCCCCGTGACTGCCTCCTGCAATCAACGCTCCACCGGCTCCACTTCAAAAAAAGAGGACAGAGATCCGCGTTACATATGCAGCCCGGGCAAGAAGCTGCTCCACGTTTACAGGGGAGGGAAGTCTTGCTGAGCACTTCTGGCTGCTGAATCGGGAACTGGAAACTCGATCTGTGCTAAAAATAAAAAAAAAACATCACCAGCATAGTGATGAAGGAGGTGTGTCACTCACTGTGTGCATGCGTGTGTAGGGTCACAGAGGTGCAGCCCACCCCCCCACCCCCCATATACACAACACACACACACACACACACACACATACACACACACACACACACAAAACACAGGTTTTATCATATGTCAACATTTCCTTGAAGTCCCCCCCCCCCACTCGTGTGTGTGTGTGTCAGCACAAGGTCTTTCTTTCACTCTCTCCTTATCACATGTGTGTAATTTTCAAGATTGCTCAGCCAGATTTTTATTGTCATTATCATTCATCAGATAGGCTACCACAAGGTTAAAAGAGGCGAGGGCTCCCTGAGAGCTTCATGCTTCACTATGTCATCCAGTTACATCACATGACAACATCCCTGACCTCTAGCACAGCCAAAATACACAAATACATACACACACTGGCAGAAACACAGCCGTTATCCGTCCCCTGTACACTATACATCTTTTTGTTTGTTTGTTTGTACGGCCTCAGAGTGGTGCATGTTTAATTTGACCTGACGTGACAAGAAGTTGTTTTTTGTTTTTTTTTAAAGAAACTCCTTACATTCATCATGTCAACACACTGGTCATATCTACCACGTGAATCTCTTCGTCATCAGTCAGCATGCAAGTTAAGGCCTTCAGTCAATGTCTGTTTTGGTAGCCTTGACTTCAGTGGCCTTGTTTTTCTGACTAGCCAACTGGCATTGAATGACTCTCAGACCCCTTGAGTGGCAGATATTTAAGCTGATGAGAATGGAAACTATATATCGCTGTTAATAAATATGACATTTTATGGTTTAAGTAATTGAGCAAAAGGGAAAAGTTTAGTCAAATCATTCTGAAATGAGTGTATCGGTTATTTAAACACATGTTCATATTGAGAGGAAAATCATATAATAGTTATTGATGCCAAATTGCTCAAAACAAGACAGAGTAGGCTGTCAATTGATTAATAAAGAATGTGATGGCTAAATGAATAGAGAAAGACCAAGCAAAGAAGCAAAAAAAATCAAATGTAGCTGACACCTGTATAATCCGGTTCAGCACAATCGGTGAAAACAACGCAAGATCTTTAAATTAATCTTCAATTGATGTGGCCATAGTCTAAAAGAATACAGTAACAGATAAGATCATTTCCAGTGACACACAATTTAACTTCAAACGTGTTTCTACGGAGACAAATTGAATGCATTTTTCTTATGCGTTTAGTGCATTTAAAGTGTACTCACCAGGGTTTGAAACTTTGACCTTGTCGAGCAGAGTTTCTGACAACCGGGGAGTACACTGGACAAATCAATACTGAGTTCTGGAGGAATGTGATTTACTTCTAGCAACTTTATTTAAGATGAAAATAAAGGAAGAGTGTGATACTGCCACTTGAACTCAAACTTTGACAGAAGGCAATTCATGTAAAGACAGAGACGAATGGAAATCCTTTCATTTGCACAATCTTACTGACTCACTCAGACGGTAACTTGTATTTCTAGTAACCTTACAATCAAAACACTGGAGCAACCACTTTATCTCTGCTGAAATGTCCTTGAGCAAAACATTAATTCCCCGTCAGTTGCAGGACTATGTAGCTGACCATGACCTCTGATCTTTGAAGCGGGACAGGAGAACAGATTGTTTATTCACAGACAAATATTACGTACTATATTGCAGTAAAACGTACATATGTAGCTATCCCTTTAAGCTATCCTTGGCCTTATGCACAGAGATAGCAGTTCATCAGCTTACCACTCTGAAATAGAGAGATTTGTGCAATGGTGTGACACTAACTATCTTACACTGAGACTTAGGAGATGATATTTGACCCAAAGGCAGTGGGTGACCTTAGAACAGTAGTTATCCACAATGTACACATCACTCACGTCTGTTCTTATAAGTACCTCGGGGTTCATATTGATAATACACTCAGCTGGAGGGTCCATGTTGAAAGTCTCTGCTCTAGACTTCAACAGCAATTTTTTTTTAATTTTAGAGTCTATGGAGTTGAGCAGAAATTCATGTTACTTTTTTTTACCATCCAGTACTAGAGAGTATTATAAGATATAGTATTACAGCCTAGTATGGTAACTTGATAACACAGTTCGCTCATCTGGTATAAACTGCTATGAAAATTATGAGGGTTGAAAAAACACTCATCCCTCCGAACAAGTTATGAACAATCTATTATCAGACAGCAAAGAAAAAAAGTGTTTGATCAAACTCACGTTCTCCACTCAAGAGTTCCAACTCTTACCTTCTGGTAGAGGATTCAGGGTTCCCAAGAGCAGGCTGAACTGTTCTAAACACTCATTCCCGCCTACGCCCATTAAGCCTCTCAACGCTAACATGTAATGTAGACGTTGGCCATCGGGGCTGTGCAATATGTCGCCATTAACGGTAGGTGTGTATGTGTATATGTGAACAGGCAAACTGTTGCATATGTGTGTGTATTGAAACCAGGTGACTTTTTTTTCTTTTACTATACACTATTTTATTTTATTTTATTTTATGTGAAACCGCAGGTCAGAGTCCGGAACAAATTTCCCTACAGGGACATGAGAGTATATCTTATCTGATCTTATTATCATATGACCTGCATGGCAGCTTGCTGCACTCTAAGCAGGTGTTTGTCCAATTAATTTGTTTAACAAAACATGTCAGGGATGATTTTGCATGCCAAACCTGCTGTTCTTGTTTATCAAAGGATATATTGAAAAGTGTGAATACAGTGTTGCAATGATCATATTAGGACAAGAAATATTGAGAACTTAAGCCTGCATGACATTAGGCTACTTATTCACTTTATATGTATATATAATAAAGCACCACCTAAAATCTTTAAAATGTTAGAGACTGTTCCTATTTGAAAGCATACTTCTTTGTCACTCTGTAAATCAGTAGAGAAAAAGCTTCAGTCTCGCTGTAGATGGTTATGTTATAGTTATGGATCAAGTCTCATCATCTCAGGTTTCCTGCTGGCTTTCAACACTCTCAATGTCCCACTCTTCTGGATTCACACACTCTAAATATAGCTGCCTTAAAGTCAGACCGGACTGCAGGGGAGACTTAAAACTACTGCTAAGAAACACGGCAACGCATTTTTTTTTTAGTAAACATTTTCTGTGATCTGAGGCTTTCAGTAATTTTTGGCCCATGTGAAATATAAGACCGGACTTGACAACTGCTAATTGTGACTGTTGGATTCATGGACTAACAGCCTGGATGAAAGGAATGACTCTCATGTGGAAAATGGAAGCAATCAGGAGTCAGGTGGCATTATTTCAGTAATGCCATCGTAATCGCCGCGGCTATCTCTCAGGAACAAAACAACACAGGTTTATGCCAAGAAAGGTTCAAAATTTTGTTAAATGGCTCGTTCAAAAGTTGCTCCAGCAGAAATGATATGCCAGTTGCCTGTTTTAGTAGTCTTCAGTCTTTTTGGTAAGTCCAAAATCATTTATGTTCCTGCTTTTAGTTATGAGAACGACTGATGTTGATGGTTTAAGTCACATATTTGAGAGTAGGTTTCATGAGTGAACTGAATTCCCTTTTGTCAAGGTTCTCTGAGCTTTCTGAAGTTATGAACTTTAAAGGAATATTTTTAAAAGGGGCTGAACCCTAAGAGAGGATATCAATAGACTGTAAACAGAATGACACGTGCATTTTGTATAAATCACTTTCAGGATCAAAGTGAGGTGCATGATCAGTAAAAATCTCAAGCAGAATACTCTCACTTTAAATGTTTGGGGTTTTTTTTAAAATGAAGTAAGGAATATAGTAAAAACAGAAGCGTTTAAGTCTTTATTTTAAAATCACACATACCTTACTGGTTGACTGTTCCACTTTGCTTGCCTTTCATAAAGTACTAAGTAAGGGTTTCATTAGGATCAGGAACTCTGGTTCAATGAAACTCTGCAGTCAGCAGCTGTGATAGGAGACACATTTCCTCATTGTTGCTGACAAATCTCCAGAAACTATAGTATTAAATTTAAATTAGATGAAAATTTTAGGATTTTGCATACATATCTCTTACTCCACTGTAATTTTTATTGTCGTGGTTAATGTTTGTTGCTCATTTTTTTGTTTATTATATTTTATTTGACTTTATTTTTACTTTTAAAATCCTTATGTAAAGCGTTTAAAAACACTGTCAAGAATTGGCTTGTCAAAAGCATCTACAGTACAAATAAACTTGCCTTACCTTGCCTAGTGAGAGATATAAACAAAAAATAAAACCACTTTTTGATGAAAACAAAACCAAGAAAAAAACCCAAAAATGTTTCCTTTCTGAAAGTGTCTACTGTAAATGGTATATGAAAAGTTGTCTCCCTTCTTTCATCCTCTCCTTTTTCTTCAGATTCTTGTACCTTTTAATCATATTTTTTCTCTCTTCTTTCCCTCCTCTTTTTTTTCCCTGCAGTGTTTCAGTGTCACGGTGGCTGTGCAGAAGTGGACTCCCTCACAGAGGCTGTGGCAGGGGAAGGATTCTTGCTGGGCTGCATCTCCTGTAAAAGAAGAGAGGAGGTCTCTGCCCAAGCCACTGTAGACTGGCACTTCAAACCGCCAGGAGAGGAGGAGTTCAGACATGTGAGTACAACCAGATCTTTGAAGGCACTGCTCTGATTTAGAGTATGAAAAGGGGAAGGCTCCCTTCTACTATCTAGATGCTGTTGAACAAGGCACTCAACTCTGAAACTGTGCCACTGAAGCTGATTATTAAGGATGGAAGTCCATTTTAGAGGGTCTAACTTTTTTACTTATTTTTTTATGTTTTAATGTGGAAGAAATAATAATTAGCCATATGTCAATCACTATATATGAATTATTACACCATTTATATATCTGTACATGAACAGTTTTTCTTTTAAATATGAAACCAAAATGAACTAAAATAGAATATATGACTACAATACAATTACAATATACAAACTTGGTGCTAAATAACTTTTTTTTGAGATTTTAGATATATTTTTATTGGCATATTTTGGTCGTAGCAACTTCTACATTTCATTAGTTTCTAGGAAACCTCCCTCACCCTGACAGCTGACTCAGGCTCTTTCTGCAGGTCCAGTATCATCTTGTGTTGCTGCTGTAATATGACCTACTGTAGACTATAATATTCTCTCCTCTAATATCTCTATGACTGACATGTCTCCTTGACCATCATTCATATTAGTCATGGAGCTCTTTGCTTTAGAACGACGTTTTTTGCATCTAACTTCATGTCAAACCATTCCCTCTTTATTTCTGTCACACTACAAGGCTGCCCTGATGACACGAGAAAACCTCAGAAAAAAAGTGACAGTTTTAGGAATTTTTAGAAGAATATGAAAATATTCTTGCATGAGGCCCAGTGTTGAAGTTTATTGTCATTAAGATTTGTAAGTGTTGGGCTGATATACAGTTGACCTTATAGTGTATAGTGTATATCTCAGACTGCATACAGTCTACATTTTCTGTTTGTTTCTCTTTTTTTGCCCCTCTCAGATCTTCCACTATGATCACCCCAGTGCCGACATCCTCCACGAAGATTTCAGTGACCGTCTGGACTGGCATGGGACACAAAACAGTGATATACAGATAGGAGCCATTTACATTAGCAACGTCACCTTCAATGACTCGGGAACGTACCGTTGCACCATCCACCGCACACTCCTCCTGCCACTGTATAATGAGGATGTCACCGTGGAGAAGGAGGTGGAGCTCATTGTGGTGGCTGAAGGTAAGGTGGGGAGTACCTGTGAGTTTCCCCTCCTCCATTTCGTTGTATATCCCCTTTCTCCTTTTTTCCTGTCAAGATGTTTCTGTCATTAAAGGGGACATATGCTTTTTCTGTTTTTTAAAAAACCATAGTCTTGGTTGCTAAAGTTGTTGCTAAGGTTTTTCCAGGTGTTGTTTGCGTTGTCCACTCTCATATTTTGGATTGGATACTGACTCAAACACATATGAAAATATTTGAGAAGTTGACATTTTGAGTAAAGAACGAGAAAAAGTAGTGAAATCCTGCGAATATAGTTTGCTTCATGGTTTGTTGAAATATAGACTATTACTATGTAATAGTAGTTGGCTGTGAGGCAACTTCTGGAAACTAACCAACCAGAATAGAGTGGTTTGTTGGGCGGGGGGCTTAAAGAGAGTATATGAGCGATAACAACCTGTTTCAGACAGAGGCTGAACTGATGTGCTGTGTAAAGGACTAGTATAAGATAAATAAGAGTTTTTTTGAAATGTGAATAAGGCAAAAATATTCCAGTAGAGCCCCAGATTAAAAGTATAGACCTGGAAATGTGCATAATATGTCCCCTTTAAAACCTAAACATGAGTCCCTTGTTCCAACTCCATTCCAGTTAGTGAGACAGTGCAGTTTGGAGTTATACAAATGTTTCTCAGAAGCAAAAGTCTCATTGGAAGATTTGCACCAGTGAATCAGTGTGTGGATCCAAAGATGATTCTTGAAATATCAGACTAAGTAAAAGCCACGAAAAAAGCAAGAGGTTAAAACAGAAGGCAGCTCTGCTACTAGCTGACCATCCAAGGTCATATGAGCCGTAAAGTACTTGCATTCCACTGCTTCTATCAAACAAGCAATCGCTCAGCAGCAGGCAGAGCGAAAGGAAAAACTTGCACATCGTCATATCTTGACAAGGACAATTTCCTGTTATGTCCACTCCACTAAATCTTTCCCATAAACTTCACAAAAATATGGACTTTCTTCTCTCCTCTATGTTTGTTTTGTTTTTGTGGGGTGGTTCAAGATTCAATATGTTCATTTTCACTTTGGTTATACAAGCACAATGTTGTGAAATACTTTGGAGGCTGTTACAGTAGAATCAGCAAATAAATATACATATAAAGACATGGTTGGAAGGATGAAATGTGTAAATGGATGTTGAATATGGAAATGGAAAGGAATGAACACTGCATTACTACAGTGGCATTTTGATGGATTTGCATTAACAAATTGTTGGTATTTTTATTAGTTTCTGAAACTGAAGTAGGGAAATGACATGTAGCCTGGTGGAGTTGATGCCGGTCAAACAAGGAGCAGCCAGCCATTATGACTGAATTACTTGTCAGTCAAGCAAACATGATCCAAAACATACTTTTCTTTTCATAAAGAGTCAAAGAAGCACTCTGTAGAGCTGTGAGCAACAAAACAAGGCCTAACATACAGCTTGTCCAAAAGTGAGACAGACAGACTCTCAATAAACAATACATTTATATATTGCAATACATATTAAAGGATCTATGGAGAGCAGAAGATGAGGAAAACTAGGTTTACTTTGAGTTTCTGCTGAGAAATATGGAGTTTTGTGACTTTCAGTTTGAGATCTTCTTGGATCTTGGAGCATCTAGTGGCCAGTAGAGGAACTGCATTTAGCTGCAGTGGTTACCAGTTGATATGTCCTTGTTCTGAAGCAATATCAGCTTTTGTCCATGAACCATGAATGGCAATTTCATTTATACTGTAAATTTGTAACTTTGGTCCTCCTGTTGAGGCTTATCTCAACCAATGAGATTTCTGCCTTAAGAGCAATTCTGAAATACTTCTATGACTGAGATTAAATACACAATCTAATCCTTATTCGACATGCTTTGTTCATAATGCTACACATTGTCGGTTCCTCCTTTCCAGCCACTCGGGAGATGACATCGGTGATCTCAGAGATCATGATGTATGTGCTGATTGTGGTTCTGCAGCTGTGGCTCATTTTGATTCTTGCCTACTGTTATAAGAAGATTTCAGCTGAGCATGAGGCTCGGGAGGCCCGCAAAGCTCTCAGGGCTCAGGCAGAGTGAGTGATTTGTCTTTAATGTGATGTGTTACGAAGGCGATTTATTTCTGAGTAACATTTAAGCATTTAATTAACATACAGTATATTGCACATACACTAAAGGCTACTGTAACAATGTCAGGGGTCCTATAATGCCATATAATTTCATACATTACACATTGTAATTAATTATATAACCAAATAATAATCTAATTCTGAAAACACCACAATCAGCTCGATTTAGCAGAAAAGTACACCACATTAGTTGAATAAATTTGGCTTTCACAAAAATAATCAGACTTTTTTTGTTGTTGCTGCTGTTTCTCACATCTAAATAATTCACGTCTTCTTTTTATACGTCCAGACTACTAGAATTAAAGGACATCTGTGATGGGGTGCAGCTAGAGGTGGCATACGTTATTAAAGGTGAGTATGATTTTAGATCTCCTAATATGCTTTACCTTGCACAGATCATTATTACCATTTTGCACGACATCAGATTCAGGGAAATGTAATGGTATGACTCATAAGAACACGTCTTTCTCTTAAACTGGCAATTTTTGTGTTTTGACTTGGCATCATTTTGTATCCACCAGATAAAAAAGGATCATCTCTGCAAGAGTCAAGCTCCGTTACCGCGCCATGAAATTGATGGAATAATTTTATAAAAGTACAAGAGGCTGAGTTTGAATGTCTTGGTCACACGGTTTGATATTTAAACTTTTATGATTAACTGTGAAATAAAGAAGCTGATGGCATTACAGAAGGTGAGACAGATTTCCTTTATACAGTGAAACGGGGTATCTAAGGTAATTTATAGGAGTTATAAATGCTTGAAAGTTTGTGGATTTGAAAAAAAGTTTTGTTGTTTTTTTTAAGATTTTTTAAAACAAATGGCCTTCAAAGTCAGGAATTGATAATTATTTTCCTTTTTATTAATCAATCAATTTATCAATTGTTTATAAAAAGTTGTCTATAAAATTTCAAAAAATGACCACAACCCTAAAAAATGCTTTTGAACTGTGTATTGTGTTTTAAAAAGTCCCCCCCCCCCCAAAAAAAAACACAACTGAAAACAATGAGGCATGCAGAAATCAAAGAAAATGGTATCATGTTTTCATGAAGATACTTAAATGACTTAAATAGTTAATTGATAAAACAAATTGTGTTGCTCATTTAGTCAGTAAAAAGTATTTGAGACTTGCATGAAAGCAAGTTTAGCAACACTGATATCATGGCATTGCACATTAGCACCTAATGCAGCTGCTCACTCCCAACCAGCATCAGGGTTTTTAAGGCTTAAGCAAGATGTCTTTACTTACTAATGTCAACAAGCAAAGCCTCCATTCTACTCAGTCTGAACATGTACAGTGTGTTTGTCCAAGTCCACACATCTGTCCAAGTTTAAACTAAACAAAGTAAATATTTTAGATCATTATTGCCCAATGCTCTTGGCCTGCTTTGTTGGAAAACACTTCTTGTTTTTTGTATATACAATTAATGTATTTTAAATATGCTGTATATACTTTACTAACAGGCAGCCCAATTGAAGAACTGCTTAAGAGATCATTATCTTGCAGGGGCATTGCTCCATAGATCCTTTATTTACTGCAGAAACCATTGTGCAACCCTTTGATCAAGGTCAAAACACAATGGACAAGAGCCCTGGCTATGGACGTACCCTCTGATGATTGGAAACCATGTTTGAGTAATATTGATGCAATGTATAAAGAAACTGGCAACAGGTTTATTCTACTGGAAATAATACACAGCCTGAGACACTGTGGGGGAAAGCACACAGAATCGGCTACAACGGCTCAGCTGGCTGATTATGAGTCACTTATCTATATCAAATACTCTCTATTGAGCAAATTGATCAATATGTTGACATGGGGCCTTTTCATCACCTGGCTATCTGTAAATTAGAGGTCAATATAGTAATCTAGTGCTATATTTAACCCTGGAGAAGATGTCAGTGTGTGTGTGTTAATGTCTGTACATTTATCTGTTGAGTGATTTTTGTTTGTCTCTGTCCCCTTGTTCAAACTTTAAATAAAATGTCCAATACAACATTCAATTTTTTGACCAGATTTTGTCCTTTGCTGTGTCTGCCAATCCTACAGAATCCTACAGTTCATTGTAGGTTTCAGGCAGCAAACACACACATATACACACAGCTGCAACAGTGGGTTAAAGGACATTTAGAGGTGATTGTATTGTAACTCAATCTTGTCTGAGCTCTTTGCTGCAGTCTGTCTCCTGTCTGAAAGCAGCTTTGTTCTCCTGCTGCAGCCCAGCACCTTCCCCAAAATGACCATGACCACTCCTACAGATTCACTTCCCAAACACTGCAAAAATATGTTAATATGAGACACCACATTCACTCTTCACTATTATTAAGCACGTTTCTTGATCATCTGGGGTGAGTGAGCCATAAAAGATGATGGTCCACTCCGAACAGGTGGAGCATGTCTATGACAAAATGAACAGACTTTGCCACAATTAGTAGTAACACAAATGTATTAAAGCCAAACTCTGTGTGCTCTTCTTATGGTTTGCATGCCATCTTAACAGATATCTTTAATTAAGTCTGATGAAAATATCCTAAAACATGTTTATCTACAGTAAACTGTTCGATGTGGCTGAATGCACCGGTACAGGACAGTGGTTCAAGTCATGCTACACCACAGCCTCACTACACTGAGCTTTTCACCTTGCCCTGTGACCTCCTCCTTTCATTAAATGTGTTGACATGCTGAACATGCTGCGCATCTCTTCCGTGTAAAAGTATGAGCATGAAGGTGGGCACATTATGTGACTAAGAGAGAGAGAGAGAAGGGGGGGGTTACGTTTCAATTCAAGGTGTAGTTTGGTAAACTAAGGCTGCCAGCCGTAGTCCTGCAGGAGACATATAACACAGAGATGAAATAATCCATGCTGCTGATTCCAGATCCTTGAAAGGTAGGCTTTTAATTCTACTGAATGATGCTCTAATTATAATGTAGACTTCATTTTAATGATGATTTAACATTATTATCACGTCACCTGTGTTCTCATAACATTGAAACTAACTCTCTTGTTGGGTAGAAGTCAAGAAATACATTTTCACTGTGTGATTTTAACACATGAAAACAGACAAAATGTTTCTGAGAAACGCAGTATACAAAAACAAAATTCTCCTTCTTATAATTTCCTTCTCCTTCTTCCTGGATGAGTTTTATTTACAACCACTCTGAGATCTCTCACTTCTTCCCTATCTGTCTTTTGTCTCCCCTTCTAGTGTCTTAATATGCACCTCTTCTGTGCACAGTAAATTTAATGGCTAAACATCTAAAACCTTTCAGTAATTTTTGAGATTAGTTATTTGAAAATCAGAAATCATGCTTTTCTTATTTGTTTGTTGCTCCTTCAGATGTTGTGGGTAGTAATTCAGATACTAATTATACTAAATAAACACTGAAGTATAGTATATTTTCCACAGAGATAAAGTGGAGGATGATTTTAACAGCTTTGTCCTGTGAGATGAGGCTTTTTCTCATGTTTTCCTCTCCAACCTCTCTTTTAGTTGCACTTTGTTGAACATCCAGCAGAGGTCAGCCATGTCTCACATCAACACCACCCAGCTACAGTCGCTCCTGCTCTCCTTCTTGCAGCACTGCCTCAATGGCACAAGCGTACTCTCTCCACCGATACCTCTGAACTACACTACCCAGCAGGCTGTGCACCATATGAGTGGAGCCAGGGCTCACGCTCAGTCGCAGGGCATGATGTATATTCTTCTGGTGGTCGGCATGTTCAGCTTCTTCACGTTCGGCATCATGCTCAGCTACATTCGCTCCAAGAAGCTGGAGAACTCTCACGACCCGTACCACCAGTACATCGCCCAAGACTGGACCAAGGTGATGACTCCGTCCAGGGCTGTGACTCAGGCTCTGCACAGAGTAGCTGCAGATAACGGAGTCAGCGGCAAGGAGCCAGTCATCATCTGCAACCCTGCAACAACTGGAGCAGCTGCTAGATTAGAATGAGATGTTCAGTTTTTGTTTTTTTTTACTCAGATTTAAATTTTACTACTCTCAACACCAAAATGTCACAAGAGTTTTAATTAATTTAACTTTTAATGTCACATAGCAACCAAAAGTTACAATGTTAGATTCATATTTTCAGATTTGTAATTTCACAGAAACGACAACTTGTATCATAAGACTGCCTCATGTTGTAACCCGCGTTAAAAACACATGCAGTGCCTCACGCTTTACATTCAAAGCAACTATAACTGTTCAGTACTGTTCTTCCACTGAAATCCATTGAATTCTTTCATATCTGGACAATATCAATAGTGACAAACAGTAAAATTTATTGAGTGGCATCATTGTATTGGATTTCAGGCAAATAAGCAGGTGAGCTAGTCTGTCTGAAACATAATAAATAAAGCAGCGATCTTAAATACTCTTTCTGTTCACTTAAGAGGTTTTGTGTTTTCATCTGAGCAAATTCCGCATCCAAGACATCAGGCCTGGTTTAGTGTCTTTAGGCTTAGCGACTGTGTTGGCTCTTTTTTTCTCCTCCTTCCTCCTCTCTCTCTCTTTTTCTCTCTCTCTCTGCTGGTCCAGCCTGTGTTGGTGAGCTCCCTTCTCGGCACGTTCGATCTCTCTGGACAAACTGAAGTGAACCATTTGCATCTTGAGCATCGGTACGATTAGGTTGTAATTGTCCACCATCTTATTAAGTTTTACCAGCTCTTCCTCTACAGAAGTGCACAGCTGCTCCCACTGGCTGCGCTCTTTTAGGGTCATGGGGTCGCCCAGCCGGGCCCTCTGTTCCAATAACCTATTTCTGATCTGAGCAGTTGCCTCTCGGATGTCGCGTTGCGTGACGACCCAGGGCGGTTGGTAACCATTGTCAATGAGGATGCGGTTGAGGTTGTGGGTCATAGGATCAGCATATGGATTATGCTCAAACTTGTTGAGGGGCTTTCCGGCTCCACTCAGGTTCCTGAAGTCTCCACGGGCCATGGACTCCTGGATCAGGTCCTCCACCAGCCTTTCAACAGCCTGGGTGATCTTGATCTTTTTGCTCCGCTGACGCATGTCTCGTTCCACGAGCATCCCTTCTGCAGCGGCTGCCTTCTCATGCTCCTTCTGTCTATAGTTCAAAACCTGCTCAGATGCCCGATCAACACGAAATTGCCTGTAGTAACGCTCACGCTGACTGGGTGTGCCTGAACCCACACCTTCATAACTGAGGTAGTGTCTATGTTGAGGTGCTACACCTCTGGACTCATCTTCCAGTTCTTTCTCCTCATCAGGTCGCTTGGTCTTGCTCTGATGTGCCAGCACGGCGCGGTAGGCCTCCTCAACCCGAGCAAACAGGGCTGCATCTGCAGTTGGAGCCCCAGAGTCCGGGTGGTAGAGTTTGGCCAGGCGCAGGTAGGCCTCCTTCACCTGCGCAGGACTGCTGTCTCTCCCATCAGGCAGTTGCAGAATCCTGTAGCTCTCCTGCAGGTTGCGGCTGATCCGGGGTACGGAGCTGAATGCCCTGAGCAACAAGGACTGTCGAGACAAGACGAGCAGGAAACGGCCATAGTAGAAGTCACTGCGGGAAACCAGAAAGTGGGAAGTGCAACTCATTTCTGGGCCACTCCTATGGAACCAAAAGGCAGAAGTTATTTAAAAAAGACAACCAATAACATAAATGTGCTTTAAAGACAGGAACCTCATTGTGTTTGGTAGAAGATATCTCTCAGAAGCAAAGAAGTAAATCTTTGTGTCAGGAGGCATTATCAGGAGCATGTATCAAATAAACAACCAGACTGAAACACTTGCTGTGTTACACAGCATTAAATACAGATACAGTCTTGTCAAAGCAGCAAATAAAATTGAGGGAGATAGTCATGTCCAGCTTTTTGGCTCTTAAACCGAGGCTGAGACTTTCACGGCCTGTCTAATTATCTCTTGTTCAGGGAGTTTGAGTTTAGGGCTGCAGCTTTTCCACTTGACATAATAAACTACTATATTTGTGCACATTTACAAAAACATTTAGTTGACATGGGCTTTATTAAATCATTATTTGTGGTCCCAACGCCCGCTCTGCTGTATGTGCAAAAAAGAAAATGTGTATAATAACAGCAATATTAGCCAATTTATTTCCTTCATATATTTTCTTTTCTTTTGACCTTATTAAAACCCAATATGTAGAAAGTATCTAAGCGGTAACCCTTCCATAAACTTGACTTGTACATTTGATAAAAGCTGTTTTTACATCAAATATGTAGAGCTGCAATGATTAGTTGAATTATTGATTAGTTGCCAACGATTCAATAAATCATCAATTTGATAATGGATGAATCATTCGTTCACTGATCTCTGGTTCCAGCTTCTCAAATGTGAACATTTACTAGTTTCTGTTTCTGTGACAGTAAGCTGAATATCTTTGGGCTGTGGACTGTTGGACAGGACAAAAGACAACAACCAAACAACTAAACTATTGAGAAAATAATTGACAGATTAATTGATAATGAAAATAATCGTTAGTTGCTGCCCTTCAAATAAAGAAATTTCATTTTTTCTTAAATTTTCATTTAATTTATTAATTTAATTTAATTTTTACTGTATATAAAGTAGTGTAAACTAGCTCCACCTCCAGCAGCTACAACAGTAACATGCTGCTCTAACATTGATGCTTCAGTATTAATAATCTACTGACATTACATATATAGTATTATCATATATAATAATATATCAAAGGAACTAAACCCACCACTTTTACTGCAAAACTTTGACTACATTTTGCTGCCAATAATTTTGAATTTTTACTTTACTTATTTTTACCTTTCTATATCGGTAGTTTTACTTCAGTAAAGGATCTGATTAAGTTACTCCAAACAGGAGTAATGACTCATAAAATCAAGAAAAAATCTTTTTTAAAAATCAAAACGGATAGGAACTTTTATTGCACTGATACCAAACATGAACAAGCTGCTAAAACTGTCAGCACCAATGAGTTTTGTAAATCTTTTTAAACCTAGAAGTACCATAAAAGTTAAGGTCATACAGTTGTGAAGCTGTTATGAAAGGTCCAGGACATAAGGTCAACGCTTAAGACAAGCTAAGCTAACTAACAACTTACAGTTACAAATCACGGGAAAATAGCACAGTGGGCATTTATATTACTAATCAGAGCACAGAAATCCACATCAATAACTGTTCGTATAAAACTAAACTTATGATTTGGTGTAACGTAGCATTAGCTGATTCATTGACAGCGAGTTAGGTGAAGCTACGGCTAAAGAAGTTAGTAAACACAATCTGATTTCGGGATCACAGAAAACTAGTTGGCAGCAGCACAAACCTGTTTAGAGCACAGCTGCCAGCCAGTAGTCCCTGTACTGTCTAAAATCCACGTTACATGACCCACAACGTTACACAGACACACAGAAAATCATGTCAGCTGTTTGTTTGGTTTGTTGTTGATTCTTCTTCTTCTTCCTTGAGTTTTAATGGCGGTCGGTAAACCAGCTTATAGGCGCATTAACGCCACCTGCTGGACTGGACTGGACTGTGGACCAGTAGATTTGCAGAAAAATACTAAATTCTCTTCATTATTCCTGTAACTCTTAAGTAATTAATTAGAAGACTGCATACTTTCCATGATGTCTTTCCTATCAGATTCCTTAATATAATATTGTGTTTTCAATCATTTAGTAATGATATTAATTCCCTTCTTTCTTCATCATACCTGTTGCAATCTATCAGTACACGTTTGACAGTTTCCAGTTTATTGAAGTGTATACGTAGTCCAGTAGGGTGCTTGCCTATAATCTGTATAGTACGTTGTATTGTCAGACAGGCAATGACCATCTCTTCCCTTAAGGTCCTGCTCTGTATTTCGCCAACACCTACATGTTTTTTAAGTCACATCATTCCTGCCAGGTTTTGTGTATACATAATCCTTTAGTTTTAACCTCTGCTTTGGTGCTTGTTTGTCAATTAACTGTAGTTTTAATGATGGTTTAGACAATATGTTTATTGACTTATTTCCTTTCACTCCTACATGAGGATCCAATCCAATCCAACTCCTACATGTATCCAATGTAACATGAGTAGCACATTTCATACACAATATCCTCCCTTTACTCTTCTTGTTGTTAAAGGATAAGTATGGTGGCCCTGACGTGCAAAACAATATTTTTTAAAAAAACTTCTCTGTCTATGACTCAGGAGGAGATGAGGGGGCTCTACTGTTTTTAGAATTTGGACAATATCAATGAAAGGAACGAAAATGTCTGATGTGGGCCCAAGCAAATTTGCTATCTGGGATATGGCTTTGTGTAATGAAAAGCGTTATATAAATGCATTGGATTATTACCATGATGATTATTTGTATTTACCCGTCGAAGAGGGGCAATTCAAAAATCATTTACAACAATATCCAAAGGTAGGCTATGATTTACAATGCAAAAGTGGATTACAGGAACAAAATATTTTTTACAATGCTGCATTCAGTTCAATGTACATTTCGAGTTAAGTAGAATAGGTGCAATTGAGGCGAGCAGTTTGTTAAAATGATAAGTGATATTTCTTTTACAGTATTGAACGTGTATTTGAATGAACAAATTCATTACAAAAGGTTGAATCATAGCGCGTTTGGATCTGGCTTCCAAACAGGAACAGGAATAGGATGTAATGGACTGCGTAGTAGTCTACATTATAGGCTACATTATAACTTTGTTCAATTATAGAAAGAAAAGAGATACGATTGTCTTGGGTTTTTAGACTGTCTCAATTCAGTGCAATGAATAATACGAAGTTTAATAACAAAAACAGAAGAATAAAGCATTTATTTTATGAGATAATGCGTTTTTCTTTGCTAAACCTCGTTGATAAAACTACAATACTAAAACAATGAGTTAAACATCGTTATTTAGGTGGAATCAAAGCGCAGTCATGTAGCTCCACCTTCGTTCAATGCATGCGGTTGGACATTTCCTGTATATGAACTTTAAGCTTATCGGGGTCAAGTACATTGTCACGCCACGTCACAGACAGCAGCACCTGGATCACAGTATATTTAGTTTATGGAAACAACAGTGAAGAGTTTACCGCGATTGATTTAGAGGAAAAAACTGAGAGGCTGGAGGGACACGCTGTTCTTATGAAGGTGGGTTACAATGTTTTCAAGCGGTACCGCTTCTTTTTAACTCCCACTTCCATCGTCCGGCTTCCTCTTTAGAGTTGTATTTGTGTGTAAAAATGGTTTCAATGCTACAATAAAACATTAGTTAACACTTTGTTAATGTTAGCTGTTAGCTGAAGTTTGCAAAGTGCTTTGACTAGACAGTTGACGATGAAACAGGAAAACAACAAAGACAGTTTAAAGTTAAACGAGTGTGTGTGTGTGTGTGTGTGTGCGCGCGCGCGCGCGCGTGTATCTGTCTGTCTATAGCATTAATGAGAAAATGGCAGTACTAAATGCTGCAACTAACATATAATTATAAATAATAATAATTTTCATCATTTTCATCTGTTATTTTCTTGATTAATTAGTTAATTAGTTAGAAAAAGAAGAAAATGGTGAAAAATGTTGATCACTGTTGCCAAAAGCAACAGTTCACAAACAAAAGAAATTCAATTTACTATCATAGAAGACTAAAGAAATCAGAAAATATTCACATTTAAGCTGAAATGAGATAATTTTAGTAATTTGTCTTAAAAAAAAGACTTAAAATGAATAATCAATTATCATAATCGTTGGAAATTAATTTTATGATATGATACATCTGTGCTAAATGTTATGTCTGTAAAGAAAGAATGATGGATTCATTTGTGGAAATATTTTCAGGGATTGTTTTTTATTGAGTTGAACATTTGGAGACTCAGATTATGAGTAAGTGAGTAACTGTGCAGAGTAAACCCGTTAGATAATTAAATAAATATTTTGTTCAAATGCATAATGGACAACAGAAGTATGCATAAAGTCTAAGAACAATACATTGTTCCGCAACATTCATTTTCTCTTAAAATGTTTTACAGCTTCATGACCCTCAGCGGCAGCAAATGATAAACATAAGATGGAGGAAGGTAAGTGCACAGTTATTATGTTCACAGTGATCTCACAAGATGTTACTGACTTCAGATTATCTACATCAAGCTAAACGTAAAACCAGAATCTGACAATGAATAGTTGAACTGTAGAAGGATATTTTGTGTTTTGTATTCTAGTTTGCTACACGTGAAACATGTTCTTATATACGCTGGTTATAACTTCATAATATTAAATCTGTCAACTTTGTGTCATGTTTTTTTCTCTATTCAGAGCTTTTTGTGGATAAACATCGAGTCGAGCTGATCCGGAGAGTGACCAACGTTGCACCAATTTTGGATGAACTCCTTGAACATAATGTTATTAATCCAGAAAGTCATGGTAAAATCAGGGCTGTCCAGGACTCTCGGAGGAGGATGAGGGCACTCCTTAGTGGGCCCTTGGAATCCAGTGGAGTTCGAGGAAAACAGATCTTTTACAAAATCCTGGAGAGAAACGAGCCACATCTTATTGATGACCTCAAGAGAACGGAGAGTCATCTAAAGCAGCGTGATGTAAGTGTTGATAGCTTAGTTTCATATAATCACTGTTCTGTTTCCCAGACTCAATTGGTGAGTACAATCACAAACCTAATTGTTAAGGTATAATCTCAAAGCTTTTCATTTAAATAAATAGATAAATGTAATTAAACTGGTTTCACTGGTCCACTTATGAAAGCTCTTGATATTAACAGTATTATGATTAGTATGAGGTAAATATGTCAATAAACTTCGTTACTGAAATGCAAAGAAATCATTTTCCAATCATGGTAATAGTGCAGACAAACACTTTACATCCTGTCCTACAAATAGAGTTTAACAAATCCTTTTCATTTTTCAGGAAGATACAATGATGCATAAGAAGCTGCTCACTGAAATATTAAATGAGTTGAGCTCCAAGGAGTTCGAGAAATTCAAGTCACTCATTAAATTGAGAAGATCATTCACCAGGAGCCAACTGAGTGTGGCAGACACTCACGACACAGTGGAGCTGATGGTGAAGACCTACAGATGGGAGTGTGTGGAGGTGACCAAAAAGGCTTTAAAGAAGATGAACAGGACTGATCTGGTGCAGAGGTTTTCAGTGAGAGGTAAGGTACGACAAAGCAGACAAAAACATATGAAAAACATAAAACTGGGACACAATTCAGTCACATGTGCCTCATAAGTTTTATAGTTTAAAATACAAATATAAATAAGTACATCAGTGGGGGTACAATTTTTCATCAAATCTTTTTTGTAGGTTTGTGTATGAAGTAATGGAATAACAAATATATCTTCAATTAGGTCTATGCATTATTATTGTGTCAATGTCCAGGAGCTTCTTTTCATTTTAGGATGAAGCACTTTATATTGCATATAAATATTTAATCCTGATGTTAAACCAGCTTCTAATAGGTCTTTTTGAAATGTCTTTTCTCCTCAGAGAAACACTTGGAACAGCGGCCTACACTGATTCAGAGAGTGAGTAATGTCACATCAGTCTGACTTTACACATTACAGATTTTATTCAGTAGATGAAGATTAAAAATCATCTTCTTCTTTAATATATAATTCATGATACAAACAAAATTTCAAATTTTCCTCGGACAGATTCACTCACGAAACTGGAGCAATTTTAAGGCTTCGGGTTGGGTCTAAGGAAGAAGTGTTATTCATTAATATTAAGAATTTGTGTCGTATCTACCACAAGGGAAATTCAGTTTTTCTGGATTTGTTTTTATAACTTTGGCAGAAGGTATAATTTATTATAAACATAAAAAAGAAATGAATGTATTTCTTGCCTTTTTATATTAGAGGCAAAGATGCAGCCAGCCATGTCCTCACAGCCTCTCTGTTGTAAAATCAAGAGGCTCATCGCAGTTTTGGGATCACAATCTTTGAAAGAGTTACAGCCAGGAAGTAAAATAAAGTCATGATCCTGTTTGTAAAAAGAAAATAATTGCAAAAGAGGACAAAAGTTTGATGTTACTAAAAAAATGTAAAAACATACAAGTAGTTTGTAAAAACAGTTTGTGATCAATTTGACAAACATTATTGATTCCATTATTATCTTGGTTGAATCTCACCACATCCACATTTCTAAAACACACTCATCAATTAATCTGTTTCAATAAAATAAAGAGATTGCACATTTGCCCAATGAACATTTTCTTTGTATTTACCAGGTAGAAACAATGACGTCTGTTATAGAGCTGCTTTTGGAAACACTGGCTGATTTGAGTGGCAGGGAGCTTCAGGACTTTAAGAAAGTCCTCCTGAGTCAAATTCACCTCCGCAAACCCTACTTAGAGATGCTCATGATGGCAGACATGCAGGACACAGTGTTTTTGGTGGTGCAGACCTTCGGCCAACAGTCTGTGAAGAAGATCAAGGACATTTTAAATCGGATGAACAGGAGAGATCTGGTGCAGAGGCTGTCGGACAGCAGCTCAGGACCCAAAAGTAAGACAATGGAGAAAAAAAAGTAATAAGTTAATAAGCTATGTTATAAGATGTTCTTTTTCATACATATAAATATTATGAGTCACATTGTAGAGAAAATAAGACAATATCAGCTGGTGTACAATATATTTTATTACTTGTGAAATATAAAAAAGATATTGTAGGATGGTGGAAACATTAGTGATGAATTATATGTATCATATATATTATATGTATTAAGGAGGCTTCAGTTTTATTTTGTGTTGAACCCTTTGTATTTAAAAATTTTAAAGAACAATATAGTCTGATGTTGATCACTTTTATTTCCTTTCTTCCTCAGAAAAACACTCTGTGGATGAACACTTGTCTGCACTGATCCACAAAGTGAGCAATGTCACATCAACACGACCTCATGCAGTACAGCTTTAATTCAATAAGATGCAAGTTTAAAATCATATTTATCATCATATTAGTGGTGATTAATAATCCCAATTACTAGATGTATCAGTAGTTCAGGTGATCTTGCAGAAAAAAACATATCTTAAAACATTTAATATCTGAAATAATGACATTGATACTGTAGATGCATCTTGAATATCCCCAGGGGAGAAATAACATATTTTCTCTTTGAATTTACTCTTTGAATTTTCCAGGTAGCAACAAAGACGGCTGTGAGAGAGTTGCTTTTAGAAACACTGAATGATTTGAGTGATCAGGAGCTAAATAAATTCAGGTGGTTCCTGCAGTTTACTCATTTCAAGAAGGGTCTTCCATGCATCGCATTCAGCAGACTAGAGCCAACAGGCAAGGCAGCCATACTGGTGGATCTGATAATGGAGATGTATGGCCAACGGTCTGTGGAGGTGATCAGGGAGGTTTTCATGGATATAAAGAGGACTGATCTGGTGCAGAGGCTGTCAGAGACCAGCTCAGAACCCAAAGGTAAGATAAAGAAGACAACTGTCATGTTACATTAATTTATAATAACTAATAAATCTGCAGGGGTACAAAATATTAGATGAAGTAATGGAGCAACGCCATATAGGCCACCATGACATCAGTAATATAGACTTGAATCAACACCTCTCTGACACAATCTCAACAAAAACAGCTTAAGTTTCACAAAGTTGGTTGGCATTTCATTTTTTAAGTGGTTAATTGAACTAATTAAATTTACTTGTAAATACAAAATAATAAGACAAAGATCACTTAAGAGGGAAGTGTTAGAGCTCATTATTACCAGTCTTGTGTTGTATATGGTCAGATTGGAACTTTGCTAATGTTGTCTACATCATTTCACTTGAATATGTTGTATTTTTGTATAGCTATGATTTGACTTTTTTTTAATTTTTAAATCTGCGTAAAGCATTTGACGCAGTCAATCATGATGTTTTAATATCGAAATTCTCTAAATTTAACTTCTCATCTAGAGCACTGGCATGGATGTCTTCATATTTATCTGATAGGATATTAGTGTGTTCCACAAGGGTCAGTGTTAGGTCCCCTATTATTTATCCTATATATTACTGCAGCAGTGGCATGATGTAGAATTGCAAATGTATGCAGATTACACCGCACACATGTAAAAATAAATGAGTTAGCTGCTGCTAAGCTAACAATTACATTGGAAAAGATCACACATTGGTTTGAGCAATCATGTCAGTCTAAATGTTAACAAGACAAAAGGTATGTTTTTCTCTAAGACTATGGTACAACCTCCTAATGGTGATAGTCTCAACAAAGGTGAAAGGATTGACATAGTTACTGATTTTAAAAATCTTTGTGTGACACTGGATCCAAATTTGAACTTTAAGAAACATGTTTAAAAAAGCAGTTAAAACCATAAAATACAATGATGATACATTGTCTGTGTATTTTCTTTTCATACAATGAAAATGTTTCCTCAAACTTTATTGGTGAAATGTTAAAAGATTTTTATTGTACTTGAGCGTTTTATACTGAGGACAAGTAGACATAAAGGTTATACACAGTGTTTTTATTATGTAATTACAATGTTCATTAAATGTGTTTCAGCTGCAGGATCATCAGTTGAAGTGTTTGGTGTAAAAAACACAGAGGGAGGTAGATACCATAAGACATTTGAAACACTAATAACAAAATTACAAATTAGATAGTCTGACAGTGTCTGATTATATCACCTGATGGTAAACCAGCATTCATGAGTCTTGCTTTATTTCCTTCTCTTCAGAGAAACACTCTGTGGATGAACAGCAACCTGCACTGATCCAGAAAGTGAGTAATATCACATCTGTCTGACTTTACACATACAGCTTTCATTCAACAGATGCTGGAAAAAAAGTTCAACATTATAAATGATGATACAAATCATATTCCTGATTTTCACCAGCTGGTTCTCTCAGAACTGAAGTTATATTCAGGTTGCATCATGTACACATGAGGATTAAAGCAAGACTGTTGTTAACTAATAATGTTAAAAATCACCTCTACAACTGGAGGAATGTAAACTGTATATATTTTTTTTTCCTAATTTGTTTATTTAACAGGAACTTGTAAAAGCACATTTGCCCAATGATGATTTTCTTTGTATTTACCAGGTAGAAACAATGATGTCTGTTATAGAGCTGCTTTTGGAAACACTGGCTGATTTGAGTAACAGAGAACTCCAGGACTTCAAGCAAGTCCTCCGGCATCACTTGAGGTTCACAAGATGGCGTTTTAACGTCACATGGATGCTTCTGGATGGCACAGATTTGCAGGACACAGTGTTTTTTATGGTGCAGGTGTACGGCCAACAGTCCATAGGGGGGACGAAGCACGTTTTAGAGGACATTAACAGGCCAGATCTGGTGCAGAGGCTTTTAGACCGCAGCTCAGGATCCAAAAGTAAGACAAAAATATGTTAAAAAATATTGTGGGACAAGGGGAACATAACTGTTAATGTCTCTGTCACTTTCAAGGTTTAAGTATCATTTTGTGTTGAACCTTTTGTATTGTAAATTAGTGCGAGGCAATATAGTCTGATATAGGGCTGAGCAATATGATCGTATAAATTGTGTGACTATAAAAAAAAATCATATTATGCTGTGCTGTTTATTTTGTTGTGATTATAACAATATTTTTCATCATTTGGAGTGAAGCTTTTATTGCACTTACAGTAACGTAATGAGTGTAGTTTTCAACAACTCTCCATCACTGTCTGTCTCTGCTGCGCTGCACACACACACACACACACACACACACAGACAAAATGCAGTAGAGACTGTCTTAAATTATGTTATTAACCAAATGTATGTGCACTTGTTTAATTTCCGCTCAGTGTGAAAGTCTCTGCTGCTTTTTGCTGTCATTTATGTTCACGCCACTCTCCTCTGTTCTCTGTGGTTCACTGCGGATGGGGCTAAGCCCTCCATGTGTGAGCTGTACACACAGGAGAGACAGTGAACTAGGTGGAGCACTCTAGTTGAGGACAACTACACTTGTTACTTTAAGTGCCATAAAAGCTTTGGGAGTAAAAATCCAAGAAGAGTAACTTAATTGAATCCGCGTAAATGATGGACAGACAACAGGGGAGGCACACAGACCAACTATTTAGTCATTGAATTAAAATGTGTTTTATCGGGACAGGTATCGTTATCAGGATATGAAACTGACTCTATTAGGACACAAAATTTGGTCATATTGCCCAGCCCTAATCTGATACAAAATGTTTCTAGTCAATCGTTCAGTCAGTGACTCATTAATCATGTCTTTTCTCCGCAGAGAAACATTATGTGGATGAACAGCTCTCTACACTGATCCAGAAAGTGAGCAATGTCACATCTGTCTGACTCAATACAACACAGTTTTCAATAGTTGAAGGTTGAGAATGATCCTCATTTAAACATTTTAAATACTAATACAACCCAAACTCATGATTTAAGCTGAATAGTTTTCACTGAGGCTGCAATGAAACGGCAATTTTATCCATCAGTAATGTTTCATATCTTTACCACTGAGGATTAGATGAATGAGTTGAATGAGTTTTTTCTTCACCTTTGATCTTACAGAAAAACATATAACACCTACATCTATGTTAACAATCATGAGATGCAATGAAAAACTATTTTTGTGGATTTTTCTAGTGGATTAAATATACCATATGTCTCATTAATGTTTTGATTATTCCAGGTTGCAACAATGGCAGCTGTTAAAGAGATGCTTTTGGAAAACCTGAATGATTTGAGTTATCAGGAGGTTGAGAGATTCAAGGAGGTCCTGAAGTTGACTGTCTACCAGAAGTGTCTCCCAGACATCTTACTTACATTGAGTGAGACAGCAGACAGTGCAGAAATAGTGGATCTGATGTTGCAGACCTATGGTCAACAGTCTGTAGATCTGACGGAGAAGATTTTCAACAAAATGAACAGATCTGGTCTGGTTCAGAGGTTATCAGACACCAGCTCAGATCACAAAGGTAAAACAAAGAAGACAAAAACTGTCATGCTCCTCAATTGTATGTCACATAATTATCCAGTGAATACATTTTATAATTTATTTTTTAAAAGAATATCTGACTAGGTACAAACTTTATTTATCACCAATGTGAAACATGAAAAAAGTTGTGGGCAGGGGCAAAAATCATTAAATAATCAATTAAAAGTTAAGGATTTGTTGCAGGGCTTCTGTATCAGATGTTTATGGTGTAATTTATCTGTTAAATAGTTTTATTTCGTTTTAATCTAACTGAGTCATATAAAAGTAGATTCTACTTATATAATATAATTATATGTATTTTTTTTAATCAAGATATAAACTTATGAATGTCTTTCTTTTCTCCTCAGAGGAACATCGGCCTGCACAGAAAGTGAGTCTGATTTTACACAACACAGCTCTCATTCAATGATTCAGATGCAGGTTGAATATTATAAATGATAATACAAACCAAACATATGATTTTTACTGAATGGTTCTCACAGATTGGAGGCTGCATTCAGGCTGAGTTTTAACAATAATGTCATCCACCAGTGATGATATGACAGACTTAATCCTCCACTCCTCTAATGGATATCTTAAATTATAAATCTTTACTGAATAAGCTCTAAAAATACTGACAACCACATTTCTGAAACATTGACACTGATGAAATATTGACAGATGAATTTTTAACTGTTCCAGCTGTGAAATTACACATTTGCTTTATGAATATATCCTCCATATTTTCCAGGTGGAATCTGCTGTTAAACAGATCCTTTTGGAAATAATAAATAAATTGAGTCTTCAGGACCTCATGAAATTCAAGTGGTTTCTACAGCTCACACTCTTTGAGAAGGGCCTTCAACAGATCTCATTGATCCAGTTGGAGGGGGCAGACCAGGGAGAGATAGTGAATCTGATGGTAAAGACTTGCGGCCAGCAGTCTGTACAGGTGACTGCGGAGGTTTTTATGGACATGAACAGGACTGATCTGGCAGAGAGGTTCTCACACAGTTGTGGTGAACTCAGAGGTAAGAAAAAGAACACAAAAATATCTTAGTACCGACAACTACATTTTGCAATTCATTGTTAAAAAAACATAAATATGCTTGTGCATATAGTATACACATAGTAAATTTTAGTGTAATTTAACTTTGAAAATTTTGAAACTAAGCCTTATTAAAGGGGTGGTCTAATTATTAGTTTACAGTATAATGCAGTTCATCAATGCCACATACTTTGACCTCAAAAACGACCGTGGAGTTTATAATTTGACAGCATTGTAAAACTACAAATTGATATTAAAGATTATTATTTGACACGATCATCTTCACATACAGTGGTTCATATTTGTTGCAGGACTTTTATAAATATTTCTCTGTGATTCATCTTTATGATATGATTTTGCAATTCATCCTTCATACTATGTTTTAATTAAAAACAACTAAATCTGAATTGAATTGATTATATTCTGATGTTTAATCAATCTTGAGTCATTTTCTATTTTCTCTCTCCTCAGAGAAGCAGAGGTCTTCACTGCCCCAGAAAGTGAGTAATGTCATATCAGACACACTTTACACAACACAGCTTTCACCAAATAGCTGCTGGTTTTAAAATGTCATCTTGACCACTATAAATAATGATGCAAACCAGTGGTATCATTTCATCAGATGGTGCTCACCGAACTGAGGCAGGTATAAGATTGAGATTTTGAGCTGAAATATTATATCCACCAATAATGTTACAATAAAATCTGTGCTATCTCTACCACTGAGGATGAGAACAGGACAACTAAATGTTTAGGACATTTATGTTTTTCTATTTGGTAAATAGGTGGAAAGAGTCTTTAAAGCAGAAATATCACAGCTGCTGTTAAAGCAATAAGAACATGTGAACAATGGCTCATTCCTACTTTTGGCAGCACAGTGTCAGAAAGAGTTGGAGACCTGCAATAAATCACAATTACTAATAACCAGTTTATAGAAATAAATGAAAAGAATCATATTAATAATATTAATAAAGAATCAATATTAATATTAGTTGTTACAATACTCACAAGATTTAAATGTTTACATTGATGCAAAGACAGTAGTGTTTTATAATTACAGCTGAAATATTACATAAATGAAATCATTTTCAATCCATCAGGATGTTACAATGACACCAGTAAAGGAGAAACTTCTGAAAACACTGGAAGAATTATTTTTCATTGAGATCGAACATTTCAAGTGGTTGCTGCAGCACCTTCAAATGAAAGACTTCCCAATAAGCCGAATAGAGCTGGCAGACATTTCTGACTTAGTGGAGTTGATGGTGGAGATCTATGGTCAACAGTCTGTGGAGGTGACCAGGGAGGTTTTAGAGAAGATGAACAGGATGGATCTGGTGTGGAGTTTGTCAGACACAAGCTCAGGATCCAAAGGTAAGTTTTGTGAAAATAAAAGAATACAATTCCAATATCAAACATTTGGTATGCAGAGTTGGGGTCTTATTCTACTTAAATAATACTCTTTTTTCATCATTCAAAATACATTTTGGACAGTCAGGCATTTGAATATGTGTTTGTTTTGATTGTTATATTATCTAGATGCCATTGTCACAAACAAAGATACTTACTGTATGCTGTATAGTCACTATAGTCAATGACTGTACATCAGTCACTGTTTTTAAATTGTTCACAGCAACAACAAGCCAAAAGTAAACCCAGAATAACTAAACTCGAACATAGAATAGTTTCCAAAATGAAACTACTACACCTTTTGATTGAAAAAGTGAGATCTTTTCAATGGGTTTCTTCTCTCAAGTTCACAAAAACAAAACAACACAAGTGGCTTCATAAAGTCTAATAGTTAAAGGTGCATACCACATAACTGTGATGGACTGGTTTGATTGCAGTCAGAGACTTTTGTTGTATGTCATACCGCACTCTGTCCGCTCATATTCTGTCTGCTTCTTAACTGTCCGATTAAGGTGAAAATACAAAAAACAAAACAAACAATTATATTAATAATCATACAAAACTAAAAATTACACAAAACCCATGTTTTTATTGTATGATCTTTCCCTCTCATGAAGAATTGTTACCACAACAGCTACATGTAGCTACTCTGTATGTTGTACATAATAAAGTCCTGTGGAGTGCTGCCACTTTTCCTCAACTTAGACTTTACTCAGCAATAAGTCCTGCATAACATAAGTTACACATAGTGTTAAAGCAAAACTTCTGGAAAGTTACTGTATGATTCCAGTTGTAAACAATATTTTCTGATTTGTTTTAAGGGCCTTCAGGAAGCTTGAAGTTAGATGCTTGTGGAGATATTATGGTAATCCCTTTCATTCATTCATCTGCTCACTTGTTGATTTGTCCATTTGTGTGATATTTGTAAAATTCGTAATTAAATAGGAACAATTCCACTTATTTATAAATGTGACTGTCCTCCGATGCAGGACTCCAGTGACTGGACTAAACTTGAACCTGAAGTGAACAGTACAGATGCAGATGAGGCTCCAACTTACAGGTAAAAATAACATCTTCAGTATTGTGTCACAATATTGACATCTGGAACCATTGATAAAAGGTTGGTTCTTTGATTTGTTTCAGGAGCTACATTTAGCTCCAAATAAAATGGAGGCAGCTACTGGTTTCTTGTTTTTCTTGTTTTATCATAAATTCATATCATCATCATTATTATTATTAATAATAATAATTAAGTATTTTATGCATATACAAGAAGTCTTTTTTTTCCCTTCAGCCTAAAGTCTGAAGCAGGAAAGTTTGAATGCAGTGTCTCTGACCTGCGATGGGTCTGTGAAGAAAAGGTCAGCTTTAAGTACCAGTTCTGGTCTTGGGAAGAACACATGGAGAGGATGGAAAGCTTACAATACATGCCTGCAGGTCCCCTACTGGACATCACCGTCATTGCTGGGAAGTTAAAGGAAGTGTACCTGCCACACTGGATCTGCACAGGTAAGTGGACATGAAGAAATAATGAAACATGTATTTAAATGTATTCTGATACAATCCCTTTCTCCTCACTAAATATATGTGCTTGTATTTTGTGCAGATGACTCTACAATACTAGACAAGTTTGCAGTCCTACACATAGATGACTGTGGAGATGTTGTTGAGGACGTGTCTGAGGTCACATCATCCCATGTCAAGTTATCTGAACCGGTTTTCTCTCCACGAGCGGTTCTGATGAAACGTGGCTTTCCAGTGAAAATAAAGTGTAACGTGTTAATATACTATAAACCAAACACAACGTTCCTCAAACTACATGTGTATCTGATCCCACATGATCCTGCTCTACAACAGGTTATTTAATATCCTATTGTCACAAATGTAATATAATAAGATTTAAAAAGCCTACACTGAGTATTAGGGCCAGTGGGAGGGGTTGCACTGATCGCAGAAGGTTTTTTTCCCCTTTCTCTATTCCCATTTCAAAATCTTTTTTAAAAATATGACTTAACATTGAAACATACACGTATGATCATTAACAAATTTCACATTTACACTTATTATTTTTATGCACATTTTATGAACGATAAGCCATTTAAAACATGAGACAGCATAATGGGCACATTTCCTTATTTTAAGTTGAAGGACCAAGTGATTCTCCTCAGATTTCTGTCAGCAGCTGAAGTTAATATTTCTATATTTGTTAATATTTGTATATTTGTGTCCATGTGTAGTGGCCTTCAATCCTTTTCTGACAACAACTTTGTTTTTACATGAAGGTTGCTCTCACCTGTTTATTCATTAAACCACAATTCTACAGCAGAGTATTTAGTTCCTCTCAATATATATATATATATATATATATATATGTCACAAAATGTTATACAATATTAAAACTAATTTCTTAAAATAAAATATGCTTCTCAAATTGATGATGATCTTCCTCGTTAGCATGACTATTCTTTAAATATCACAGTTCATTTTTTCCCAACAGTGGCCCTAATACTCTATTGTAAAGACCATATTGCTTTTTTATGAATGTACTATAAAACACAGATGAAAATGTTTTTACTGTAACCTTGAAGCAGCTTTGTTTGTGTTGTTGTTTTTTTCCAGACGGTGGGCAAGAGGGAATGCTCCACAGGATATGAAATAATTGATATTAAGTCGAGTCCAGACAAGTACCTGAAAATGCAACAAGAATTCATCCTCACAGCAGACATAGACACAGCAGAAATTCTTCCAAAGGTACAGTTTGAACTGTTTGTTAGAAATTACATTTAAATAGTGAATTATAGTTCAGACATACTGAATGTAAAGACAAAGGATCAAAGACAATGCAAGGAGGTGTAGCTGCACATGGCCTTACACATTTAATTTGCTTTTTATTTTAACTAACTAAATTGATTGTCTGTGTAAATATTTGATTTTTGAAAATGAAACTGCCAGAGATGGTGAAATTACAGCCATTTTGCTGCAGGTTGAAACTTGTAGTTCTTGTAGCCAAATAATATTGCAGCTGTGAGAAATTTAAAGTATGAACAACTGGGAATCACAATCAATGGCTGACATGGACGGTTTTTCCAACTTGGCTGCAATTAAGGTCTGAACAATATGATATAAATACAACACAAGACACAAGAAAATGATGGAAGTCAGAAACATGGACAATTAAGACAATTGGTATTTAGACTCCTTTAATTGTAAATAGATGCATCATTGTTTGTATTGACAATTTGTGCAAAGAGATGTGTTCAGTGTTGACAACTTTAAGGATTTAACTTGACTGCTTACCTTTGTCAAAAACAACTCCTCCTCTCTTTTTATGTTGTATTTTTTACACAGAAATTAACCCTCAGATATGACAGCCAAGACCCGAATTTCTATGAAGTGTTCATTGAAAATCCAGACAGAAACTTCTACCTTTCACTCCTTGACAGTTGTACAAAGAAGGGTGAACCAGTGTGGACCTGTAAAATTCGAAAAGGTCAGTTATTAAACAATATTACCTATACTTTATAAAAAGATAATGCATTCTGTCTTTTCCATTAACTAAACCTTTCTATATAATTAATGTTAATAATTAATGATAGTTGTTGCTTTGTTGCTCTGTGGGTGTAATATTCTAGTTGCAGCGGTCGGATTGATGTGTTCATCTACCATTTAATACGTGATAATGAGGAGAAATTCCTGTTTAATTCCATGAGTAGTCAGAAATCCATAGAAATGCTTAAGACAGAGCAAATTATCGAAGACCCAACACAACAAATTTGATCACAGCCTTAAAAACATCTGGTGGTTTTTGATGCAAACAACTACAACTGGCCCTTGAGAATTAGACTATTGTTGATATTTAATATAATTATATTTTATTTAGCTAGAATGTCTCATTATTGAATCTTTTATTGTGAATGAAATACATAAACCCACAATATCGGCTATCAATTAGTTTTGTTTTTATTTTTATTTTATTTCAGATGACTATCCAAAATCTGGTCATTTAGGAGGTAAGTCACTGCATATATATATATATATACTGTCAATCATTATATGAGATTTCAGATTTCAGTCATATGCCATAAATATTTCACACATTCATTCCAAATATTTAAACTAGAATAAAACCAATTAGAATTTCATCAATGTTTAAAATGTTTGTACTTTTGAAACCAAATCTTAAGATCACCATGATATTATTGTAGCAGCTAAGTAGGTTTTGTTTTTCACATATTTCACATTTGACCTTTTTTAATAAACTGCTTAGAAGTTGTCTTTAGCTGAATTTACAGAGCTGAACTGGGCCGGCAATTGTGTGCTGTATTCTTGTACTTTGGTTTGCCTGCTGAAGTATTCTTCTACAATTATCATTTAATGTGTTGCAGCTGCAGCATCAGCTGGACCAGCTGGTGCTACAAGGAGAGGTAGGTACATCATAAAACATAAAGAGGCACTTCAACTTAAAAACATGCATGTTTGCAAACATTGCATTTTGCTTAAATATGTAGATGACTCAAATACTGATAATTGCATTGTTCAAAATATATTATTATTGATTATTATTGAAGTTTAGGACTGCCTGTAGTTAAAGGATAAGGATGGCGATTTTCGAGTTTTTTTATTGTCAACAAATCTCATGTGCAGAGCCACAATAACAATGAAGTGATCTTATTAACAAGTATTACGTCTGTATCCAAGGCCTGACATGTGCCACAAACAGTGTGGTTAGTTTTTAAAATTCAGATCCTGAGTAAAGGATCTGGATATTTCTTCCATCACCTGTAATATCAAATAAAACAATTATGACATGATTCCTCTTAAATCATTGTGTATATTTGTGTTTTATTTGGATCTCTATTAGCTACTTCAACAACCATAAGTACTCTTCCTGGTGTACTTGATCCTTAACCTTAAATCTTTTGTTCAGAAAATCTACAGCATGAATCAGATGAGTGTGTTTGTAATATCTGACAAATTTTAGTCAGCTCCACTTTAAATACAAAAAGTTGAATAGTTGAATATATGGAAATTGTTGATTGTGTGAGTGAAAAGAGCAGCACTAGGTTGCACTTTGATGTGAAATCTGACTCCGAGTGTTTTATCACAATGATTAGAGGGTGAGAGATTCAAGATTGTGTTTGCTTTGTTGGTCATTTTTTGATTAAAAAAAAAAAACCTTTGTATTGTAAATCTTTATGAATCAAGAAAGCCTGATGCAAAGTGTTTTACTCCATTTCTCCTCAGAGAAAGAAACTTTGGATGAACTATCTGCACAGTTCCAGAAAGTGAGTAATGTCACATCAGTCTGACCTTTCACAACAAATCTTCATTCAATAAGATGCAGGTTGAAAATCATCCAAAATTTTATATAATGATTATAACTGATGCTGCACTCAGAGGACCTGTTCAAATATAATCAATAAAATTATGGTCTAATCATCTCTCTTTGTTCATGTGTTTTTATTCAGGGAGCAATGATCACAACAGTTGGAGAGAAGCTTTTGGAAGTGCTGCGATGTTTGAATCATGAAGAGTTCAAATACTTCAAGTGGTTTCTGCTGAGAGGAAACGTCATCCCAGACCCAGATCTCCCGTGCATCCCACATAACAAACTGGAGAAGGCAGACATATTAGATGTGGTGGATCTGATGGAGCAGACCTACAGCCAACAGGCTCTGGAGGTGACTAAGATGATATTCAAGAGAATAAAAAGGAATGATCTGGTGAAGCTGTTGTGACACACCAGAGGCTTGTGCTACAAAGCAGGATTTGGGGTTATCGAGGTACCACCATGGTAACTTGTGCTGAACAGCTAACCTGCTCCGGAGCAGGTTAACTTCAGAGAATCGGATAACAACCTGTCAGTCAACACTTCGACCACTGACCAATCAGATCACTGGAGTCATCATTCCTACAAGATCCCGACATGGACAAAAGTCCTGAGTTACAATAAAAAAGTGACAAGTAAAAAAGAGCAATATACATTTCTATAGGTGAGTAGAAACATTTTATTGTTCCAGGCTTTCTGTTTCCACTCTGGTTTTACAAAACGAGCTTCTAACAAATTCTAACAGAGAGATTGTTTACAACACTAAACACATAATGAGGATTTTAGCTGCATTTTAATTGTGCAAAGTTGAATTTATCCCCGGAGTGACAGCAGACGGTGTGGATGACTTTACACTCTGACTCCATCACTGCAGCTCTGAATAACATGAGTCAGCAGTGTGATGATAACTGGAAATAAAAACAAAAGCTTGTCTTTTAAGAAAAAAAAATCCACATGGGAGCAACTGTTAATTGGCTCCCATGTCAGATAGACTTCATCAGTCATTTACTACTTTGCTTCGGTAGCAGAAACAGTCTGGCATTATTTTGTCTATTCAGTGTTCAGATGTTTTCTTCATCATCCAACTAAATAGCAAAAAATGTTCACTCGGGTACTTGATATCATGGTTTCATCTCATATCATGAAGTACTTCATTCACGGTTCTGCTGACTTTCACATGAATGCGCTCGTAGCTGCATAGAAAAACCCCAGGTTGACTGAGCTGCTTGATAACCACCAGTTATCTGGACACTCAGTGTAAGGTTCATTGAAGCCAGGTAATATCAAACTTGCTTCGTAGTACAGGCCTCAGCTCAGGATCTAAAGGTAAATTATGGGAAAACAATCCCGCGAATTATTTTCTCCAACTTCTTCATGAATAAGAAAGTATTTCCATATCCAAACAAAGAACAGAGATTTTAGTTTAAACTTTATTGTACAGATTAATTACCTGTAGAACAAAACAACAATAGCAAAGGTGATATTATGATGTAATCAATGCAGATCTATCAGCTGGTCTAATTTAATAATTAGAAAATGACAAACAGTTGGTGGTTTCAGCTTCTCAGGATTTGAGGCTTTTCATGCCATACATGATATTAAACAGGCAAAACAGACAAAATAAGAAAACAATTATTAGTTAGCACTCTAGCACTGAGAAAGACAAGAAGAAATCAAGGAACAAAGCTGTCCAAAATGTTCAAACCACAAGTGTAAAATTATTGCATTGTAACGATTATTGAAATACAAAAACAAAATGCAAAAAATCAAAAGCAGAATGTGATTTATTTTAGTCTCTGTTATATCAACAAAAACATGTGATGTTTAGATCAGGTGGCTCATTCCAGTTTTTAAGTAGCAGAGTGTGTGAAAAACTTAAAGTCTTGTAAATATATATATAAAAATATATTTATCAGTTGACAGAATTTAAAGGGAAAAGAGAAATGAAAATAATCAATATTAAATATTCATCATTTGCTCTGAAAAAAACATGTATTAAAATATGTTTTTAATACTTTGCCTCCCTCATGTATGTAAATATTAGCTTTTAATAGCTTTTAACACCTTTTAATATAATGCAGTCCAGAACAACATCACCGCCCACTCCGACTTCAATAATACACATTAAGTTGAATTATCACCTTTCTGACAGTGTCAACAAAAGCAGAAACTTTTAAGCAGAAATTTAGAATTATGGTGGAGCTGTTGTATTGGTTTGGACTAGATTATACAGATGTAATGAAGTGGCGAGTGAGTGTATATGCTCTTTATGTACATTTTTGATCTTTTGTTTATGTTTTGTTCAATTTGATCTTATTTTTTATCTTGTATTTTATCTTATTTTTTATTTTTATAATGCTTTATATTTTATGCTGGATGTCTTGTTTTAATATCTTTTTTGACGTCTTAAAGCACTTTGAATTGTCTTGTTGTTGAAAGGTGCTATACAAATAAATTAGTGGTGCCTATGAATGTACTGTATCCTTTGAAATTACCAGATGGCAACAATGGAGCCCTGTTGTCAATGTTATATGTGTGTAGAATAAAAAAGATGAAATAAAAGGTTAATATAAGATTTGAACTTTGTCTTGTGAAGCTCGGCTGAAGCACAGCATCATATGAGTGGGAAGGAGTCACTCATTAACCTACTCTTCTAATCTTTCTAACATCACTTCAGTCATGATGTTTTTGGGGAACACCTCTTAAGCATAAGCTTCATAAAGTGGATTTTATGATCATCTTAGTCTGTACATGCTGTGTTTATGGAGGAATCCATGAGAACATTTAGACATGAATCATTAACACAAAGAGTAGCCTGTATGATGAAGAAGATATTGACAAAGACTATGAAACATTTCTAAATAATATTTAGATCATTATATGACAAAAACTGTCAAATAAAACAAAAGATCAGAAAGCAAAATTATGCAGAAAACCCCTATACAGAGAATTCATAAAATATAGAACTAAAGAGACAGAAAATAAATTTTATAACTATACTGAATATAAATATAAATATAATCTATTATATTCACTTTCAAATTATATCTGGAGTTAAACACATGAGGCTGATTTGTGTAGTTTGTACTTCGTGGTAAATTGTGTCTCGGAAAAGTCATTTCGGAGTCATTTCGTCACTTTTGAGATTTACTCAATTTTATAAATGACTAAAAGGTCTTGTGTGTATTATCTGTACGTTTGCTTGTCGTTTTAAAGCGATTATATTCCCGCGACAACGGCCGCTTTTCACGGCGCAACAGATGTTAATGAAACACTGACGGAGGACAGAGAGAAACGCCCAGTGAGATTTACTTCCACAGTCAGAAGGAATACTGGAGGAGTTGCCGGATCCAGACAGCAGCTCCTGAATCCCAGTAAAGCTCGAAATGAAAGTTTGTGGACATAATGAAAGATTTACCTCAATTAATTTGGAGAAATAAGACAGTAAGACAGATTTTACATCTTAACAGCTGGAGCGACAAGCTGCAGTTAAAACGGTAAAACTGTTTGTCAAATTTTATTTTATCGTTTCTTTTTTACTTTCACTTTCATCGTCCTGTTTTCTCTTCTTCTGAGATATAGTCGTGTGTAAATTGTTACAACAGCCCAATACTACAATAAAACATTAGTTAAGACTTTGTTAACGTTTGTGTTAAACAACACTTTGTTAAAGTTTCCAAAGTGCTTTGTTTTACTTTGTGACAGTTTACGATGAAACAGGAAAACAACAGCAGACAGTTTAACGTTAAACAGTGTGCATGTGTATATCAGGTATATATAATCATGTCATTGGGACATAAATCTGTTTAAACAGTCACATGTCCCTTTTGAGGACAAAAAGCAAATCATTCATTTTAGGGTGAAGACTTGTTTAAGGTTTAGGCTAAGGTTTGGGTTAGGGTGGGGAACATTTACAGGAGATGAATATACAATAGTTTGTGTTAGAATTTTTCTATTTCTGCATAAATATGACCTAAAACTTGATCAGAAGTCCTAACACGAGATAAAGGGAACCAAATAAAACAAATGAGACAAGACATTAAACGTATCCATTTATTTATTGAGGAAAATTGTCCAATCTTACATATCTGTATGAGGCAAAAGTATGTGAACCCTTGCTTTCAGTAACTGGTGTGACCCCCCTTTTGCAGCAATCACTTCAACTTTTCTAGTAAGTATTTATCAGTTTTGCACGTTGGCTTGGAGGAATTTTAGCCTATTCCTCTTTACACAACAGTCTCAACTCAGGGATGTTGGTGGGCCTCCTTGCATGAACTGCAGGTCCTCCCACAGCATCTCTATTGGTCAGGACTTTGACTCAGTCATTCCAAAACATTAACTTTCTCTAATTTAATCGATCTTTGGTAGAATGACTTGTGTGTTCAGGATTTTTGTCTTGCTGCATGACACACTTTCTGCTTCAGTTCATGGGCAGATACCTTGATATTTTCCTGTAGAATTGGCTGGTACAACTCAGAATTCATAGCTCCATCAATGATTGCAAGCCATCCTGGTCCAGAGGCAGCAAAACAAGTCCAAACCATGATACTGTCACCACCATGATTCACAGATGGCATATGGCTCTTATGCTGGAATGCAGTGTTTGCTCGTCACCAAACGTAACACTTCTCATTCAAGCCAAAAGTTTGTTATCGGCCTCATCTGTCCTCAGAATATGTTTCCAATATCCTTCTAGCATATTCACGTGGCTTTCAGCAAACCTTAGATGGACAGTAATGTTCTTTTTGGAGAGTAGTGAGTTTCTCTTTGCAACTCTGCCATGAACAACATTGATATTCAATGTTCTCCTGATGGTGGATTCATGAGCATTGACATAAATCACTGCAAGAGAGGCCTTTAGCTTCCTAAATGTTACCTTGGGATCTCTTCTAACCGCTCAGACTATTACATGCTTTGCTCCTGGTGTGATCTTTGTTGGTTGACCACACCTGGGGAGGATGATAATTAGGGTTGTCACGATTTGTCATGCCATTGTTAGACTATCGAGTCTTGATTTGTAAAGATCAACAGATAATTGGTTTTATGCTGTGACAACTGTCATTTACATTTTCAAATTCTTTAAAAAGATAGGCTACATGTCAAGTGTGATAAAACTGCCAAATTCTTTTTGTAATGTACTGCACTAAGGTCAGATGGTCAAATTTAAATAATTTATTTGAAATGTAATATCAATAACTTACAAATTAGAGTCAGGTGTTCCTGCCTTATTTAAAGAAGATAAATCTGAATTTTCACAATTAAAGTCTCAGCTTCACAACACGTTCATGGAAGTGTGTCATGGCTCAAACAAAGGAGATTTCTGAGGACCTTCGAAGAATAGTGCTCACTGGGCTGTAAAGAGTTACAGAACCGTTTCTAAGCTGACTGTCAGGCAGAGCTTATTATTAACAATTAGTTAATTAATTGAAAAGCTGACAAGATTAATCTTTAATTATTTTAAATTAAATATCTTTGGGTTTTGGACTCACTAGGAATAATCACTGTGTTGCTTTATCTGACTTACACCTGCAACTAAATTATTTATTTATTTATAAATAATATAATTACTTTTGTTATTGATTAATCTGCTGATATTGTTGAATATTGAATACTGTTCTGTAACATTAATTTTCTTAAAATGTTTTAAAGATTCATGACCCTCATCAGCTCAAAATAATATGGAGGAAGGTAAGTGCACAGTTATCATTCAATTCAATTTTATTTATATAGCGCCAAATCACAACATGAAGTCATCTCAGGGCACTTTTACATGGAGCAGGTCTAGACCACGCTCTTTAATTTACAGAAAGAGAAACCCAACAGTTCCCCCCATGAGCAAGCACTTGGCGACAGCGGAAAGGCAAAACTCCCCTTTAACGGGAAGAAACCTAAGGCAGACCCCGGCTGTGGGTGGGGGGCCATCTGCCTTAAACTTTGAAATTAAGATCGTTTGCTTTTTAGTTTGCTACACGTCATATGAAACATGTGCTGATATATGCTGATTATAACCTCATAATATCTTTAATCTGTCAACTTTGTGTCATGTTTTTTTTCTCTACTCAGAGCTTTTTTTGGATAAACATCAAGTCGAGTTAATCCAGAGAGTGACCAACGTTACACCAATCTTGGATGAACTCCTTGAACGTGGTGTCATTAATCCAGAAAGTTATGATAAAATCAGAGCTATCCAGGACTCTCAGGAGACTATAAGGGCACTCTTTAGTGGGCCCTTGGAATCCAGTGGAGGAAAACAGATCTTCTACAAAATCCTGCAGAGAAACGAGCCACATCTTATTGATGACCTCAAGAGAACGGAGAGCAAGACTGTCATGGATGTGAAAGTCATGGATACAGTGCAAGTGAGTAAATCCTTAGTCATATAAAGCAGTATGATGTAAGTTTAGATAGTGCAGTTTGTGCCTTCGTATAATCACTTTTTACATTGTGAAATCTAATTAAGTGAATATAATATACAATATATAGTTCAAAAACACAATACTTTGGATATAAGCCCAAAATGTCATTTAATTACACTTTTGAAATGTTTCTGAAATCCTCACAGGAATACCTCACTGAAAATCGATATTTACTTGCCTCCTGTGGGTCTAAAATTTTGCTTTGAAAAATGTATAGTTTGTTCCTTTTGTAGATGAAAGCAGCTGTATTCAGGTTCACAGAAATTACAGTAGATTCAAATATTGATCCAGAATCACTGCAAACAAACAAACATCAAAACAACCACAGAAACTTCTCAAACCATTCCTGCTGCATAACTCTTTTATCAATTGTTCATCAGTATAATCAATATTTTCCAATCATTGTTGTGTCAATAAATCACTAAGTATGTTTCTTCTGGTGGAGCTATGAGACAGCGATAGTGTAATCTGAAAATAGTTTATTTATATGTTGTGAAGAAGCTACAAATGTTTGGAACAACATTATACATCACTGGTGGATAAAATTAAAGGCAGTCAAAGTGTTACTCTATTCCCTTAAAGAAAAATTGAAGGGATCATATCAAATAAATCTATTTACATTAATGTCATTGCAAGGATCAATTCTTGGACCTCTTTAATTGAAAATCTACATCCAGCCATCATATAAAACATTACATAAATTTTTTGTATGGTGTTTCAGTGTTGGTGGTGCAGAGCACTGTCTAAATCATTAGTCATGGTATTCATGGTGGTAGAGCAAACAAACACTTCACATCCTATCCTGCATAACATTGTATGATTTATCTTTTTCATTCTCCAGGTCGACACAACGATGGTTAAGAAGCTGCTTATTGAAATATTGAATGATTTGAGCTCTGATGAGTTTGAGAAATTCAAGTCGCTCATTGAATTGGAGAAAGATTTCCTACTCATCTCAAGGAGCCGACTGGATGTAGCAGACATGCAGGAAACTGTGGAGCTGATGGTGGAGACGAACAGCCGAGAGTGTGTGAAGGTGACCGAAAAGGTTTTAAAGGAGATGAACAGGACTGATCTGGTGCAGAGGTTGTCAGATATCAGCTCAACAACTAAAGGTAAGACAAAGAAGACAAAACATGAAAAACATCAAACTGGCACAAAATGCAGTCACGAGTGTCTCATAAGTTTATTATGTAAAGATCAAGTACATTAACTGGGGTACAGTATTTTGTAAGTTTGACCATAAACAGTATGATAACATATGTATCCAAAACCATCCAACATTGTTGGAAAATCTTCAAGTAGCTCTGCACATAATTATTTTTTGACTGTTAAGGAGTGTTAGTGGAATAAAACTCTCTGTATTATAACTGGTGTTAAATACATTTCTAATAAGTCTTTTGATGTTTATTTTCTCCTCAGCGAAACACTTGGAACGACGTCCTACACTGATTCAGAGAGTGAGTAATGTCACATCAGTCTGACTTTACACAGTACAGCTTTTATCTAGTAGATGAAGACTGACAATCATCTATTAATAAACATTCAATTATAATTGATTATACAAACACATTTTCCCTCACATACATTGTTCACTCACAGAACTGAAGCTATTTTCAACTTTGATGTGTTCACATGAGGTCTTAAACAAGAATGTTATTCACTAATAATGTTAAGAATTTGTGTCATATCTACCACAATGGAAATATAGATTTTTCTTGATTTATTTTTATAATATTGTCAGAAGGTATAATATATGATAAACATAAAAGAGAAATGAATGTAGTTTTTATTTTTTCATATTAGAGGCAAAGATGCAACCAGCCATGTTCTCACAGCCTCTCTGTTGTAAAATCAAGAGGCTCATCACAGTTTTGGATCACAGTCTTTGAAAGAGTTACAGCCAGGCAGTAAAATAAAGTCATGATCCTGTTTGTAAAAACAAGTAGTATGTAAAAACAGGTAAGCGATTTTTCATCAATTTTGACAAAAATTCCATTACTAACTTATTTAATAGGGGTGATGTAATATTACTACATCTACATTTCTAAAACACACCCATCAATTAATCTGTAATCAATAAAATAAAGCGATTGCACATTTGCCCAATTAACTTTTTTTTTTTAAATTTTCCAGGTAGAAACAATGACGTCTGTTATAGAGCTGCTTTTGGAAACACTGGCTGGTTTGAGCAACAGGGAGCTTCAGGACTTCAAGCAAATCCTCCAGAGTCAAAGTCAGTGCTACAACTCCTACTTAATGAGCCCATTGTGGCTGCCCATGAAGGCAGACATGCAGGACACAGTGTTTGTTGTGGTGCAGACCTTCGGCCAACAATCTGTGAAGAAGACCAAGGGCATTTTAATTAAGATGAAGAGGAGAGATCTGGTGCAGAGGCTGTCAGAGAGCAGCTCAGGACCCAAAAGTAAGACAATAAAGACAAAAACATATTTAGACCATAAAACCTGTTTCGAAGCTGTTCTTATTTATTTGAAATAGTATTAGTCATAGAGTAAAGAAGACTATCAGCTGCTGAACAAAATATATTGTATTACTAATGTGAAATATGAACAAATATTGTGGGACGGGGGGATAATATCAGTGATAAACTATATGTATCATATATATTATATGTACATGTATTAACTGTTGAGAAGGCTGTATTTTTTAAGAATAATATAGCCTGATGTTGATCACTTACTTTTATTTCCTTTCTTCCTCCTCAGAAAAACACTCTGTGGATGAACACATGTCTGCACTGATCCACAAAGTGAGCAATGTCACATCAATCTGACCTCATGCAGTACAGCTTTAATTCAATAAGATGCAAGTTTAAAATCATATTTATCATCAAATTGGTGGTGATTAATGAAACTAAACTCAGTATCTCACAAAATTGAGAAAATGATTTAACCTATTAAACAAAATGCAGAAGATGAAACTGAGAAAACAGTTCTTGACGTGTGCTGTTTTACAGTTCATCAAGAACATGTGATGTTAAGATCAGGTGGCTCATTTCAGTTTTTGACAGCACAGTGTGTGTTATCAGAGTTACAGCCTGGAATTAAAATAAAAAAATTAACAAGTTCAAAGATATTAAAGAATATACAGTAAGACAAATCAGAATTATCAGATGTATCAGTAGTTCAAGTGATCTTACAGGTACTGAAAATGCAAATAGATACATCTTTAACTTCCCAGGGGAGAAATAACATATTTTCACTTTCAAAATTCTCTTCAAATTTTCCAGGTAGCAACAATGGGGGCTGTGAGAGAGCTGCTTTTAGAAACACTTGATGATTTGAGTGATCAGGAGCTAAATAAACTCAAGTGGCTCCTGCAGTTCGCTTACTTCAAGAAGGGTCTTCTATTAATCTCATGGATCCAACTGTACCGGGCACACAGGACAAGAGTAGTGGATCTGATGGTGGAGAGATATGGCCAACAGTCTGTGGAGATGATCAGGGAGGTTTTCATGGAAATGAAGAAGACTGATCTGGTGCAGAGGCTGTCAGAGACCAGCTCAGAACCCAAAGGTGAGATAAAGAAGATAAATGTCATGTCACATTAATTTATAATAATTAATCTGCAGAGGTACAAAATATTTGATAAAATAATGGAGCACCATATAGACCACAATGACAGTACATTTGAATCAACACCTCCCTGACACAATCTCAACAAAAACAATTTAAATTATAAGTTAGTTGCTACTTCCTTTCATTTTTGAAGTGGTTAATTGAACTAATTCAATTTCCTTGAACATACAAAATAATAAGAGAAAGATCACTTCAGAGGGAAATGTTAGAGCTCATTATTACCAGTCTTGTGTTGTATATCATTATTCAACAGGTAGAAATGTTAGTATGGTACATGTTTAGAAATGTTGATGTGATATGTATTACGCGTGTTGAAACGTATATATTCAACGTTTCTGTGGTTTGTAGAAATGTTCATTTACTTATGATGATTGGGTTGGGCAGAGACTAGGGAGCTTTCAGCTGGGTGGATGTCTCGTAATGGGAAAATTATGTGGTTTTCCACTGCTGAGGAGACCCTGTGCTACAATCCAGTACCTACTGGTACCACCCCAGGGCTCACCTTTTATGCAGCTGCCCACATCAGCAGCCTGAGGTTTGCTTTTGACCTGTTTTTGACAGGAAATGGTTCAGCTACTGTGCACTTACACAAACCTGCATGGGAGGAGTGGATGGATATGGTGGTATATGGGGTACTTAAAGTGTTAAAATTCTGGCACTGATAAAATTTTGGATTCCATGATCAATTGAAAACAACAACCACTGAAAGTAAAAAATAATTTTAAAATATTGTGCTTCTATAGCATTTTGGGAATGTAAACAAGAAGTGGCCATTTTTGGCTGAGAACAAGCTAAGTGTCCATTTTGCTTTCCGTGCACAAAAATAACAAAGCATAATAATCAGAGTTGTTTCAGTTACATATCCCAGACTGTGTTATTCAGTATACAAGAGAAAACACTTGCACTGAGAATATGGATAATAGTTGATTTGGATGTTATTTTTCTAGAAGCGCATTGTGTAAGCAGACTGGCATTTGAAGAGTAAAAATCCTAAAAAGGAATGGATATTTTATATTTATGACAAGAACTGATGTTGGTTAAAAACTTTATGCAGTAAAAGTAGCAAACAACATCAAGATTTTAAATGAACAATGAACAAGCTGAGAGGATAGTGATTTTGAACAAGACCAGAGGCTTAAAGGCTTTTTATTATACTCAGGAGTCAGAGTATTATACTTAGGAAAAGAACACATAATAGTTAGAAGCAGTGTATTTATTATGTAATTATATTGTTCATTAAATGTGTTTTAGCTGCAGGATCATCAGTTGAAGCGTTTGGTGTAAAAACCACAGAGGGAGGTAGGTACCATAAGACATTTGAAACACTAATAACAAAATCACAATTATTTTTCTTAAACTAGGAGTAAAGATGACAGATTTGAATCCTTTCCTGGAGGCTCTGTAGTTATTTTAATCTACATTTCATTATGTGAAGCTTTAACACTTCAATAACGAATGTGACGTCATGTTGATAAGTGTTCATCAGGTGAAAGTGGTAACTGATTTTTAGGATGTTACTATTGAGCAGATTTTCTGATCTTTTTGCAATAAATCCTTAATATTAGAATTAATTTAAAACAAGATAGTGTGATAGTGTCTGATTATATCACCTGATGGTAAACCAGCATTCATGTGTCTTGTTTTATTTCTTTCTCTTCAGAGAAACACTCTGTGGATGAACATTGGCCTGCACTGATCCAGAGGGTGAGTAATGTCACATCTGTCTGACTTTACACATACAGCTTTCATTCAACAGGTGCAGGAAAAATATGGAGCCAGAACAGTGACATTTAGATGTTCAAACTGGAAATAAAATTTGGCATTCAAACAAAACCCAAACTGAAAAACTTTGGCATTGAAACACTTGTATTGGAAAATGTTGTATTATAACAATAATAACAATACTAGTAAAGGCACATGGTCACACAGACCTACAGAGACTTCAGGAGGATTATCTGAGCTGGGTTAAGTTACACCTGAAAATGGGGACACAAAAGTCTCATTGTTCCTCCTATTCTGGTGCCAGCGTGTTGAGCACTGGGCAAGTTCGACTCAGGAGTACAAACTTCTGAGGACGGGAAGATGCTTAATAAAATAAAATGAACTTTAACATAGATTGATCTGTTTGTTTTAATACATCTATATTTAAGTAAATGTGGTGATATCTGTACATATAAAGCCACAGAGGCATTTCTGCTTTTCTGTCCAGAAATAACATGAAGCTTCACTGGACATTGAGACGAACTAATGTGGCAGCTACAATTAATCTGTGACTCCAACATTTATCTTCCAAGTTGATTATATTGTAGATCAAAATGCTACAGAGACTTTTGAACCAGTGTGAATCACCAAAGGGATGCACAGATCAGTTCATTGGATCATGTTTTTCTCAAGGTGACAACGCAGGACTCAGGCTACTTGTAGCTGAGATGACCAGCTACTTTCACCTGGCCAGCAGCTCCTCACATCTCTGAAATCGTTGCAACGAATTTAAAAACAGGTGTTTTTTGAATAAACTGAATCATGTATTTGGAATCTACACAGTTACTGTCACCTGAAAAAATAATTAGTCTTAATAAAGTCAGAAAGTAACAGGCCTAGAGTGAAGATTACAGCAATCTGGTTCAAAATCTCCGCCACGACACCTTGCTCTGGGATTTTTAATCTGGATAATGTAGGCCCAACAAGGGCCCACCTCCCTACACCAAAACAGTGACAGAAAGTTGAAACTAAAAAGCACTGAAAAAATACTGATAGTGTAAAAAAAAAAATCTGTCACTGAAGAAAAACAGACATGAAGAAAAAAACTGATGATTGAGATTAAAAAACGCATCATCATACAAAAATATTAAAATAAAATGAGGTAATAAAATTGTAAGATTGTAATTTTTTGACGTTTTTATTTTTCAGTGCCAAAACAACATTTTCCAATACAAGTGTTTTAATGGCAATGTTTTCTTTTTTAGGTCAGGTTTTGTTTGAATGACAAATTTTGAATGCTGAAATGTAAATGTCACTGTGCTGGCCCCATAGGAAAAAAGACATGTTCAACATTATAAATGATGATACAAGACAAATTCCCAATTTTCACCAGCTGGTTCTCTCAGAAATGAAGCTACATTCAGGTTGCATCATGTACACATGAGGTCTGAAGCAGGAACAATGTTAACTAATATTGTTAGTGTTACCTCTATCACTGGGGAAATGTAAACTTTATATATCCAAATTTATAAAAACAACACAAAAACTGAAAACTCTGTAATCATCCCAGCTTAGAGATTGTACATTTGCCCAATTAACTTTTTTTTTTAATTTGCCAGGTAGAAACAATGACGTCTGTTATAGAGCTGCTTTTGGAAACACTGGCTGGTTTGAGTGACAAGGAGCTCAAGAACTTCAAGCAAGTCCTCCTGAGTCAAAGTTACTTCTACAACTCATACTTAATGTTCTCATGGGGGCCGCCCATGTTAGAAGACATGCAGGACACAGTGTTTTTGGTGGTGCAGACCTTTGGCCAACAGTCTGTGGAGAAGACCAAGGACATTTTAAATAAGATAAACAAGAGAGATCTGGTGCAGAGGCTGTCGGACAGCAGCTCAGGACCCAAAAGTAAGACAATAAAAATACAAAAACATATTCAAATCATAAAACTGGCTCAAAATCAGATGGTGTGCAAAATATATTTTATTACCAATTAAAATATGAAAAGATGTTGTCGGACAGGAGGTAAATGTTAGTGATGAATTCTAAGTATCATATATGTTATTTGTATATTCATTAACTATTGAGAAGGCTTCAATTTTATTTTGTGTTGAACCCTTTTTATTGTAATTTTTAAAGAACAGTATAGCCTGATGTTGATCACTTTTGTTTCCTTTCTTCCTCCTCAGAAAAACACTCTGTGGATGAACACTTGTCTGCACTGATCCACAAAGTGAGCAATGTCACACCAACCTCATGCAGTACATCTTTAATTCAATAAGATGCAAGTTTAAAATCATAATTATCGTCACATTAGTGGTGATTAATGAAACTAAACTCAGTTTCTCACAGAACTGTGAGCCTTTTTCAAACTATTAAACAAAATGCAGAACATGAATTTCAGAAAACAGTTCCTGGTTTGTGCTGCCACCTTTTTTTGTCTTTTTTTTTTTTTTTTTTTTTTTACAGTTCATCAAGAACATGTGATGTTAAGATAATTTCAGTTTGACAGCACAGTGTGTGTATCAGAGTTACAACCTAGAGTTAAAATAAAAAAAACATAAACAAGTTCACAGATTTTTAAAAAATACAAAGTAAGACTAATGATAATTACTAGATGTATCAGTAGTTCAAGTGATCTTACAGAGAAAAAAAAATTCTTAAAACATCCAAATGTCTAAAATAAAGACATTGATACTGTAGATGCAAAAGATAAATCTTTAAATTTTCCCAGGAGAGAAATAACATTTTTTGTCTTTCAACATTCTCTTCATATTTTTCAGGTAGCAATAATGGGGGCTGTGAAAGAGCTGCTTTTAGAAACACTGAATGATTTGAGTGATCAGGAGCTAAATAAACTTAAGTGGCTCCTGAAGTACATTTTCTTCAAGAAGAGTCTTCCATTCATCCCATGGATCCAACTGGAACCAGTAAACAAGAGAAAAGTAGTGGATCTGATGATGGAGAGATATGGCCAACAGTCTGTGGAGGTGATCAGGGAGGTTTTCATGGAATTGAAGAGGACTGATCTGGTGAAGAGGCTGTCAGAACCCAAAGGTGAGATAAAGAAGATAAATGTTATGTCACATTAATTTATAATAATTAATCTGCAGGGGTACAAAATATTTGACAAAATAATGGAGCAACACCATGTAGACCACAATGACAGTAGATTTGAATTAACACCTCCCTGACACAATCTCAACAAAAACAATATAACTTATAAGTTAGTTGCTACTTCCTTTCATTTTTGAGATGGTTAATTGAACTAATTCAATTTCCTTGAACATACAAAATAATAAGACAAAGATCACTTCAGAGGGAAATGTTAGACCTCATTATTACCAGTCTTGTGTTGTATATATTCAGATAGGAACTTTGCTAATGTTGTCTACATCATTTCACTTGAATATCTTGTGTTGTATTTTTGTATAATTATTATGTAATTATATTGTTCATTAAATGTGTTTTAGCTGCAGGATCATCAGTTGAAGTGTTTGGTGTAAAAACCACAGAGGAAGGTAGGTACCATAAGTCATTTTAAACACTAATAACAAAATTAGAAATCTTATTCCTTTAACTAGGAGTAAAGATGACAGATTTGGATCCTCTTTAGTTATTTTAATCTTCATTTCGTTATGTGAAGCTTTAACTCTCAGTTTAATAACAAATGTGACGTCATGTTGATAATAATCAGAGTTGTTTCAGTTACATATCCCAGACTGTGTTATTCAGTATACAAGAGAAAACACTTGCACTGAGAATATGGATAATAGTTGATTTGGATGTTATTTTTCTAGAAGCGCATTGTGTAAGCAGACTGGCATTTGAAGGGTAAAAATCCTAAAAAGGAATGGATATTTTATATTTATGACAAGAACTGATGTTGGTTAAAAACTTTATGCAGTAAAAGTAGCAAACAACATCAAGATTTTAAATGAACAATGAACAAGCTGAGAGGATAGTGATTTTGAACAAGACCAGAGGCTTAAAGGCTTTTTATTATACTCAGGAGTCAGAGTATTATACTTAGGAAAAGAACACATAATAGTTAGAAGCAGTGTATTTATTATGTAATTATATTGTTCATTAAATGTGTTTTAGCTGCAGGATCATCAGTTGAAGCGTTTGGTGTAAAAACCACAGAGGGAGGTAGGTACCATAAGACATTTGAAACACTAATAACAAAATCACAATTATTTTTCTTAAACTAGGAGTAAAGATGACAGATTTGAATCCTTTCCTGGAGGCTCTGTAGTTATTTTAATCTACATTTCATTATGTGAAGCTTTAACACTTCAATAACGAATGTGACGTCATGTTGATAAGTGTTCATCAGGTGA
>CM055847.1:4176222-4368722 GCA_029490765.1 Euthynnus affinis | reverse complement strand
TATGTGACTGATAGCACAAACATACACAGATCTAATCATTTTTTCCCCCCATATTCATTATATTCCAGGCATTTCCATGTGATTAAAAAAGCTATTTCATGTTCTTGGTGCAGCATTTTAACTTAAACTACGACTGAAATCCACTTGTATGTTTCCCTTCAGCTTACTTTTGTCGCATAGGACTGAAAGGCGGACATGTAGTGTGAGGCTACGGTGGGCGTATACTGTAAATCAATCGTTAGGCCTCTTATATGATGGATTTCTTCCTGTATGGATGTCGAGCATCAGCACAAAATTTGAAGCTGCAGAAAGAAGCCTTTTTCCTTTTTTTTCCTTTTTTTTTTATTCTCAGGGACTGTCACCAAAAACCTGGAGCCTCATTTATCAAACCATGCATAAAACAATTTCTACACGTGTGTTTAGGAACAGACTGTACATGCAGGAAAATTCGTCGAACATGTACACACACTGAGGGACTTTTGTGGCATGTTGTGCCCATCTCCCTTTCCCCTTGTTGTCCAATAAAAGTAAAATATGCCCAAAAAACAAACTTCAAGCAACGGACAATGAATAATCTCAATCTTATGCTCATTTCCTGTTCTATATTTATATTTTTCGACTCCACTAGAGTAGCGTTTGCATGATTCACAGTTCAAAACTCCTTTTCTGCAGCCCCTCAGTTCAGCCTCTGACTCTTAACAGGCAGTCTTAGCTCCTATCTCTTTAAGGCCCCCCCTCCCTGCTTACCAGGAGCCTGCCGAAGCACAGCCGTATCGCAGTCGTGTTAAGTTACCGCTGATGCAAACCTGCCACTTCCTGCTTCAAATTAAAAGCTTTTAAATGTGAGGAATTTGCAGGAAATGAAACGCGTCCCTCACTGCCGCTAAAATGACGACATATGGAGATATTTGAAGCTATGGGTTCGGGGGATCAGTTTGAAATAAAGCAGCGAGGGATAGCACGAGCAGAAACAGCCGCAGTGATGATGATGTTTGATGAAGAGCTGCAGCAACACAACTCCCAAAATAATGGAAAAAAACACCAAAAACAAGACTTTTTCGCTCACAGGGATTACGTCTGTGTCCATTTACCTCGTTATTTGACATGTCGGCCATGTTTAATATGAACATCCAACATTATAACATTATATATACGACTGAAAATAAGGAAAAGCAGAATAAGTCCCCTTTAAATATGCAGTGTGAATGACAGCACTCAGCATTAGAAATCACTCAGAACATGACAGATCCTCACCCTCCCCTCCCCCCGCCATCCGCAGCGGCTCTAATCCTGAACCCAGCATGCTGTGTAGCTGTTCTCATCACAGATCGGGACATTTTGATCCACAGACGCACCGTGATTGTTGACTTTCAGATGCATCGGCAGAGGACTCATATTCTGTGGCTCACACCATTTTTTTTTTTATAAACGATTCTCTAATCCATTTGACTTTTAGGCCTCCGCCTAGATTCATCACCACACCGACTCTGGTGTGGGGAAAGTCATTACGGCAGTGTGTGGCAGATGCCTGGAAGGCAGGTCATATAGTAACGGGACAGGGTAGCACGCAAAAGATGCAAATAATATCAATACACTGTTCAGTATGAGTGCATGTTTGCTTGTATTGCAGTTTTTCAGTGCATGTGTGTGTCTCGCAGAGGAAAACCAGATCTCAGAGCGCAGCCTGGCAGACGAGGGGACGTTAGCTTGTAAAAAGTATCTTGTTAAAAAACACAATAATGTGCTGGTTTCTATTCTGCACTGAGCTTTTCCACATGTTGCTGACAAGACAGTTTCATGGAGCCTCGTACATCATGTGGCAGAACTTTTTTTTTTTTAACATGTTGGTGTTTGATTCCTCTGTAGGACGTTGTGGTTGCTGCAGAATGTATTTATTGTTGATTAAACATGCAAAATAAGCCCCGACACAGCTGCGAGGCTTCAGCACAGATTGAAATGTCTGCATCACCTTCGCATCATGTGTGAAGCAGCAGGAAGTGCAGTGTTGCCATGGAGTTAGTATGAAGCTAGCTGTGGTGTTTTTTTTAGCGTTTATTTTGGAGAATCTGCAGCACGATAGAGAGCTGAAGTGAAAGCAAAACCTCCTTCTACCACTACTACTGGCTTCCTGTCTGTCAAAGAATTGACTTTAAGATGCTGCTGTTGGTTTATAAAGCACTGAACGGTTTAGGAGCCAGAATACACATCAGATCTGCTGCTACATTACGAACCATCCAGATCTCAGGTGGTCTGGGATCAGGTCTGCTTTCTGTCCCCAGAGTCAGAACTAAACATGGAGAAGCAGCTTTCAGTTTTTATGCTCCACATATCTGGAACAAACTCCCAGAAAACTGCAGGTCTGCTGCGACTGCACTGTCTTATTTCCATTTTAGCTTCTTTTTTAAGTTCCAAATGTAACTTTTAATTGTTTTTTTTATGTCTTTTTACCTGTCTTGCTTTTAAATTCTGTTTTAATGCCTTTTATGATCAATGTAAAGCACTTTGAATCGCCTTGTTGTTGAAATGTGCTACACAAATAAACTTCAAAATCCCATTGACAACCGTAACTACGCTGAAAACTAAAAATCCAGTTCAAAATCTGTTCAAATTGATTTAAACAGAACGATGGGTTAGCCTAGCTTGAAGACGCTAAACAGAGAAATACAGATTGCAGGATTCACTGTGCACCCCGCCCCCCCCGCGACTAACCGATTAGTTGCAGATTATTTACAATTTTAGTCGACCAACATTTTCTCTGGTTGACTTTTTTCTCTACAGCCCTGGCAGTAACTATTTGTCTGTGTCATGTCGTACCTGCAGAAGACTCCCATCCCCTCCAGCAGGTAACACTGTCCGCTGTTGAAGCAGTAGTTGGGCTGCATGTCGCAGGGTGAGCGGCAACTTCCGTTCACCAGCTGGTAGCCCAGACGGCACCCGCCCATCCCGTCTGACCCGTCCACAGGCGAGGCCGCCGGAGGAACCCCCGCGGGGACGTTCGGCACCGGAGGAAGCGCCGCCCCCGGCATGAAGGAGCCTGATCCCGGGACGCGGGGCCTGGAGCGAGACGGAGACCCAGCGGACAGCCGGAGGTCTTCGTCGCTCTCGTAGGCGTCGGTCGTGGTGCTGTAGGTGTACTCGTCGGCGGTGGGGGACACGCCGTCCTCGTAGGGCGTGAGGTAGTCGTAGTTGTCCGGCATCGCCCAGGAGGTCGGGTCGCCGCCCTGAAGCTCGTGGGCCAGCGATGAAGTGGAGGGCGTGGCCAGGTCCAGGCTGCGTCCGCGAGAGGCGGGGTCAAAGAAGTCCACGTGGAGGACGTCGGGGTTGGAGGGGTTGGTCGCGGGCGAGGGCGGAGCGGTGGTGGTGGTGAAAAGGTGGTCCAGGTCGAACATGGCGGTGTCCTTGGCGTGGATCCAAGGCGGGTCGGTGTGCGGCAGACGCTCCTCCTCCTCTTCCTCCTCCTCCTCCTCGCTCTCGGTGACTTCCTGTTTGCGCGGGGTGCTAGGCAGCAGGTGCTCCGTCTCAGCCGAATCAGGGCTGAGCTGAGGCGGGGCCGCCACGCCCACTTCCTCCGCCGCGGGGACCACCGTCTCGCCGAACATGCCGCTGCTCTGCTCGTCCTCCTCGCCGGCGCGGGGGATCCGGCCCGCCCTCTGGGTCACGGGGTCGGCAGCAGTGTCGGGACTGGCTGAGATGCTCGTCTTGGTCGCGGCGACGACCTTGTTGTTGACCTTGACGGGCCCCTCCTCCTCGTTGAGCGGGGAGGTGACGTTGGCCGCGCTGTCCGGCTCAGTGGCGTTGATCCCCGCGGCGTTCCCTGCAAACACACAGAAAAAAAAAGGTTTATTTTAAAAGGTTTTAGCGGCAAACAATCATTTTATAATCCACTTCTTACCTACAGGACAGAAATAAGGTCAGTTATTAAGGTGGATTATGAATTTTTAAACCAGGCGTTATCATGTTAAAGCTTACGGATCGATGGTGAAACCCCCCCGAGCGCAGATATACGTCCCCGCAGAAACGACGTAGAGAAACAAAGTGCTGCAAATTTAATGAAGTGAAAACGGCTTCAATCACAGTTTGTATCGATCGCTCTTCAGGAAAAACTTCAAGCCCTCAAACGAGCCTGTTACTGAAGCGAAGGGCTCGTTAGGGAGACGCCTCGTCACGGCCCTGAAACCCTTTCCCTGCACACCTGACTAACCAGAGCCAATCAGGTGACGGCAAAGCAGGGCTTGTACATTTTATTCAGTCCAATCTGTATTAATTGACTTGTGGAGGTTTATAATCCTTCCCAGTGTGGATGAATGAAAGTGAGAACATGTAGAAAACATATCTGTGGCAGCAGGAAGTAGAAAGAAAACGCTGACCCACACACATAAACCGCCGTGACGGCAGGAACGGCAGAAACCATTACTATGAAAAATTTAACAATCAAAGGGTTGGAAATAAAGCCTCCTTTTTTTCCTGTAAGGCTCTGCTGTCAGTTAGAAGACATTTAAGACATTTAAGTAAATATCAGCTGAGAATAACTGCAAAAAAATGCATGATATGTTTGATATGACATCATGACACAAACTGGTTGGGTTCGTTCTCTCCTGAGAGACATTTTCCAGTCACACGTTGACATCACAAGTCAAGTCTTTTGGCGTTACAGAGAGAGACGGACAAAGTGGGCTCAAGTTAAGGAGTCTGACGTCCAAACCTGACGGGTGAAAACAAATTAACATGAGACAGTGATTGGCTGTAATACTTATCCTCTGGTCGATTACTTCATCCGAGGGCGGCTGAGTTGAGTCATGCAGAAAGCTGCTTTACGGCCGCTCCCCGTTGGATTAAAGGAATAATTCACTAATGTACTTGAATGGTAAAGAGCTGGGATTAGGGATTACAGGGGGGGAGGGGGGAGGGAGGGATTTGGGAGTCTTTGGGGGTACCCTGCAGGAAGCGGGGAGGGAGGAGGGAGGAGGGGGAACAGGCAAGACAGCATCTTGACGGTTGTAAGAAACAATAAAGGCTTTTTGTGAGTGACAGCTAAAAAACAATAACCGTCTGTGTTTTTATCTGCTGTAAACAAATTAAACTTGAACATGTTCTTTACAGACGAGGTTCAAGTGATTCATCTTTTTTTTATTATCTTCAGTTCAAAGACCTCTGAATCCTTTATTCTAATGATTTAAATAAGTTTCATGTTCACCGTCGGCTCTGATTTTCTTTCTTTTGTAGACGGTATGAAGTGCCGCTTCGTCATCTTCCTCGGCGACGAGAGCGGATGAAATCGACACACCTAAAGAGGTCGAGGTCTTACGGTAATAACGAGATTCTGACTTGTAAACAGAGATGTGGAAACTCTGAACACCGATGTGTCCGACTTCAGCGCTTCATAAAAACAGAAGTACTTGAAAAATGTTGCAAATACGTGTTGTTGTTTGTGTTGTTTACAAGTAAATGAAAAGAATTCTACTACTATTACTTAATAATAATAATCAGAAACATAAACAAAGCAAAACAAAACAAACAAATACGTCTAATAGTAAAAATCATCATCGTACTATCAGGGCAAAGCAGTGTAATAACTCATCCTACCATTAATAATCTATAAACTAATACTGATGAACATCATAGTCGTCATAATTCATCATAATATAGTGTTGTTTAACAATAACAATAAGCCAATAACAGCATTTGTGACGATGAAAACAAAACGGCACTTCAGTCTGATTACCGAGCGACTCGTTTCCCGCGCTGTGATCGACACGGCGAGTGTGTGTGTTCCTCTCTAGAAAACTGCATCGTCGATCGCTTCCTGTCAGGCAAAAAAACGCTCCCAGACAGACGGCTACTGTTTAAAACCGCTTCGTTAGTTCGAGCGGCTGACAGGAATAAACTAAACGATCCGTCTTGATTACACGGTGAAGGAGTAATAACACTGATGCAACAGGTTTTTGGCTCTTTTGTGTGTGGAGGTTCGACAGCAGAGCACAGAGTGATGAGTTACAGTGTTGACTAATTCTAGTATTAGTCTGATTTTCTGTCGTTTGACGTGCAGATCGAGGTGGATTTCTGGCAGGTGAGGAGTTTTTGGTCAGCTGTCTGCACTCTGAGCAGCTCCACCATCCAAATTTCCCAACACGGCTGCTGTCAAAAGACGTGTTTCAAACCGTAAGTGAGCTTGTTTTTAACGTTATTTATATAAGTCTTGACTGATATAAAACTCAACTTCGCTGCAGAACAGACAGATCTTCTTTTTTATCTTTTTTTATCTTCCAGCCATCTGCTGCAGCTCCACATCTTACTTTATGTCTTCTTACTTTCCACTGCCGCTGCCCTCCTGTCTCTTTTTTTTTTAACAACATTTTTGAGGACGCGGTCATCTTGTTCGTATAAACTTTACTGGGATTGTTACTCAATAAAACCTGCAGGGTGTGAACGTAAAAAGGCTCAGGTTATAACGTGCAGTGCGATAAAAAAAACACACACAGCGTCTGTCCAGCTTAATATAGACAATCCAGCTCCACTCCAGTTGTTCCTACAATTCCCAGGATGCATTTCAGGCACCCCACACCTAAACTTGACTCATTCAACTGAGGGATAAAATTGCACAACAGGGCTGTGTCCTCACTAACTAACATTTTTAGCCAACAAATCCTTTTTTTTATAGTCTTTCATGGAGACGGAGGTTCTAATCTGAGACGTTTTTATCTTTAATAATGAATAAAAAAGATAAATATAACACCGACTTTACCCTTTAATATACATCCAGCGCCTTAATCATCATCTGCGCTCTTGAAAAGGGTCTCAGACCACACACATTAATGTCACAGAGGTTAGGGTTTCTGTTCCCAGCGTGCACACCCGCGGCGAATAAATGCGTGTGCTCATGGTCCGGTAAGGAGCTTTGGTTAACAGCCTCCAACCAAATGGCATATGTGAGGATATCTGCGAGGATCTTTTCCTGAACAGAAGTTAAGCTGAGATGGAGATCCTCTCCGTTTTAATCTGTTCATCTCTAAATATCTCCTCAACTCTCAGCGAGACTCCATTTACATGGAAAATAGTTTACTTATTATGACCTCCACCCAAGTCAGATGACGTAATGTCTCATGTTGGGACAAACACCCTAAAAAAAACATACACACCCTCGGATACACAATCTAATAACTTTGACTCTTAGACAACTGCAGAAAAACAAGGAGGGGGACTGATAGAGCTCATCTGTTTGATTTCACAAAATGTCTTTATGCAGTCCGCAGATCACAAGCCTCAACTTCAGTCGGTCAAATCAGCTTTATATCGCAAACTAAACATGACAGCAGCGGTTCAAAACCGCCAGACGAGAAAAAAAACCTACAAAATCTACAAAACTTTTGAACAAAAGGGGAAAAAAATCTTATTTAATCACGCCTTATACTCTTATACCGCCGTAATCTCCATCAATCTTCTTTTGCCAACTATAGAAACTGAGCTGTGGAGACTTTAGTTATTACTAGAAAACTAGTCAGATCTCATGGCGTCGCAGCGCTCGTGGGAATTAATCAGTGTCGCTGCGATCGTCTAAAGACAGACGATCAAACTGGAGCGGCAGTCAGCTGGGTGTCAGAGGGAGAGGCTGGAAACATCCAGACTCCTAGATGTCATGTTGATGTCTTACTTGGTGCAAATGGATCAAAATAAGTGCTGCAGTTCATCACATTTATATATATTAAGTTGTTTTAGTATAATCATTGGACACCAGAGGCCGAGGTTTACATCCCACGAGGGTTCAGGTTCAGGCAACAGAAGCAGTTTGGTTAAGGTTAGTGAAAGACTGCGGTTTCATTTAAATGTTAATTAACAAACTACGTCTTCTGCTTCAAGTCACTGTTGACTTTTTTTTTTTTTTTTTTGGAGAAGAGATTACAAGCTTTCCTCAAACCTCAGCCAAGCGCTGCGAGTGCCAACCATAAAAAAAAAAAAAAGTTGCATAATGCTGAGCGCTCGTCGGTACAAGCCAGAGCTGCAAAACTGCATGAACGGATACTTTGGCAAAGAAATGTGAATGATTTACTCATAGGTGAAGTATTAACATTTTTTCAGACTCGCCAAATACTTTAACAAACACGTCAATGTTTTCTTATCATAGCTGATAGAAAATGTGATTCAGGCAGCTTTAACTTTGCTTCAAAGCTTATTTGCTGGTGCGATTGAGCAATCCTGTATATTTAAGGTGATTTATAAGGGGGGAGGGTTGTTTATGCGGGTCATAGGGAGGAGGTAGTGGACGGAAAGAGAAGTCCCTTTTGGCTTTATCAGTAATAAGACGACCACAAGCCTTAACCTTGTGCTGTGAGCACTTAACCATAAAAAAGATTATTCATGCTTTAATCGTCATATGAACATTTTATGACTTGGTATACATGTTCATAAACTAATTCCTCTCTTTATGCATAACTTAACTAAGAGACGGACCTGAACACTGAGGTCGATGACAACAATAGTTTGTGGAGCGACTGCGGCTGAGATTTTTTCCAGTTGAGTAACTCAAAAAAAGCACAAACTGGAGTTTTCTCTACTTGTTGTTTGATGGATTTCTCCCCGGTGCGATTATTCAAAAGATATAAAGGCATCTAAAGTGACATCGAAACCCGACGTTTGCCAGTAAAATATGAGCCAAGAAGCTCCAGCGACGATCCAGCGAGAGAAGCGGTGTGTGCAAATATCTGAATCACATATGGGAAAAAAAAAGAGAGAGAGAGAGAGAGAGAGAGCATTGCATTGACAGATATTTCATCAGCTTTTAATAAAATGAGTTCTGGTTTGAAATGTGATGACAATTTATATGATGATATATGTCCGTATCTCGCTACCAGCTGCTGACCCTTCCTGCTTTAGCTGGGAATAAACGAGTACACGTGCGCACGCTTGTTGTGATTTTTTTTTTTTTTTATCTAAAACCCTCCTTGTCGTCATCGTCAGGCATGAGGCTGTTGCTTCAGCCACGCACGAGGCGTCTGACAGGTGGAAGGCTTCGGTTCGGTTTGATGAAGGTTTTTGTTTTCTGGCGCAGCAGCCCAGCCGAGCTGCTTCTTTCAAGTCGAGGTCGTTCTGGGGCTAATCCCTCCAGCAGTCCCACAATCCACTGCTGTTTAACACATCAACTGAACAGACTGGGGTAATATGCCAAAAACTACACTGACACACACACACATGCATGCACACATAGAAGAAGAAATAAGCTTTTACTATAACTGCATAAAAAGCATTTTACACACTAAATGCTCACCAGGAATATAAAAAAAAAGCATAAATGTCTGGCTCTCTTATGCACACATAAAAACAATCATCTTCTTTTGCTTTACCACACACACACACACACACACACACACACACACACACATACACCTGACAGCAATACACTCATTAAGCGACAGTTTGTCCAGATGAGTGCTGTGTTTGGATGAATCTCCAGGGAAGAGCAGCCAGCCTTCAACAAGACCAACTCCTCCTCCTCCTGCTGCTGCAAGAAAAGCATGATGAATACACACACACACACACACACACACACACACACACACACACAGACAGTTAATGGCTGCTGCACAAACAGAGAGAGTGTGACGGGGATGAGGAGGAGAGATGGTAACGAGGGACATAAAAGAAATGACACGACGTGACAAGAGAGAAGAAAGAGAAGAGAGGCAGAACGACAAAACCGAGGAGACGACGTGAGGGATGGAGAGAGAGAGAGAGAGAGAGAGAGAGAGAGAGAGAGAGATGGTGACAAAGACGGAGTGAGTGGATGTGAGATGCTTTCATGGTGTGTCAAAAGACTCTTGGACTTTTACTCCCACTCTGCCCGTCTGTCTGTAGTCAAGGAGAAAACACTCCGCAGAGCTTTTCAATCAACTCTGTGCTGTCTTCTATCAGCAAATCTCACATAGCAATCACAAAATGATGCTCCAGGTCCAAAAGGCAACGCTTATATATAAAAAAAAAAGCTTTTAGCGTGCTAGCCTGTTCCCGTCAAGAGGCAACTAGCATGGCTTGAGGCTGAAGCAACGGTGGAAGTAGCTTAAAGTGCAATACCAATCACGGCCACTAGAGGCGTTTGAAAAGCATTAACTTCTCTCTAGAAATACTAAGTCAGCCATTTTTTCCGAGTCATATCGCTCTCAATCAATAAATTCAGACCTTCTAACAAGTGTGCTGGTGGTCATTCTGGAAGTTATTGCTCTGTTAATAAGATTTGAAGAGTTACAGTAGCTTTGATGTTTGACGTGTGGCCGTTTGTACGATAGCTGTGATCAGGTTGTTTGGTTCCCTCAGCTAGTCAGCTAGCCCGCTAACAGTTGGTAACAGCTGAGGGTCCGCTGCCCGTTAGTTAGCTCCTTTAGCTCCAGCAGCAGAGCGACAGGACAGCAGCTCTCCCTGCAGCCCGGCACAGTACCGGGTCGTCTCATAATAAGAATTACTATGAAAGTTGCTCAGTGGCACATGAAACCAAAAAAGTTTGACCTCCGCGCATAAAATTATCCGGATCTTCCGGGAGCACACTGGTGACTTTCACCGGCCGAGTCGGCTACTTCCTGTTTAACTCTCCGGCTAACTTGAATGAGGATAAAACAATTCAATCGCGCGGCCCGTTTAGGCTTCCGAAATGTGATCGGGCCGAACGGATCAAATTCTGACAGTGAGACGGGTCATTTCCCAGGGGTTGTGATGCTCAAAAAAAATTATCCACTAATTTACGGACGTCTCTTTCACAATGTAAGTCTGTTTTTTTGGGCCCAATAGCATCACGTGACGTCGTCATTACACGGTTTGGCTGCTATGTCAAAGTGGGTTCACAGCTCGGCGCTGTTCCTGGCGGCTTGGTCTCGGTCCACGACTCCTTCCTGTTTCAAGTTACCAGTAGTGTAGACACATGAGTTTGATGTCGTTGTTTTGTCAGAAAAACATATCGACATCAATAAAAGGAACTGAGTAGCTCGGAGTCAAAGGCTACAAGTCCAATGAATCGGACAATTTGGAGCCAGTTCTTACTGGAACCGGTTCTCTATTCCCATCCCCACTGCTGCCCTCCCCATCTCTGACACTCACACTGAGTCACTGAGTCGGACTATTGTCGCAATAGTTGGTAAAATTTAATGTTACCATGCCTGCCGCCTGCCCTGCTAACGTTAGCTAAAGTAGCTAACGTTAGCAGACGTTAGCTAAAGTAGCTAACGTTAGCCTAACGTACGCCTATTTAAAATGCATACACACATGCGTACAGTATACTGATGTACTCAGTCTGTTACATCTGTGCTGTTGTTTTTTCCTTGTTCAGTTTTAACAGCTCATTAGTTTGGCTGTTTTAACAGTTTAAAATAATAAACAGGGGCAGCAGATTAGATTACATCTGTTTCACTGCAACAACAATGTTTATCTGTATAAATAAATAAAGATATTAATAAATAAACTTCAACATTAATCTGTGGTGCCTGTGGCTTGTTGTAAGTGTCCAAACAACAACAACAAAACATTTTTAAAACACATATTTTTGTAATCACTGACATCACGTTTAGCTCACATTAGCTAACCGTTTTCCTCCGTCTTCATCATTTGGCAAATAATATAAATACTCCAGATGAGAAACATGTTTGAGTTTATCCCATTAATCTGTATCTAATTTATATCTCGAGCTCAACCTTGATTTTTTTTCCTCCGGGTTATTTTTTCAGGAGTTACTTCACCCTTCACACCGTCAGTGAACCCAACATTTCCAACACATCACACGTCAGCAGCAGATAAACAGGAAGATTTACAGTTTATTGGGTTTTGAGCTACTGTACTGTAGCTGTATTAAAAAACAGACATGAGCTGGACACGTATGTACACATGCTGTATGTACACACACACAGGAGGAGACCACAGTGGTGTCAATCTCCCTTTCAGCACCTCGTTAACCTAATTGGATTAACGAGGGGGGGAAACCGTTTGACTGACAGCTGATGGCGACATCATACCGGTACACAAAATCTTATTAATTTTGACTTAATACGTCAAAATCTTCCAAATAAAAAAGGTCAAAGTGAGCTACATCCTTTTTGAAACTTGAAAAATGAAATCATCTGTCTCGGTTTGATCAACATAACAGGAGATGAATCACTAGTGTAACACGATTACCGAGCGCTCCGTGAATTTTACTAACGTTACACATGAGAACAATTAATGTGACCATGAGAGACCCACTGAGTCACCGTTTCACTGATCACAGAGCCTACTTTCAGTGAACATTAAAAAGGGAAAAATGGGGCTTTTCATTGGAAAATCTATTTGTCCAATTCAGATTGGTTAAAGTAATTAACAGGGGAAAAAAAAAAGAGAGAGAGAGAGAGACTCGTGCTTCTTATCTCATCGAAGCCCCTGTGTTTTTTTTTTTTTTCGAAAACGACGCTGTTGCAGTCGGGATTGGAATAAAATTCAAGGTCTCATGGGGTTTATGAAACTTAATCATCACATTATTCACAGAAGGCTTGTTTTGCAGGAGGATTTACTGCTGGTTACGACCAGAGGAGATAAAGGCATCAGGAACAAAAACAGGAAAGGGACTCTAACGTTATTAGCATATCTATCGTCTTTTAAAAACTCAATATAATCTGTGAGGTGGAGGGTTTTTTTTTTTGTGTGTGTGGATGTTGCGTCTCATATCATAACACCTGTGAGCTGTGTGTGTGTGGATAGATGCAAAAAGTGCAAGGAGATTACACTCCTCTCTGAATGAAGGCATTTCCTGTCGACGGCGGAGATCCAAGACTGACTCTGAGACAGATTTATTGACGGACACAGCATCGAACTGGCACCATGAAGTACAAGTGTCACGTTAATTGATTAATTGTTTTAGACGTTGCTTGGTTCCCAGCCTCTAAAATGAAAGGATTCAATGCTTTTTCTTCATCATATCTGATAGTAAACTGAATATTTTAGGCATTTTTTTCACTTTGTTAATTAAGAAAATAACCAGCAGATTCATTGATAATGAAAATAAACGTCACTTGCAGCACATGTAGGACGAATTTGAATTCAAGGATTTTGTTGAGAGCACGATTTGTTTCCACATTTTGACATTTTGATCTGCAGAGAGGCCTTTAACACTCACCTCTAACTGGTTCTGGATTTATTTATTCATTTATTTTTTGATCCAATTCAGATCCTTTGTTCGTTGTTACCGGGTGGTTAAAAACACAGAAGCGCTGTGAGGGAGGGGTGAAACATGAGTGGAGAGGACATCACTGTGCGGCAGCCAGAGAGGCTGTTATAGAGCAGCTTTTGGGTTAAAAACTACACTTCACTTCAATTTGAGCGACGTTTTATCGGTGAACTACACTTTTTAAAGCGCCGCTGATAGTCGGGAATTGTATTTTACATGTCAGTTATTTTGTCTGGGTTGATAAATTTAACCCCACATGCAGCTTGTTTGACTGTTTTAGAGCTCTAACCTGCAGAATACTCTTTTAACAGTCGGGTCAGATCGGGGTCGGTTCACGGTTCCCACGACAAGCGAACCAAGACCACTTCCACTTCCTCTGTGCGGCTGTTTTGGTACTGAAACACGATTTCTGTGCTCGGATCGACCCCAACAAATCATAGCAAATCAATTGGGCTAAACAATGCAGGTTTGGAAACACCCTTAAAGAAAATAACAATCTAGGACTCTCTAGCGGAAGACCGAATGATTTGGTAAGACGGAGATTTCTTTGCAGCAATTAGGACTTTAAATGTGCAAGCCTAAGCTAAACCAACAATAACCGAATCCCAATTAGAAGCAGGGAACTGGCAGACTAGACATCAGCTGGCATGACCGACGAAGTCCGGGTCGGGTCGAGTCAGGACGAGTCGCTTCGGGGTTTCAGACTCAGTCAGGGTCCGAGGACAGAACGGACCAGATGAGACAAAAAGTGTCGGGAGAAAAGAGTCTTTGTTTGTTCCCCACTTTAGATGAGATAATCAAACAGTATTACATAAGAGGAGTCCTCACACTGCACGTCTGTGAATTTGTTGGTGTGTCAGTTTTAGTGTGCGTGCATGTGTGTGTGTGTGTGTGTTGTCTCTCTGCCAGTGTAACCCACTGGTAATTGGGGTGGCTTCCAGCTCCTCTGGTGAAGGGTGTGGATGGTCATAATGAGAGGAGATGTGTGTGTGTGTGCATGTGTGTGTGTGTGTCACAGTGATTGTTTCGGGGGTGATGGCGCTTCAACGCCAAGTGCTGTTGGCCTGTGTTGGCGAGCCGCCGACCCTCAAGCTTCGCCTTTTGTTTAACCCAGATCAGTTTGAAGAGGAGGGAGGGAGGGTAAGGGGGGGGGAGCCTCTCGACCACCCACAGACCCGGAGGACTCTGATTGGCTGTGACAGGCTGTAAAGAGGAACCTGACTGGTTGTGACAGTTAAAGCCCGCCGGCCTGTTTGCTGACCCAGACTGGACGGAGAGGGGAAAAGGTTCAGACGGCGGGTCGTCGGGAGCAAAAATTAAAAAAAATAAAAGATCACAGCCTCCTGTAGGAACAATATGGAGGTTCAGTCTGGAAGAGGATGGTGGGGAAACCACCATAAATCAGTTTTATTGTCTCTAATTACATTACATATCTCATCCCATTACAATATGGCAATAATATGACTCACAGTTTCTACACGGAGCGTTTAAACAGTGGTTCGAGTGTTTTGTTTCCATTTCCAGTATTTATAAAAAGAGCTCTTTAAAAACTGATTCGACTGAAACATTTAATGACTTCATGTCAGATTTGTTGTGCAAGTGCAAGATGCAACATTTTCCATGTAGTCACTTATTTGTCCAAGAACGAAAACTAGAGGCCGGTTTTAAATCTTTCTATTGGTTATGAAGTGCCGTGCTGCTTCTGTCAGAGAAGGTCAGAGATGAAATAACTGCACGAACCACTGTGAACGCCTTTCAGAAGCGTTCACCTTCATCCCCGTTTGTACGATTCATCGCTTCTCCGCCTTCAGATTTGGTCGAACAGCGATTCTTATGAACCGGTTAGTGTCAAGTCACATCTGTTGGTTGTTTGTGGCCGAAAAAAAAGAAACACTAAAGCGGTCAAATTTTGGTTAATTAAGAAAAAGTGAATCTTCACTTTACGCTTAATAAACATCCATCATCACCTCTGATGAGGCTCCGTTTCATTGGTCAACCCAAAACCGGGCCTTCTATTGATTGGATGATTCTGACAGGGTGGTTGCTATGCTTGTTGCTACACAAAAAAACCCGAGCGCAGTGGAGAAATCCGTGAGCAGAAACTTAGCGAGCGCGGAGAAGAAACCTGAGTGCGAGGAGAAGAGTTGAAGTTCGAGCGCGAGCAACATTGTATCCGAGTGCGAGCACACAGTTTGAGCACAAGCGGAGGCTGTTTGAGTGCGAGGGGAGGGGTTTTTAAGGGACAAATTACAAAATTTGAACGTAAAATCAATAAAGTTTGCTCTCAAATTTATATACTACGCTCTTGAATAAAGATAGAGAATAATCTCCATATATGAAGTGCCGTGCTGCTTCTGTCAGGTGGATGCGAACCGCCGTGAACGCCTTTCAGAAGCGTTCACCTTCATCCCCGTTTGTACAATTCATCGCTTCTCCGCCTTCAGATTTGGTCGAACAAACGATTCTTATGAACCGGTTAGTGTCAAGTTACATCTGATGGTTGTTTGTGGCCGAACAAAAAAAAACGCTCAAGCGGTCAAATTTGGGTTAATTAAGAAAAAGTGAATCTTCACTTTACGTTCGATAAACATCCATCATCACCCCTGATATGTATAAACCGATGCGTTGGTGTGACGGTAGCAGTGTCACAGCTTCCATCCACCTGTTTTTACTCACATTTTCAATTTGAGGATAAAAAAAAAACAACAAATATTTGAAATAATCTCCAAAATTTCCCTAAAAAATGTTTTTATGCTTGGCCGAGGTGGAAAAGTTGGTGTATCAAAGGCAACAAAGTGCATCATGACACACAGGAAGTAAGCGTCTGTCCAGTTGCTCCTCGAATGAACACATGAAACAAACATACTATTATCATGTTTCCATCATGTTTGCTTCGACTGGCGCTCCTTTTAAATAACGCCATCTTGGTTTTAAACGGCTCGACTGCCAGCTGTTCATCTCAACAGCATAACAGCAGTTGGATGGGTTTTTTTTTTTTTTTAATTCATTCATTGCGACTGGTTTCTGTCGAGAACGTTTTAACACGCGGGAGAAATCAGCCTGTTAATGTCATGGAAACGGCCGTAGAGACCGTAGGACCGCATACCGCTTGTGGGATGGAGATGAAGTGTGAGTGAAGTGAAGAGTGAGTGAGTGAGAGGCCTCTTTAACTCATTCTCATTGATTTCAGCTTCAAATACCTCACACACACACACACACACACACACACACACACACAGATTCCTCTCTTCTTCTCTCGTTTCCCACACTCACTCACTCGCTCGCTCGCTCGCTCGCTCTAATGAATAAGACATGAGGCTTTTTTATCTTCACCCAACGCTGCTCATTAATATCGATATAAAGAGGAAATGCACAGGTCTGCAATCGGCTCTAATTGAAAACCTCGCCATCGATCTTTCTCTCTCTCTCTATCTTTTTTCTCTCTCTCCCTTTCTCTTGCCATCTCCTCCTCGTCACCACTTCATCTCCTCCTTCTTATCTCATGAAATTCATAAACGTCTCCGCTCGCTCGCCCTCGTCAAATAAATCTTTTCATTTCTCAAAAATCCTTTTTTTTTTCCTTTCTCTCCCTACAATCCCCTCTGTCTGTCTGTCTGTCTCTCTCTCTGTTTCCTTCCTTCCATCGCATAAATCCCTTCATTTCTGACTCCACAGGTGGCGGAGAAGGAGGACGGAGGAGGAGGAGGGAGGAGGAAGAAGGATGTGTTGCCATGGAAACGGACTCGGCCTCGCTAGAGTTGATGCGGCGGCACCGAGAGCTGCAGCCGCGCAAGAAACAAACACGCGCTCACGCAGAGGCGCGTAGATAATAATGACGTGTTTATCTTTGAAGATGAAGAATATGATACTGTGTGTGTGTGTGTGTGTGTGTGTGTGTGTGGACACGTGTGCGTTTATGCACGTGTATGAGGCCATGCATACAAGATTTCCACTTTTCCTCTACACACACACACATATAAGCTTTCCCTCTGCCTCTTCACATCTTGATAGTTAAAGTGGTTTAACCAAATTAAAATGGACAGGTGTGTGTGTGTGTGTGTGTGTGTGTGTGTGTGTGTGTGTGTAGACGTGAGTGCATGCATACTGTATGTGTGCATTCAAGCATCTCCACTTACACAGCCTGTTTTCTCCTCCCGTGTGGCCTGATTTCGAACGGTCAGTCAATTAAGATTCAAGTGTGTAAGCATGTCCTTGTGTGTGTGTGTGTGTGTGTGTGTGTGTGTGTGTGTGTGTGTGTGTGTGTGTGTGTGTGAGGCCATGCATATGTGTTTTCCACTCTTACACAGATAAAAATCCTCCAATCTCCTCCTCTTACACCCTGATTATTTTTTAAAGGAAATGGATGCGTTTTGAGCTTGGAGACATGAAATCTGGGTTTGAATCATTCGGCTCCTTTAAGAAAAAAATCTGGGTCGTTTTCAGCAAAAAAAAATCGGTGGAATCTGTAAATAATAAAACAATAAAGCTTGTATACAACAAGTCATTCAAATTAAACAAGATACATATTTAGTAACTGTGCTCCAGAGCGTCACATGTAAGCGTTCTCTTATCTAACGCCTCCATCGTTTTGAGGTTTAAAGATCTTCCAAACGGACTCACATGAAGAGAAAAAAACCTGTCGACCTGATGAATGTTTAACTATCGGAGGGGAGGGGATGCTGCACACTCGCTGGCAATCCTTCCCTGAAAGGCCTGAATGTCAGATGGTCTGTTTCTTTCTTAAAGTTATAGTTCGACAGTCCGAGAAGCACTTCAGCTGAAGCGCCTTTAAGGCACAAAAGAAGCGACTCGGGGAAGATGTTTCAGATTTAAAGAGCCGCTCGGTTCAGGTTGAGAAACGATTGTGTTCATGATTAAAAAGGACTTTATTGCTCTAAAGTCTCCTGCCTCAATCATTTTAACATGTTTTGTGTTTCAGCACATTTTCCTAATAATCCTTTCTGCTATCTGCACCTTTTTTTTAACTTCGCAACTAACAATTATCTTATTTTCTTGATTAATCGTCTATAACAGCTTCACATCATTTCCTGAAGCCTCAGTTTATGTTATTAAATGACTTTTTTATCCACCAACAGCCAGTTTACTGTAGAAAAACAGAAAACGTTCACATTAGAGAAGCTTGAACCTGCAAATCTTTTAAAAATTTTGCTAAATTGACTCATCTTTCTGGACCAAATAAATCTCTAGTTCTCTGTCTTTCTGCTGCACCCGGTTCGTTGGCATGACAGGTGTATGTGTTTGTTGAAACACGCGTGTGTGTGTGTTCGTGTGTTCGTGTGCAGGGGCGGGAACACACGGCTGAATGCTAATATGACGGTCTACAGCAGAGGACAGCAGATGAGGAACGAGGAGCGTTCACCGCTAGACGAGGCGCGCTCGTGCACGAGCATGAACTCAATGACTCGCTTCACCAAGGACACACACTTACACACACACAGTCTAGCACCTGCATAACACACTATCGCACACAGAGATGCACACACACACATACATTTGAAGGCACACAAACAGTTGAAAGCAGACATACTGTAGCATATATACATACAGAGAGAGAGAGAGAGAGAGGTACCAGCCTACACATAAGCAAAAAAAATGTGCACTTTATCCATTTTCCCTCATTTTTTCACCCTTTCTCTCACACACACACACACACACATACACACACCGCCTACGGTACATGAACACACACATACACACAAACATGTAAATTACTGTTGAAGGGCACCTAGAGTTTGAGAACAACGCCAACTCAGCACGGCTTAAAAAAAAAAGCACACATGTCCTAATTGTTTCGTCTTTGACCAGGAGGAACCGGCGCTGTTCATCCCGGATGTTCATGAAAACTTTGTCGGATGACCTTCTCCACCCGCAGTCGAAACTTTCGGACAGACGACAGAGCAAGGACGGCGGTAACGACCCTGAACAAGTGCCACACCTGAGAGTCATCGCTGCAGCAAAGAAAAAAAAAACACACCTGGGCAGAAGAGACACCTGACTGTGTTTAAGCAGATTTTACTGATTTAACACCGACTCCTAGGATAAATAAAGTATCTCTACATGTTAGTGTCTATTAGAGACTTTAAATTAAGAGGCACTGTTTTCAGAGACGATCCTCAGATGGAGACGTCTGATTAAGAACACTTGTTTTTTAGATTTAACTGAGGATTTCTGCCCAAAACGTCAAAAATGTTTAGTTGTTTGAGTTGAATTTAAACTGTTTTATTTGTGCAAATGCAGCTGTTTAACTAACTTATTTCCTTATTATTAAATCATGCTTCTTACATGCTGCTATCTCACATAATTTCACCTCCAACACATAACCAGAGTTTCTTTTTTACATGTTCTTTGAGGATATTTACGCCTCAAAAAAGGCTAAAATTACAGAGCACATACAAATACAGAGAGAGAGAGAGAGGGAGAAGTCAGCAGCTGGTCGGGTCAAAGCCTGCGGACACCTATGTGCCGGTGCGGGGCGGATTCCAGGTGGGAGGATATTACAAATGAAATTAAGATCACTTAACTTGACAACAAACAGATTTATCTGGGGGATGAGGCTCATAATAACCGCCAAACAATCCCCATTTTAGTGCCGTGAGAAAAGTTTTAAAGAGAAAATAATCTCCAGCTGTTGTGTAGTAACTAAAGCTTTTAGTGGCTTAATCCAAAACACGTTGATTCACTAAAACTCTGCAACAAAAGATTATTTTTTTATATTTTCTTTACTGTTTTATCCATAGTTTAGTTTATTAAGTGTCAAAAATCTTTTAGAATATTGAATATTTTACTCAAATGACTTAAATTAACTGATTATGAAAACTGTCTTTTAATTAATTAATCTAATAATAATTCCAGGATTAACCGTGAATGACAACTAACTAAGAGAGGATGTGATTATCTAACGATGAATCATCATTAAAGAGTTATTAAAAGTCAGAAAGCCACTCTGCATTATCGATGTCAATACTAGTGAGGAAGTTAAATGTGTTTTCAGTGACAGTTAAGTCTCCAGATGTGACTGAGATGCTTTAAGACAAACGTATTTCTGCTTGTCTCACAGTCTAAAAACACAGATTGTTTTATTTTATATTGACTGACGAGATGACGAGTGTGTTACTACCCATCTTAGCCAAGATATGTTTCAATCTCAGCGAGGTTTCCCTGATAAAATAATGGTTAAATAAACAAATAACATACTGTAGTAATTTACTGTCCATAACTAGTTAGTTTGTAATATATCATAGAAACAAAGCAGCTTCTTTTGTGTTCCCACTTCACTGTTTCATGCAAGATGTTGCTATGCAAGTTGTATTTATGTCAAAAGATTGTGGATTATTTTGCTCAATTACAAGCATGTTTTTTCGCCAACCCTATCGCCAGACACGAGCATCGAAAACCCCGGATTATATTCAGCGATGATGTTGTTTTTTGCATTCTGTAATACATGTGCAGATGCTTCTGTGAGCAGCTACAATGTGGTTAAGATCAGAGAAAGATCGAGGTTCGGTTAATAAAAAAAGCAAACTTGTGAAGTGAACGTGAACGTCACAAGTGTTACACATACGTCCAATCACCACTCAAGACTTCCTCCTCGCTACGTGCCGTATAGGACACACTTCCTGTTTCGGTGCTGAACCTTGGTAACTGGACGTAAAGTGAAAGTGAATCCTCGAATACACGACTGCGTCTGCACAAGAGGCGGCTTTTAACACACAGGTCGCAGAAATACAGTGATGTCAACGAGCTGCAATAATCTGGGACATAAACGGCAGTGGAGGACATAAAATGCAATGAAGAAAAAAAAACATTTCAGTACATTTAAAAATATGGAAAGATGAGATTGAAAGTGAGGATAAATGCAGTAAAACGCAGCTGCTGGTTAAGATAAAGATTCAGCCTTTCAGCAGAGTCTCTGAAGCACGTTCAACATACTCTGACGTACAGGAAAGTGAGGAAGGGGACACATGATGGGGTGTCACATCACAGAAGTGAGTGATGACAAGCTGAAACTAACGATTCAAGAGTCGCTGCAGTCGTTTCCTTTTTTCGCTGTCACTCCGCTAACACGACCGCATGTTCACTGCTAATTACTCTCCTAACCGCGGCCCGTTACGGCTTCCGTACTTTGACGCGTGTGTGTGCCTTTGCAGCGATGTGATGAAGTGTCACCCCCCCCCTCACTCACTCACGTCAGAAACATCAGACACACCTCGCAAGACTATGAAAGCTAGAACATCTGAGATAACATCACCTCGTCGAACGTTTCAAGCCGAAGATTTTAAGGGACGGCGACGATCAACCGCCGACTGTTCCCAGAATAATATCAAGGCAAAGCTGTGCGAGATCTCCCGAGGTGACACACGACTTTGAAGACCAATTTTACTCTTTATAAAACCGCTGCGGCTTCCTCCTCCTCCTCAGAAACACATCGATGTTTGCACTGCCGACAGCGGAACGTGTACATCTGCTGGAAATCAAACACAGCGCGCGGCTCATGAAATCAGTATGCAGAAATAATGAATACACCAGTGCAAATAATGATATCATCTACAAATTAGAGCTGGTAATGATGGACTACACCCAATGCCAGTGGCTGTGGATACACACACACACACACACACACACACACACACTGATGGAGAGGCAGGCAGAGAGCCACCAGACTTAAAAAATATCAGCGCGTGCCAAAATCCAACCAACATTTTTAGCTTAATGAAATTTAAATTGGGAACACATTACGACGGCGATATGAACACATTGTTCTGCCAGCCGGTGTCAACGGACGGTTGCCATGGACACCGAGAGGAGGCAGGTGAGAGAGGAGAGGAGAGAGAGAGAGAGCCATTGTTCCCCCAACAACTGATGTCCATTTAATTTTTGTGTGTGTATGTTTTTCTTGCTTACTGCTATTAAAAAAAAAAAAAAAAAAAAGGCTGTGCAGCGTTAGTGGAGTCATGGAGGGAGGATTTGGCTCGAAGATTAACCCACTGCACATCAAAGATAATCTGTCAGCTAGCAGATATGTGTCAGCAGGCCAGAGGAGAGAAGAGATGGAGGGAAAAGAGGAGAAGAGGAGGAGGAGGAAGATGAAAGAAACGTCGGACACCGTTACTCCCAACATCCACCACCTTACCCGTGCGTTGGGGGAAGGGAGGGAAGAGGGAAGGGGGAAGGAGGAGGGGATGGCGGCACATCATCTGTATTTAACATGAAGAAAGAATGAGGGGGGGGGTTGCAAATGGCCACCGGAGAGAGAGAGAGAAAAAAAAAAAAAGTCGACAGTAAGCGACTGACGGTATTCTGGTCGGCTGGTTGTCAGTCGAGGGCAGCAGGCGGCTCTGATCGTCTAAGCATCATTCACAGATGTGGGGCAAGCTGCCGCCTCCACACTTCACCGGTGAAGCGAGAAGATGTGTGTGTGTGGGTACGAGGAGGAGGAAGAAGAGGAGGAGGAGGAGGAGGAGGAGGAGGGTTAGCCCAAGGTTGTTTTAAGGCGTCTGCACTAGATCTGCCGACCTCTTTTTTTTTGTGAAACATCCACTTGACTTTGACGCTGACAACCTCTGAGAAAGAAACAGTTCAATTTAAAGAGTCAGACGAGAAGATCGATCCCAACCTGAGACGTGAGAGCGGGATCAATCCTCTCATCTAAGTAAGCAAGTAAACATATTTTTTTTCCCCAAAATCTCAAACTAAACCTTTAAAGGATCTGGCCGGCGACGTTCTATATTTATCTTATTGTCGACAAATGTTCAGAGCCAAGTATCGTGTGTGCATCTCATCCCTCTGAGCTGTAAACCTACATTTTTATTCCCCCCAATAAACTATTAAGAACATGTCAATGAGCCACATGTGTTGCACTGGGTGACATGTTCCTTTATATCATGTTAGAAACACTCCAGAGTCATTTCATTTTCAGTCTCCGGAGAGTAGTTCTGTGTACGGCGCATGCGCATGGTTTCCATCTACAGAAAGCTTCTTGTGCTACGTTTCACTAACCCTCCTGATTGCCGTCGTCAGTCTTCGGAGACGTTTCCAAATAAACGGTGAAAGAACATCGTCACCCGGCGCAACAGCATGACTCATTAACGTGTTTTTAATCGTTTTCTTGGACGACGACGACGGAGGTCTAAGGCACAGGAGAATAAGATATGTTGTTATATTCATGTGCATGACGCTGCTTTGTTCATGCAAAAAGCCAGAATGACATCAAAATACACCTGCCACTTATAATAAATAGAAAAAAAAAGAAAAGAAAAGGAAAAAACCTTCACATCCATTCAGTTTGTGGAGGGGAAAACTGGAGCAAAGGCAGACACAACTGAGAGGACACACAGTCAGTCAATGTGTTAAATCATTAGATTTGGCTCAGATGTGCAGCTGACAGGAAACATTGCTGTTGGATGTTCCACTATTGTGTGTGTGTGTGTTTTTTTTTTCCTTTTAGAAAGCTTCCATTTATTTTTGTGCTCCAAATAAAACACACACACACACATACACACAACTTCACCTTTATAATCACACTGCATGAATTTCATCCAGAGTGCAGTGAAACGAATCAGCCAGATTATATTAGATTATAACGCCAGACTGATTTCATCTCGCGCATGCTCCTGCATTATTAATCTGACAGTAATGTAAGCCCGCCGTGCGCAATGAATCTCACAGACAAAGAGAAAAAAAAAGAGAGAGAGAGACAAATCTTCTTTTTTTTTGTTTGTTTTTGTTTGTTTACTCCAGTGTGTTTTTTTTCTTTCTTTCTTCCCTCTCAGTGTATCAGAATGTCCGTCCACATCCCTTCATGAATTATTCATCAGCTCCCTCTCTCGGCCCTAATCCTCGCCTTTGTGTCGCTGTAGTGCCAGTGCGCCTCCAGGGATCCGGGTTACTGCATCGGCAGGACGCTGTCACTGTCACAAAATCTCTGTAATTCCTCCTCCTCCTCCTCATCTCCCTCCCCCCCTTTAAAAAAAAATAAAAAAATATTCCTGCAGCGGTTTGCCTGCACAGCATCACTCCAGGTGTTGTTTCAGTGACCTGGTTTTCTATGATTGCCTCCTAATATAATATCTCTATTCATTCAATGTGTGGAGTGAGTTAAATGCTATTTTTTAACCCTTTCACGCCACATAAAGACCATCCAGATGATAGATGACATTTTTTTTTGCATATTTAAATACTGACATGCAAATTTGACGTTACAATACGAGATATCACTCATGATTTTTGCCCTATATTTCTATCCTGTCTCCCCAAATGTGGCTTCAAATTGACCTCATTACCTCCTCCAGTGTCTCTAGATTGTCTACTAGTGTCTTTATTGTGACCTAATTCCCATTTTATGCAATGCATGTCTCCTATGGCATCTCTACGTGTAATCCTACAGGGACATGATGTTCAATAATGAAGCTTTAGTGACAAGAGACCGATATATAAAATGTGAAAAATGATATTCCTACAGTGTGATGTTCGCTCTGGTATCGATTAAAAATGTGCATTACTCACATTTTTTTAAGGGCATGTTCTCTAAATTTCAGTTCTAGTTAGCTGTGGCTGTTCAATGTCAAAAAGCAATATTGTGCTCTTATTATGAAAAAAAAACAAAAACAGAATAAGCTTTTAATACCGGTTGAGTGTGAAGTGCAGGGCTTCCTAACCTACAATCCGAGCCTCACTGACCTCCTTTCTGGCTGCCCTGTGGGAGTGTGTTTAGGTACCCTGAATCCACAGAGAGGATCATGCAGCAGCAGCAGCCACAAAAACACATAGTGACAAAAAAAATTAAAGTGCACACATTGTGGAGGACACATTGTGAAGTCTTACCGTGGACAGACAGCGGGATCAAGTGCAGAACCAGGACGCACGACAGCAGCGTTAGTCTCCAGCATCCCGTGCAAAAGCTCGCCTCCTTCCCCTGCATCCTCGCTGTGCAAAGATAACACTAGAAGATGATCTGATTTTTTTAAAAAAGAGGAAAAAATAAGAAAAATCCCTGCTGCTAAATGTTTTTAAGTAAAAAAAAATGGCCCCACAAAAAAAAAATTTAAAAAAAAAAGTAATCCGGACAAAGTGTGTGTGTTGTTTTGCAGTCTAGACTCCAGCCTCCCTGCGCTTCTCCTCCATAGCCGCCTGGTCTCTGCTGTCTCTCCTCGGATCCGGTTTTTTTTTGCTGCTCGGGTTCGGTTCGGTTCGGTTAAAGAAGCACAGTGAGGTTGGTTTTACGGCTCCATTGCCACAGTCAGAGCGGTCGGAGATGGAGAGGGGTGTTGGTGTTGTTGTTGTTGGTGGTGGTGGTGGTAGTAGTGGTTGTGGTGTTGGTGGTGGTGGCGGCTGTGTTGGAGGAAGAGGAGGAGGAGGAGGAGGAGGAAGAGGAGGAGGGGGGCGTGTGTATAGGGGGCGCAGACGCACGCCGTGGCTCGGCTTGGCTTGGTTTGGCTCGGAAGGGATCGGTGCTTTTTTTTTGGAGGAGGGAGGGGGGGGACTTTGAAACAAAGTGCAGCGTGCTCGACCAACCTTCTCATCATTTTTTTTGGGGGGGGGGGTTAATGCCCCCCTCTTCCTCCTCCCCCCTCCCCCTTCCCTCCATTTCCCAAGAGGCTTCCCTCCTCCTCCTCCCTCCATCCTTCCCCTTTCCTTAAACTTCCCTCCACTTTTATGCCCTTCAGAGCATCCACCGCTTCTCCTCCTCAAACTTCTCCTTCTCCTCCCTTTCTTCTTCTGTCTTGCAAAACTTTTGCATCTTTCCTTCCTCTTCCTCCTCTCTCTCTCCATCCTTCCCTTCCCTTTCAAGATATAACATTTTCCCCATCACCCCTGCACCTCTCCAAATATGTTTCTCCTCCTTCTTTCTATCTATCTTCTCAAATATTTCTCCCTCTTTCAGTCCTTTCCCATAAAACCTGTTCATTGTCCACCTCCTCCCCGCCTCCCCTCCCTTAATCTGTCAACACTTCACCTTCTTCCTCCCTCTTTTCCAGACATTTTTTTCCTCTATCTATTTTGCAATTCTTTTCAACCTCCTCTCCCTCTCTTTTCTCCTTACTAAGACACATCCACCTCCATCCTTTCCTTCCCTAAAACTTTAACCTACTGTTTTTTGTCCTATAAAGTTTTCCACATCTTTTTTTTTTACCTCCTTTTCATCCTTTTCCTTCTGTCTCTAAAACTGTTCCTCCTTTACTTCCTCCCTTTTCCCCCCACTTCCTCCTTCTCCATCCTTCCCTTTTTCTCTTCCATCAAAGCATCCACATCTTTCTCTTCCTCTCTATTTTCTAGTGACATTTCTCCTCCTCTCCTTTGCCCTCAGTGACCTTTTCCTCCCAGAAAACATTTTGTCTAAACCCCCCCTGCACCTTTTCTCTTCCTTCTTTCCTTTTCTCATCCACTCCTCCTCTATCCCCATCCCTCCCCTCCCCTTTTTCTAAAATCCACTTTCTTCATCTTCCAAGGTATTTTACCTCCTTTTCCATTTTTCTTTTCACAAAAATATGTTCCGCACTCTCCTCCTGATTGATTTCCATTCCCTTCCTTTCTTTTCCTAAAACCGTTCCACCTTTCCATCATTGCCTGTACGTACTTTTCTCCTCTTCCTCCTTCCTCTCGCTCCTCCTCCTACATTTCCTGACACTTTTCCTCGTCTTTTCCAACTCCTTTCTTCATTTCCCACTCCTCCTCCCCTCCCCTCCTTCCCCCCTTTCCCTTCCTCCTTTTCCCAAAGTTTTTGTGATTCAACTGAGAGTGTTGGCTCTCAATGGGAGTGCTCACACTCCAGCCACTTCTTTTGTTTCCCATGGGAGATCGGTCTATTTTGAAGGAGCTTAACTTCCCTTCATCACCCTCTCTCTCTCTCTCTATGTGTGTGTGTGTGTGTGTGTGTGTGTGTGTGTGTGTCAGAGAGCATGAGGCTATGTGAGATTATGTAAAAAAATAAATAAATAAATAAATGTGATGTTTGATGCCGTCAAAACAACCAGCTTTGGTTAATAAGATAAGAGACAGAGAGAAGCAAACAGAGGAGCAAACAAAGAGGGGGAGGAGGAGGAGGAGAAGCGTGGGGGTGTCTGGGTGAAAGCGGGGGTCGGAGGGGTAAATGGGATGGGGGGGGTAGGGGGTGGGGGGGGGCACATGGTGATGAATGCCCAAGGGCCCCGGGGGTAATGATGGTGGTGGGGGTTGTGGGCATTCTTCTACACAAAAAAAACATAAAGGAAGAGTGAGGGGCTGGGCAACAGGAGGCGTTTAGTGTCCATATAAATGTATATGTGTGTGTGTGTGTGTGTGTGTGTGTGTGCACCTGTGTGTGTGCAATGTTTATGTGCGCATGTGAAAGCAGCAGCGACGGCAGAAAAAATAAAATAAGAAATGCTTAGCGGGATAGAAAACGTGTTCGCTGAATTGTGAAAAGTAGGTCGAGAGGACGTTTTGGTGGCTTCCGTTTAAATATAATAAAATATGATCTCCTCTGTATGAACAGCATGTCCTCCCCCCCAAAAAAACGCTGCTAAAAAACCTCCAAAAAACGTTGGAGGAGTACCTCACTGCGTCTTCCTCTCTCTGCCTCGTTAACACATCCGGTTATCGACTTAAATATCACACCACACATGTATAAAACGACTTTATTATCAAATAAAAACATCAGTATTCACATCAAATATTCCACATGCAGCACAGTTTCAAGGTGGCGCCAAGATTAGCGTCAAATATGGTCAAAATCTCCTCTTCTGTTCCTGAGTTGAATGGCGTTGAATAATGGCCAGAAAAGTCTTTTTGCAGAATATAATGATGTCATAGTTGACCTTTGACCTTTTGGATATAAAATGTCATCACCTCTTCGGACATTTGTGTGAAACTTTGTCATAATGCCCCCCAAAAAAAAGTGTTTTGTGAGGTCACATTGACCTTGACCTTTGACCACCAGTCACTCTAATCAGTTCATCCTTGAGTCAAAGAGGATGTTTGTGCTGAATTTATGCATTAAAAAAAACAGGAGTGGAAACAATTTTTTGCTTCGCTGAGAAGGAAAAGTCGTTGTCATCGATGTGTGTGGTGCAATGACGACTGTAACGCTGCTCCTCACATGCGTCTCTTCTTCTGCAATGATTTAAACTCGTATTACCAGCTGTTTATCTGGAACGGCCCGACTCCACATATTTGCATAATGGATCACATTAACTGAATTTTTCTTGGGCACATTTTCAGGAAATTCGGTTCAAATATGTGCAACATGTACATGGAAACCTTGCTAAGTATCATTCAAGACCCACGGAGACGGTGAATGTGTCGACACTGCCTGTAACCACACAAACACTTGTTGGTCTAAGAAGTAATGTATGTGGCTTCAATTGTTATTTTTCATTATAAACAACATATGAAATGACAATAAGTTCATATGAGAGGCGACTCAGCTCATTGTTTAGCTGTCCGGCTGCAAATTTTACTGTTTTTGCTTCACTCTCAGCGCTCTCATAGCGTCGTTTTCAGCTGCTCGGCACCAAAACGACAAACAGACACAGTCAGCTGTAGACGAGCTGGTGAACATTAGCGGAGCGTTTAGCAGCTAAAGAGCCAGATATTTCCCTCAGGAGCAGAAACAGAGGCTAAAAGAGAGTAAATATTGGACTTAGATTCACCAAATGGACAGAAACACGACTCCAAATGAACGATAATGTTCTATAATTGACCAAAATGCAGGTTTAAACTCTCTGTATACATAGAATCACTCTTACTAGAGCTCCTACTCTATGAAATGGTGTAAATGTGGCACACACACACACACACACACGCCATAGCCGGACCTCAGCCTCATTCTGTCTGGCAGCGTGGTGTTTTTTGTTTTTTTTGTTCAGTATTTTGGGGTTAATGCCTCTTAGAGCTATCATGTCTAATTCGAGGTCACGTGCTGTTGTTGTGACACCCCCTGACACGACGCTTTAGGAATATGAAATAGGGGACAGTGCTCATCAACACATGGATTAAGAACATTTAATCCCTCTTGTTCACCTCTAAAATAAAAAGACGCCCCCCCTCCCCTCCCGTCCGCTCGTCTGCATCTATGAGGGAATAATAAATACAATATCCCATCCTTCATCACCAGTTCCTGTATGTTCTTTCCTGTATTTCCTTTGTTTTTCCCCCCCTATATCATTGTTATTCCCTTATTCTCAAGTGCAGTTGCAGAAAAGAATGAAAAAAAAATTAAAGCTTCCTGAAATTTCTCTGCACAAAAACGGGGGGAAAAAAATTGAAATGTTGGATCCATCGTTTTTTGATCTATGGCGAGTTCAGGATTTACTGGGCAATCGGCGCTTCTCAGCTCATAACATCTATCCATCAAAACAAAGAAAAGGCCTTTTTCAAGGAAGATATTTTTGATTAATCACAGCAGGAAAAGCCGAAAGGTGTAAATAATAAAATGAATGAACGATGGCTGCTTCAGTTTCAGCGTCCTTGTGCGTGTGCTGGCTCACTGTCACGCTGTCGTGGTTCACAGTTGACACTTGAACTGAGGAGAGCCTTTGTTATGATGTTATTAGTAACAGCTGTGCTTTTCCTGCTAAGAGAAGTCACACAAAAAAAAAACACCTAAAAGTGTGACAGGAAATGCTACAACAGCAAAATAGTCTCTCGTATCATCAGAACAGATCGCTCGCTTAGTGTGAATATATTATTATTCTAGAGCATCCATCCCTTTATATATATATATATATATATATGTTTGTGTGTGTGTGTGTGTGTTTTGCTGCTTCCTGGAACAAACATCGTAAAGCCAGTTTGATAAGTGGGTAAAAGCAGTCCTGGGGTCATTTTATGACCTATATCTCTATACATGCAGACTAAATCGTAGTCTCATTAGCTTACTCTGTAACAAACGTGGCAGTGGTAATGAGAAGAGGATCTGGCCTCGGAGCTTGTTTCGTAAGGATGCTGTTATGCTGCACATATGGGAATTAGATGGTGATGCCCTTGTTTATTGTCAAAGGACAAGTTCAGATCGTTTCAAGTCCATCATAATGCACAGCTCACCCACACAAAAGAGAGAGTTATAGGTCACTGTAATCTCTCACTTTCCTTTCAAATTAAGAGATAAAGGACAAAATCAACAAGTCCTCCAAATTTAACAACAAAATATGTCGTATATGTGTGTGTATTTCTAATTGTTAGAAATCACTGCTTATGTGACAAAGCTATGATTAAGGTCTGGTTGGGTTTAGGCGCAAGAACCACTTGGGTTTAGGAGAAGAGCATGGTTTGGATTAAAATAAGCACTTTGTTAGGGGTTAGGTGACGATCGTGGTCGTGTTTTTATTCATTTATATTTTTTTAAACAGTGTTGACATGCAGTCAAACATATGAAACGTGTTTGAAAGCATGAAACTGACAGTAATCTCTGATCGATCTATAATGACATCATTTGATTTCCTCCTTTGCTCTCGTCATACTTACTACAACCACCAGAGGGCGCTGAATGTTTTTGGGGTACTTGTATTTGCGACTTATCTAGTCATTTTTCTTGGGGGGGGGGACAATCTTGACAAAATCCAGTCCTTGATTCGAGCTGTCTAAATTAAAAGCCAAAGCTAATGAAAGGCTTCAGCAGCGTTAATTAGTCATATCAAGTCGGAAATATTCCAAAATTTCTTATATTCTATAGACAGAGGATGAATCCCAAATGACTTCGGTGATTCCTTTATTTTCATTCTATCTGAACATCAGATGTAGTTAAAATTTTCACTCGTCCAACAGTTACTAAGACGCCGCTAAAAATAACCAAATTCCTGCATTAGTGTTAGCGTTGCATGCTTACGCACGCCAGATGCTAACATCAACAATAAAACAGAACGGATGGAGCGCTACATTGACGTTGCACAGTATCTTTAACCTTGTCTCATGATGTGATGTGAACACTCACAGGTTGTCCACCCCATATGACATGAACACAGCGTTAGGTTACATGAAATGCCCGAGGCAGTAAAAAAAAAGAAGAAAAAAAAAGCATAGCTCACTCTAACAATGCTAATGCGCTAAATGTGTTGCCTTCAAATGCGACACGTGAGGCGTCTTGGGAATGCTTGACATTCAAGTGGTTTGGCAACATAAACACTGACATGAAAGTGACATGAAAAATTAATGCTACGTTTACATTTTTTGCCCAGTGGTGAGGAACAAAGTATAGCAAGGTCCTCTCCCCGCTTTCCATCCACATTTTGATTTCTAGTTTGTGTAATGACCTTTACAGCCTCACAGGATTCTTTACTTTTACATCCATTTATGTTTTTACCTTCTTTTCATTCCTATATTCTCATTTTTTCCCCATTCCTTGACATCCTTCTCTCACTAAAAAGCCATCCTTGCCTCGTCTTGTCTCTTTTTTAACTTTCAGTTCTGTTTGCTAACCAGAAAGCCAAAAAAACTATTTGTTCCCCAACTTCATTATCAACTCCTCCCAACCCGTACCCTCAAAAACCTGCTAAATATACAGTCTTACACACACACATGCACCATTTATTCTTTGTTTTCGCAATGGAAGTTTCTCAAAAACACACATACACACATAGGCTTCTTTCTCTCATTCTAACGTCTGAGCAAACATTTTTTAGATGACTTCTTCTCAAGTTTGCAGTTCAAAACACGGTCCAACTTTGAGAATGTTAATATTTGTTGATGCCTAATACTGCACCATCAATCAAAGGCGGACTCTATGATGAGATCTGTCATGTTGGCATTAATTTGAACATTTTTTCTCCCTGTCGTCAAGGCTGTTATTACCACCGCTGCCCAGAGTCAGCCAAAACATACTTTAAGCTCTCTAATATTTGTCTCTGTCTAGTCCAATTGCCGTTTCTCAAAGACAAACTTAGGCTGGAATTAATTTAGTAACGTATTTGCCACTGAGTTTAAAAAAAAATAAATGGTTGCACAAATGTGTATTCAGCCTTTATATATTTGTTTTATTCATTAAATCAAATGACTGCGATAGTGCTGAAATCCTGCACTACAGAGCTTCATAGCCTCTTTTAGTGTATTGATTGGTTTTAGAGACAAAGTTTTAGAGACTAGCTAGCAGCTAGCACGCTAACAAACCAGTTGGAGACATAGTCAGTCTATAGCTGGAGACAAAAAGAGAGCTAACAGCTACAAGAAGTATGAATACTAGACTTGTATTCAGCCGGCAACACGACTGAATGAATCCTGTTTGCTGCATATGTAGGAAGGAAACTGCTTGCTAACGTGTTTGGCTATGATATGGTGATAGCTGCGTATCTTTCAGCTTGTTTAGATGTTTTTTCTACCACCTACCAGCGAGACATCAAATCAATGTAGCTTATGAGGTGCTATGATGAGGTGTTAAGATATCAGTCATCTTCAGCTGTTTGCTATTTCTTCGTTTCCTCGGTAAGGACTGTTTTTAGCCATGCTAGTGTGACATCTGCCTCTTGCATGTTACATTAAATGCAATAGTTCAGCTTTAAATGGTCACTAATAGCAAAATCTTGTAATATAGAATATCAGTAATTTTAGCTTTATTTAATAGTTGTAAGGTGTGCATATTTGTGTTATTTTCATTATTTTATGCTGTTATTTTATATTTAGTATCCAAGCTATCTATAAAACCCGTCACCATGGGAACAAGTCAGACCGGGCTTGTATCCTCCAGGTAAGTGTGTGATTGTTAAATGGAAACCTGTAAATTTTAATGTATAGCGGATTTGAGAGAGAATTAATTACTAATCATAACAATATTGACATTCAGAGTGATTATCTGTGTGAACTGATTCATCTGTATCAATAGTATCTTTTATGTCATTTGTAATATAGTTTTTGATCCTGGTCAGCGTTAGACCGTTAGCCCTGTAATTTGTTATTTAACGATTATTAAGCTTCATCACAGAATTCATTTATTAGTATTGTAAGTTTATTTGATTATGATTTTATTCATGTTAAGATTTACTGAGAGCGGGCTTTTATCCTCCAGATCCCGAAGTGTTTGTAGCAATTAACATCGATGAATCGACATCGGAGCTGTCTGCGTGTCTTCGTTGGAGTCAACTAACGTTTCTAACGGTCAGCCGTTAGTCCACCAACATCATCACATCACCACACAGAGACTGTAAGCTGTCACTGTTAACATCAATATAAAGGAAACTTAACGGGGGTTTAATAAACCGTGAGGTTAAATTAGTCTCCTGTTACACCAGCAGCATGAAACATCTCAACAATAACTGAATGGGTTGCTATAGGATTTTGTACAGACATCTAAGTGTCATCATGAGGTTGACCATTGTTCAATGCAATTCAATAAACCACAAACCCTAAAACAGGAGATTAATTGTGAGATGTAATGTAGAGACATTAAATAAATGTAAGGATGAAATCTGACATCCAACAAATCAATTTATTTCAAATTTAAAGCCCAGATTTAATATTCAAATCAGTTCAAATGACAGATTTCCAAGTGATGTGTGGGCATAGAGAGGTAGAAAACAATCTGCTAGTCTAATGACTGAGCACTTGTGAGAAGATCATGAAGTAGTAGTTTCTGCCTAAAACCTTACTTGCTTTTAACTTTGCGTTTGCATCACGGCTACCTTGCGTGTCCTGCGTTCGTTGGGAGAGTTGTTTTGTCATGGATGTATTATAAGAGCAAGAGAGTTCATTTTTCTGAACTTTACAAAAGTTTTACAAAGATTGAACCTCAATAGCCTAAAAAATTAACAATAAAACAAGTAATAATTGACCATTTTTTATAGCTGTAGGTGTCCTGTCAACAGTTTTACAGGGGTCTCTTTTACAATGGTGGTCTATCGGAAAAATGCTTTCTGGGCCACAGGGGTATTTTTCGTTTCAGTACCGCGAGTGACCACTGGGAAAAATTGGCAGCAAGGCTGAGCGGTGGCGCCCTATCCAGCTCTTGTAATACATCCATGGTTGAAATGCTCAGAAATGAACGCTACACATATGTAAAATGCACTTCACAGCGTGACCAGTGGGCGGTATTGCAAAATAAGGTCGGCAGCAGTGTCCAGTCTGGTGGAAAGTCTCCAGGAGAAACTAAGAGCTTGTCTTCAGTACATGATGTCTATATGGCGATGCTGTCGTGATCTCAACATAAACCATAGTGTAAACTTTCTTTCTGTTCTGGCAGGTAAATCTGTGGCTTTAATCTGCATGAATCTAAGTCAGTGTGTGACTCGTTAACAGCGTTGCAAACAGCCGTAAGTTCAGGCGTTGAATGAAAAATCATACAAATACAAGTTTTTGAGATCAGGTTTGAGCATCACTGCGGCTCTGTCATCAAACTCTTGAGTTGTGTCGCCCCAAATACACAAAGTGAACGAAGGACAGAGTCTCAGATGAGGTTTGAAAACTTTATTGCAGCTAGTTACAAAGCAGTACAATACCAGGTTAAAAGGTTTGTATACACTTATTTTATTAGAGCATTTTTCTATAGTTAGGTAGTCTATATAAAATAAAATACAGTTGCCAAACTAAACCTATATCCTTGCCCTGTGTGGACGGTGGATCTGTAGTCCTCAAACTTCCTCAGCTCTGGGTCCTTCTGTGCTGCTCTCAGCTGTGTCTCTGAATCCTCGTCAGACACTGTTTATTCCCTCGGAGACGTGGTCTGGGTCCTCTCGTGGACTCCTGTGCTGACAGATAGAGACTCAGAGTTGCAAAGCATTTTTGTCTGTTTCTCTCTGTATGCTTTTAAAACTTCATCCATTGTGTTTTTTTTCTTCTCATTTCATCTTGATTGTGTGTATCCTGTGTTAACGTGGACCCCAGGAAGACTAGCTATTGCCTAGTGGAATGACTGATGACGATCCTAATGAACTAAACTAAACCTCTAGATCATTTTCTGGCAAACTGCTTCTTGAATAAATTGATCCCAAGTGTGTATACTGACATATTAGAGCATACCCCTATGCATGCTCATTAACATTAGTCCTCCATCTCACCATCATTTACAATTAAGTTTCCCAGAACTACCCGCAAACGTGTCACGTTAACACAGGAGATGTAGCTGAACGGCTGACTACTTGAACCCTCTTGTTATAAAAAAGTTAAAAGCGATCTCATCTGTATGACGATCTGACTCATCCGTGTTCATCTTCCTCTCCTTCCTCCTTTGCCTTGTTGCGTGGTGTTATTTGGCCTTCTGCAAGGATAAAAAAAAAAAGTTGTTTGAATCTCTTGAATTTGGGCAGTAGTCAAATCAATTTCATCAGCCTCCGGGGGCTTTACAATCTGTACAGCAACACAACCTCCTCTGTCCTCAGACCTTTGAACCGAAAAAGGAAAAAAACATCTACAAAAACCCTTTAAAAGAAGAAATGGAAAAGCAACGGAGGAGGGAAAAGCTCCCTCGGGACGGACAGACATGCAAACAAAGAAAACAGTAGAATGATAACAGTACAGACCAGATATATAATACATACCCACTGGCAGATGTTTGAGTCTATCAAGGAGGTCCAGGACTGCTTGCTCTGGTGTTGTTATGACCTCTCTGGACGGAGCTTCAGGTGGAGCCTCTCTGGAGTCCTGAAGCAGACAGATCTTCCTCCTCTTCCTCTCTGGGGAGGCGCTGCGTGGACTTCTGCTAAAAAAAATAATCAAATGTTGTTTTAATCTCTTTAATCTATTCAATTTTAATCAAACAAGTCAAATAAGATAAAATATACCTACCTGTCGCCGTCCTGTGAGGCCATAAAAGCGCTTCGGGTCCTTTTCCTCTGAGGCTTAGCTTCGGGCTCGCTGGACGGAGCCTCAGACGGGGCCTCCTTGGAGTTTTGAAGTAACTCTGGAAAAAAGGAGAAAGGATAACAAACAGGTTAGTTGTTACACTGAGAAATTAATCTTTAATTTCAGAGCTGAAGATATCAACCACTGAATTGATTTTAAATAAATTGCAAGTTGTGGCACCAGTCATGTGTAGCGGAGGAGTTACGAAATAGTTCGAGATAGACAGAACATCAGATTTACAGGTCTCAGTTACGTTACAGTGTAAGTAGAGACGGTGCAACTGATGAGAGTGGCAGTTAGTATTGACTTCACATGCAATGATCAAACCCATGTTCAGCCTACCTGTTTGTGTCTGGACATCATCAGGGTTAATCCTCCTCCTCTTCCTCTCTGGCGATGCGCTGTCTGGACTTCTGCAAAGACCAAATACTGTTTGAATATCTTGAATTTTAACAGAAGTTAACAGTGTGAACAGATGAAAAAAAATAAATAAATACCTACCTGTCACCGTTGTGTGAAGATATAACTGAGGCCCACTTCCTCTTTCTCCGAGACTTAGCTTCGACCTCCCTGGATGGGGCCTCAGATGGAGCCTCTTTGGATTTCGGAGCCTCTTCTAAAAAAAAAGAAAAGGAAGAATATAATATCATACTTTACAAAGTTCCTGATTAACAAATTTAAAACCAGTTGATCCCAAGTGTGTGTTGCTGAAGATTATCCTACCTGTGTGTCTCTGGGTGAGATCCGTGTCCATCTTAATCCTCTTTCTTTGTAGGGAAATGCAGTCCGGGCTTCTACAGAGACCAAATAAAACGTGAATCTCTTGATTTTTTATAGTATAATATCCAATAATCTACATGTCAAGTAAGTATACAGTAAAATCAGCCCACAAAGATCTATAACACTTACCTGTCTTCACTCTGTGGGCCTTCAGAGTCCCTCTTTCTTTTCCTCACAGGTTTGACGTGGCCTGTGCAGGATCCAGCTTCCTCGGAGACGACGAGCGACGACGAGCCGAAGGAGGGCTGAGGACTCGGACGTGGCTGCTGGATGGGCTGAGCTTCACAGGCAGCGTTAGCGGAGCTCAGACTCTGATCCCGACAGACGTCCATCATTTCACGGGATGTTTTAAGACTGAAAGAAAATCAATGAATAATTAAGCAACTTAATCCATCCACGTTACAACTGGAGATTTTAAACATCTCATCTAAATGTAGACTTACTAGAGGCTGTCAGGGAATCTGGCCGCCATGTCGCTCATGGTGATGAATGGATCCTCCAGAAGTTGGCTGGGCCTGATCCGTGTAGCGACATCGAGCTGCAGCATCTGCTTCAACAACTCTATGAAGTTCTCCCGGTCGTCGATTTCAGCCATGATGTCCTCGTCTGACAGGTGACAGACTGGGCTGACCTGGATCGGAAAAAAAACACGCATGTCAGCAAAGTCTCATTTTAAAGAATCAGTTGAAAGCTTTGAACGCACTTTCTCATTCGCCTCTCATACTCTTTCTTTCATTCTGAGGGGAAAAAAAACTGAATATCTTACCGTCTTAATGTCATCCAGGGAGGTGAAATAAGTCTCGGTCCACTTGACGAGTCCATATTCAAACGGCGTCTAAAGAGAGGTCATATTAGAGTTAGTTAATCTGTCTGAAGCATAGTGAGTGGTAAAGGTAGAAACAAAGACAGACTGATGGGAAGACGGAGCTCAAGAAGTGAAAGCCTCCGGGTGTTGATACCTTTAGTCTCCACCGACGGTCACTCTTCTTTCGGAAGAAGCACCTGGTCTTGACTCCATTATCGAGAAGCTCCTGTGGTAGCTGACCCTGAGTCTGGATAATATGTCTTAACTGTAGACACAGCAAAGTTAAAAAGTCAGTTACAGTCGGTACATTAGAAAGATACCAAGATTTTGTAGGTGTTTTTTTTTTTGCTTTTCCAACAACTATTGCAGATTACTTCAGTAGTTTTACGCTGTTCTAAATTAACTAAATTAAGGAAACAGCGTTATTGTTATTTGAGTTAAATGGGAGGACTGATACCATTTATGTTACGTTGAATTTTTTTAAATTGAACACTCACCATGTCATATTCACAGCAGCCAGGGTACAGCAAATCGCCGAGGAACAACTCTGCGGCCATGCAGCCGAGAGACCACATGTCGATGGCCGCTGTGTAAGGAAAGCCCAGGATGACTTCTGGGGCTCTACGAAACGAAACAAAACAAGTTATTTAGGTTTTATGCTTTTGTTTGGTCATGAAATCTAAAGCCAGAACTCAGAAAGTCACTTACCTGTAACATAGTGGCTGAATATCTGTAGCCCAGTCTGTCTGCGAGATTCGGCGAGCCAAGCCAAAGTCGATAATCTTCACCCTCAGTGGCTGCTTCACATGGTCCACCAGCATGACGTTGTCGGGCTTGATATCTGTATGTGCAACTCCTAGGCTCCTCAGAAGTTGCATGGCTGTGGCCAACTGAGTAAATCACATGAATAAATCATATTTAAGTTCAACTACAGTGCAGCGGCACAGTTGATATTTTTTTTGAATAGCTTTTAAGGGCTTTGCTTGAAAGGTTTTAAAAAAAAATTTGAGGCTGAACTCGGTGTCACATAAAGTCAAATTGTTTTCATGCAGTAGAACAGAAATAGAAGGATGTACAGTGTAATGCAGTGGAGTAAAATACAATAGGAAAGATTACTAAAGAAATAGAGAATGAAATAACAAGAACTCCCCTACAATCTACAGGCTTAATGAGATAGAAAGCTGGTTTCTAAAGAGTTTTGGTGGATGATGTAATGCTTTAACCTTTCAAAAACCACAACAGCAAACGTGTCAGGAAGAATTAAACAGTCTGCTGAGAACGTTAGCATGTTGCTCTAACTAGCTTACTACCTAACAGCATTACTTCCAAGGTCAAGGCGTGTTTCATTAGCTAACAACATTTTGTGTAGCCACCTACCTGATACAGGATTGGGCGTATTTCCTGGACGAGGAGAGATTTGTAAGGCCTCTTCTCCACGAAATCCTGCAGACTTATGTCCAGCATTTCAAACTCCAGACAAACGCTCTCTCTGTCGATGAAGGCGTCGTTGTATCTGACGAAGTTGAATCTGTCAGAGTCGAAAGCCCTCAGTTGTTCAAGGATCGCAACCTCGTTCTTCGCCTGCTCCGTGAAGTTGCAGTCCTTGATCACCTTCACCGCCACAGTCTCCATGGTGGCTGTCTTCACACACTTGGTGACTTCTCCAAAACAGCCCTCCCCAAGAAAAGACTCAACCAAATAGTCAGAGGACGGGGAGGAGAGCACGTCGATGATGTCCTGGGACGAGAAAGAGGACGACGATGATGAGGAGTTGGTCTCCCATTCAGGTGATGAAGGAAACCAAACTCCGTGATGATTCATATACTGGAGGAGAGAGCAGACACAATATGAAGTCATGTCTTGTCCCATACGACATGACACCAGCAATATACTGTACATATCCATACAACAATCTGTCATTTTTGCTCTTTTCTCAATAGACTATAAATACATACTGAGACTTGATAACATTTTATATTTGAATATAAGTGGCGAGAGATTGGTTGCAACTACCTAAACTTATATAGTTATTTAAAGGATAGGTCTGCACTGAAAAAGGTTTTTCCTCGCTGTAATCCTTCCTCCTGTTCATACTGGCTGTTAAAAGATCCCCATCAAATGCACTTTAAATTCAATTCAATGTCAATTTTATTAATTAAAGTGTAGAATGGTCCCAACACACTTCACAGTTAAAAAGAACAACACACTGCAATCAATTTACAATAGTATCAATTAAGGTGGAACAACCACATTAATACATTAATGTTAAATAGATGTTAAAAAGGCGATAGGCCCGACAATTTATAGTGAATGTACTTTTAAAGTTTAAAAGGACAACATACAGAAGTCAATGTACAATAATTAATATAATAAATTAATAATAAACGTATGCGAAACACACCAGAACCAAAAAGAGGGACTTTGGCACTAAAAAAACTTAATATTGAAAGATAATTAAGACTGCTTTGCTTCATATTAGCTTCACATACATTGTTCCACAAAAGGAGGCTTGTGGATTTTGTCCCCCCATCACTTATATTGTACATTATGCATCATGAAGGGATTTTCTAATGATCAATATGAACAGAAGGAATGATTATGGCAAGAAAAAAACTTATTTCAACGTTCATGTGGGCACCTGACTATTGTTTTATGACAAACTTGAAAAATTGTGAACATTAAAAAATAAAAAAATCTGTTTATCTGCTAATATGAGCAGATTTGTGGGCTCTACTATACATTATATGTTAATAAAGTGGCACTAAATTACACAATTTGTGTGAAAATGTGCTTTGTATTCACATCGCAACAAACAGTTTGAGATCACTTGGGTTTTTTTTGTGTGTGTGCTTTTTTTTACACTCAAACAAACTAATTTAATCAACTCACCATGTTTTCGCTCGATAGCTGTGACGATTTCTCTCTGGTTCCAAACATGGTCCTTGCGAAATTGAGACGTGTAAGTCGATCCTTTCACCGATGTTTCCTTCAGTTGAAATCCAGCTTAACTGAAGAGTTCTTGACTTCTTGACTCCCTTTCTGTGCTTTGTTGCATCACTGTGATCCTAGATGTCATTATGATGTCACATTCTAGAACCGATGTTCAGAATTTAAAGAATAACAACCTGAAAATGGCTGTTGCCAATAGCAACCTGTTGGTTCTGGTTTCCTAAATTATTAGCTGGGAAAGAACCACCAGATTAAAATCCACACTGATGCACAACATTTAGAGCACTACTTTTTTCTCTTCTTCTTTATTAAACCATAAGAACATATGTGATTGCACCACTTATTAACAGACACACACAGAAAAAGAGTAATCACACAAGACATGTACGTTTCAGTCAGATCTGTATGTTTAATGTTCAGAGAGAGAGAAAAATCAGCAAAAATCGCAAATTTCTTCCTAATCTATGGGTCATAGTCATTGTAAGTGTCACAACCGGTTTGGAGGCAGGGCAGGACTCAAGCACAGAGGCCAGAATGATGAACCTTATTTCAAGGATAGGCAAAAAAACCCAAACTTGAACAACCAGGACCGAGCGCACGGACAGGGACGAGAAACAAAACCAAATGAACCGACAAGGACAGAACAGAAAACCAGGACTTAAATACACAGACTGAACTGACGAGGGAATGGGGAACAGGTGAGGACACAAGAGGAAGGGCATGTGACCTGAAACGAGGGGAGTAACTTTTCAAAATAAAACAGGAAGCGACAAGACAAAACATGGAGACAGGACAAAAACCCAACTAAACCTCACCACGGCATGATGAATGTACAACTGCGTCAAAAGTGCAGCGTGTGTGGGAGTTTGTTCTTGACCTTAGACATCAACGCTTTTTCATACAGAAACTTAAATCAAGGTCGACTTTCTAGTTATCAAAAAAAAAAAAGCACTGATTTAGTGATTTGCAGGTAAAACTGTCTAAAGTCTTTAAAATGTCAAGGTTACACATAACTGCTCTTTCAGCAGCCTTTAAATTACATATCGACATACATTCAGGACTAGCTACCAGTTCAAATTCACTTGTCCTTCCAGCTACGCTCACCTCTTCTGTTCCACTGGGAAATATTTTAGACTACAGCAACTAAAAACACTCAAATCTCTGTTTGGCTGTGGACTTTTTTTAATGTGTAATTACTGCACGCTAGTTGGTGCAGGAGGTCAACCTCACGCTGGAGCTACAGGGAAATGTCAGGGGATCACCAAAGTCAGTTTGATTCATCCTCTGGTGAACATAAATGTCATTGCAATCCATCAAACAGTTGTTGAAATATTTCAGTCTGGACCAAAAGGGTGGACCGGCCATACCTAGAGACTCATTGCTGCCGCCGCTGCTGCTGCTGCGGCTAAAAATACAGCTGAAATAAAATATTGTTTCTCTCAGGAGAAGAGAATAAAAACTGTCAAAGCATCAGACAAAACATAAAAACAGTAGAGCCCTAGCGTAGACTTGAGGGGTGCTGTTCAAAATTCAAATAAATAAATAGTTGGTTATACAATATACATTCATATATACAACAGATGCCAGCTTGACACAATAAAGTAGGTCAAAGCAGGGCTTTTTTTTTCACTGCGCTGTTGCTGCATCTGAGACATATTTCCCTCAGAAACAGTGGAATATGTTTCTGTTTTTTTTTTATTAAATACATGAAACATACACAAACCTTCACTGCACTCATGAATCTTGATATCTTGATTTACATGAACAGAAAAAAGGGTGAATTATAATAATGATGATTGTATCTCCAATAAAAAATGAATGCAGGATCCTCTACTAAATCCTGTGTAGCTTTCTGTTTTACCACTGTATATAATCATCATCATCATCTGTCACTAGTATCATCATTATCATCATCATCATCATCAGCTGTCCAGGTGCATGGTAGTGATTGTGCTTCTTGTGATTACAGCCATCGTTATGTTAGGATTGTATAGACAGTTTTTTATGGTCCTTGTCACTCACTGTGCAGCTGGATGAGTCAGACAAAGGACAGTGAAGAAACAATGGCTCTGAGGAGGAAGAGGAGGAGGAGGAGGAGAAGGACAAAGACGAAGGCAGAGCGGTAGAGAAGGGACTGAAGGGAGGTGTCTTCGTGTGGCTCCTTCACCCCACAAACCCCTGTGGTGCTGTGAACCACTGGCCTACTTTAGCCTTCTCCATATTTTATGACACACACACACACATACAGTTATTGTCACATAACGCTATAATGCTGCTACACTGACACACATACACATCACAGTCATCGCAAGTGTAAGACAGCAACCTGTCAGACAGTATGACAGCCACACACAGAGCAGTGAAATGCATGACCCACACACAACCTGAAGTAGAAATGCAACCTCGTGGTTTAATATTTGTAGTGAAGAAATTTAATAAAAAGGTCTGTTTTCCTTGTGTTCATTCACATGCTCAGCCAATAACGCTTGACTCTGATGAAACGCAAAGTTGTCGCCATGACAGCAGACGATGCTTCAGATGTGGATGTCGCCGCCAAGAAGTGACAAACGTGGACGCTTCAACGCACGTCTTCAACCCGGCAGCACTGAAGATCTATACTGGTTTCAAGCCGGGCGCCGAGATTAGCGTCACCGACTCAGTATCCGACCAAAATGTGAAATATGCTCCTGAGTTATGGTGTTGAATAACGGCCAGAAAGTTGACCTTTGACATTTTGGATATAAAATGTCATCACTTTTTATCCTGTTAGAGATTTGTCATAATTAGCGTGTGAATTCTTGAGTGATGGCCAAAAATGTTTTTTTTTGAGGTCACAGTGACCTTGACCTTTCACCTCCAAAATCTAATCAGTTCATCTTTGAGTCCAGGTGGATGTTTGGTGCAAAATTTGAAGAAATTCCCTCGAAGCGTTCCTGAGATATGGCGTTCACAAGAACAGGACGGACGGCCTGAAACCAGCTGTAGCCGGTGTGGAAGCATTAAAGTTTGCAGTATTAATACAGTAAACCAGAGTGTTTCACTGAATCAGCTGTTTGTGTAACATACATGTGATGTATATACATGCATTAAATATTGCATACAGAGTGTACTTTGGTCACTCACTTACTCTCACTGAAATGAATTCTGCTCATTTGAATTATTCAATTTCATCTTCCGTTAGCTTGCCTAGCTTATATAAAACGTGATGCTAACGTAAGCTAACGAGTTTTAGCTCTGACTCTCCGATATTGGGACTTTCTGGTTGCTGCAATCTCTTTTGACTTTGCAAAAATAACTACAGTTAGTGTCAACAAACTGGTGTTGAAATGTCTAAAGCCTCCACTGGTAGTTATTTAGAAATAAATCAAATAATATTCTGATCTCAGTCAGTTTCTGTTGTAAATTAATAACTGCTACAGACAGATTTGAGGTACTGCACCTTTAAAATTCTTCCTTAGTTTGAGTCGTAGTAAATCCGTCTGTGCGTACGATCACTTGCCGGTGTTGTTGAGTAATTTACTTCATATGGTCACTTTTTAAAAAAGGATTAATTTTGTTAAGTGTGATAATTTTAGCATTATGAGACACATTAAATAGCTGCTAAAATAATCAACTGGATGTTTTGACTGTTTATTTGTCTTCAAGACACTTAAACTTATTAATATGTTACTGGAACCTGTAAAAGAAGAAAATGGTTAAAACTAAATAATTGTGCATGGATGGAAATAAACTGATAGATTAAATAAACTAATGTCAAAACAGTTAAGATGTTGCTGTAGGTTTTACTGATATTGCGTGACATGTATGTGTATTTTTGTTTTTATGTGCTTGTGCATAGTTTGATTAAAAAGGAGCTACACTGTTGACTAACTGCTCTGAATATACTGTATAACACAACCAAAATAGTCTACTGCATGGTTAGCAGCAGGGGTATCCAGTATGATGACGTACATTCATTAAACCAGTGCTATAGCAGTATGAATAAACATAAAAACAACATGCGACTCCTCCCTGGTGAGTCTGAAAAATGATGAAGTGAAATGTCTGTTATGTAACCACCATTACATATCGTCAGGTAATGGTTCCCGAAGCAGGACGCACTACCTTTTCTCTCTCCTGTTTCAGCTTTCATAAATGTCACCAGCTGACTGTACACAAACTTGGATCCAAGCTGTTTCCTAGCAACACAGCTCTGATCAGATTATCTATATGGCGGTGCAGGTGGTTGAGGTTATGAGGGCAAAAGCATCCAAAATCATCACTGAGTCACCAGTGGTGTCGCACGCCGACCGGCCAGACAAGAACCTCGGGTGCCACAGGCTTCATCAGCGGTAACTATGGAGCCATCACTATAGCAACAGGCTCCTCCGACAAAAAGGGCAAGGACCTGCGGCGGTACAGCTGCTGCAGGATTTAAGAAGCATGCACACAGTCGTATACACACAGTTGGATGTATTCGATTTTCCACATGATGGAAAACACACAGTCACCGAAATACAGCAAATGAAGCTGGTTGCATCTGAAACGTGCGTGTTTTAGTGCACGTAAACACACACACACACACACACTGTCTTTATGATGATGGTTTGTATTTATATTTTCTAACCCTACAGAGTATTTACTTATTTTGCAAGTGCATATTTGTAGACTGACAACAACTAGTGGAGCATAAAATAAGCAAGTAAGTGTTAGGTTGTGTCCGAAATCGCTCTCTATATATGAAACAGTGCGCCATATTTACCCTCCGCCATTTTATTTGAGTTAAAGGGGACACATTCTGCACATTTTCCGGGTCTATATTTTTATTCTGGGGCACTACTGGAATATTTTTACATGATTTGCAGTTCAATAAACTTACTTAATTATCTTGTATTGACCCTTTAAAGGCTGTTTGAGCTCCTGTCTCTTTAAGGCCCTCCTCCCGACGAGCACACTCTGTTCCGATTGGCCGGCTCTCAGGAAGCTTCCGGATGCTTCCATCGGCTCCAGAAGCGATGTGAACACAACAACTTCTCAAATATATCTGTCGTTCAAGCACAAACCTGATCCCGATTAGGAGAATGGACAACGCAAACAAACCTTAGCAACAAAGGCTACAGAACAGACGCGCTATTATAAATCCTGCTGATTTTCTTGGCGAGACGTCCTGCGTAGCATCCAAGCATTAGGATTGGCCAGGTGTCCACGCTCGCACTGCTAGCCTGCTACTTCCAGTGGACGTCAGGTGTTAATGGGGAGATGCTGTATTATGTGTAGCTTGGAAAATATGTGAATGAATTTACTGCTTATCAGACCACAATCGAGGCAAGAATTAGCACATCAGCACGTCACCGAGTCTCTGAATCTTCTTCACCGTCTCCTCCTGCTGGAGACAAATTAACAGAAAGCAGCTGTTTTAGAAGCAAAGCAGCCGTCTGGCAGCTCAGGGATCCTGTTCTGCCCTCGTCTTTTCTTCCTTGTCAGATATCTTTTCCCAGGACCGCTGCTGTCGCTGCACGAGGTCCGCCGCCGACACCGGGCCACGCTGTGATTCTTTTTATTTTTGGACGGTGAAAAAGTAATGGCATGTACAGTACTGACTCTACAGCCGTCAGCGATGACACAAAATTGATTCGTGTATGAAATATAGATTTAGTCTGTTATGTAGGGGAGTGGTAAATGATTGAAGAGAGAGTACGTCCCATCACAGTGTCTTTATGGTGGTCTTTGTGGCTAAAAAAACCAAAACGATCCGAGTGGAAGTTGAACTCGAAGGTGTCAGAGACGGTAAATCAGAAAGGATCGACAGATAAAATACACAGAGAGAGAGAGAGAGAGAGAAACGGCGAGAACGGTTGAGCTGTGAAGTGTAAAGCTCATCAGTTGTGGCAGATTCAGTGCAGATGTGAGATGCCAGAGGGGAGCGGCCATGTTAATTATGAAACACTCTGGGGAAGGAGTGAGTTCACTTATACACACACACATACACACACATATTATACAGTCACACACAAGGTGAAGAGCTTTGGTGTTTTGCTGCTCCTTACAGTGCTAATCAATGTGTTTGTATTATATATAAAAATGTGTATAAACCCGCTGAAGCTTTGCTAATTTATTCCCGTGCTTCACCAGCAGGGGGCATCGTGGTGACTCATTTCTACAGCTTTAATTTCTGATATTTTCTTTGTTTTTTCGGGGATTCGTTTGGTTTTTATTTTGTTTCCGAGGGAGTTGAAACAGTGTGGTTCCTGCTAAATGATACAAAATTTTGTTTCTTGGCTTTTCCATGAGTTTTATTCTATTTTTTTTTAATCCTAAATCTATCCTACCACCTCCCAAACTTCTATGATATGCTAGAAACCTCTGCCATCAGCATATCCAGTTAACATTAATATAAGAAAACATCAAATAAGCTTCAAAATGAACGAACCTCCACCTCTCAGATGTGACAGAGGTCCATTCAAAAGGACAAATTTTACATCCAGGCTTCATCTTACTGTTACCGCTTTACTGACACGGGAGCAAATTTCAACGGACGCGCGTCAATCACGTTACTCCCCGCTGTCAGTATCATTCATATCCTTTGAATATCCGTACACACTGAATATCAAGGCGGCGAGTCGGCAGCTAAATATAGAGATCAGACATCAGCAGTATCACAGCAGATTGGGAAGTAACTGTACAGGGTCACCGGTTTGAGCCCGTGTGTCAAGTTTAAAATGCCCTCGTGTAAAACGCTTCCTTCGCCCTCGCCTCGCCCTCGCCCTCGCTGTCAGATATTCTCAGGCGGAGCATCAGCAAAATGCAAATCGGTCCGTTTTTCTCGCCTCTTTCGCAGGCAGCTGTTTGACTGTTTTCTTTCTGCTCTGGAAAGCAGTCCATGGCAGCAGTAGCTTGGAGGTTTTGGAGAGGCTGACTTGGGACTGGACGGTTGCTCGTTTGAATAACTGGCTGACTGCAAAGAAGTAATCAGACAAACACCTCCCCTCCCTCCCAACAGCTACTGAATCACCCTTCAGCTGGCCGCTTCAAAGGGAAATATATTATCAGTATTATCTCATAGATAAAAGCTTTTGGTTAATTTTCTTTTAACACTGAGCAGCTGGACTTTTGTGTCCTCTAAAAAACAGCCTCCTCAGATCGGCTCCAAGTGCCAGAAGCCTGACCGAGTGTGAAAATGCGAGACAACATCCCCTTAATTCTAACCAGGCGAGCAGCATTAAGACGTCTGTGTGCCTCAAACAAAGTGTTGAACCCCCGTCCCTCCACACCTTCCCAACATATGCGTGCAGAGTTTAAAGTAGGCAGGACTTCTGTTGCTTTTCTTACATAAAAACGAGTGACTGTATGAAAGTGTGCAGGTGTAAACGCTTCACACGTGGCCGGACGATACGTCAGTTCAAGCTACTTTGTTTTGGAGCCTGACCCGTTACTGTAAGAAAGTCTGCAGCTCCGTCCTGAGTGCTTCTCCTCAACCTCAGCTGTACACCGTGTTCATTGTAAACACATTAACGTGCGAATTCAACATCGTTAACATGCTAACATTTGTGTGTTCAGCTAAACTTCTGTTCGATGTTAGCGGCTCTCATTCTGCCTTGCACACAAATGTATGATAATAATAATAAACTTGGTTTTTTAAATTATTTTTATGCACATTTAGATCCAAGGCTCAACTTTAATATACAGCATTTAACCCATACTGACCCTTTTTGCTGTTAAAAGCTAAGCTAACAAGAATTAGCATTCATATAAAAACAATATTAGTGAAGGATAAAACTACAATCTGCAATAATTTAGTCGTTGACCTGCATTTAAAACAAAGGAAAACTATTTGCTTTGTTTAAGACCTAAACATTTGGAAGTTAAACCATTAAAACCATTAAAACCAACCATTAAACTTGCTGATTTAAATGAACTTGGCCTTTAAAAAAAGATGTTATCCCACTCACAGTAGAAGAAAAATCAATAAAAGCACATGCTCTTGATGAGATAGTGTGTATTATTTTAATTACAAAGTCTGTTTATACCTAAAATTAAAATGACACATGACCCTTTAGCTTTTTTCTTTATATTTTCTACATTTAATACTCTACCAACATATTATTATTACTATGTTGGCTTATTTATGATGATACTGAGCACACTGAAATCATATTCAAACACGTTCAGTAAATTAATAATGTTGTTTCCAGAGATAAAAAGTAAAAAAAATGGAGGTACGGTTGTCAAAACATTCACAATAATGATGTGAAATTTCTCAGAAGTAACGAGACTTCAGCCGACAACACTGAGCTGAATGTTTAAGTGGATGTCAAATGAATTTTGAGTGTAAACTGACAGTAAAAGTTGTAAACTGAAGATGCACCATCATCGTTCCCACAACGCCTGACGAGCGCCGGGCTCATCACTCCGCTCATCTGACATGAAATATTTAAGAGCTCTTTTCCCACAATCCCCTCCCTCCCTCCTCCCCTCTTCCTCCCCTCTTCCTCCCCCCTCCTCTTCACCTCCCACTGAGGGAGTAATCACCCTCTGGCCTCTCATCCCTCTCAATAACATCCTCATGGTCAATCTGCCCGGACAGAGAAACCCCCTCCACCCCTCCCCTCCCTCCCTTCCTCCCGCCAGATTACAGCGCTGGACGGCCGGCTGGGATTAGGTTTTAAATGGCGATGGGAACCGTGTTATTCTTGTCATTTCCCCTTCATGCACACACACACACACACACAGATGCTACAGAGTGCTAAGCAGCTAAGGCAGCAAAACAACCGCACCATGATTTCAGGCTTTTTGTAGCAAATTGGATGTAGAAATACAGAAAGTAAATGTGATGACCTAGAATGAAATTTCATTTGAAATGATTCGGTATTTCCTGCTACATCAGTCACATCTATTAAATAAGTGAGTAATGTGACATTGTTGTGTAATACATCAATTATTTAATTCAGTTTTAAACCAATCTCAGCTATCAATTTTGTATAAAAAAATTGATTACATTTGAATCACAGAGAGAAATGGCGCTGTTTGTCGCGTTTATCCTTCAATTGTAGAGTTTTACTTGATTTTTTTTTACAAGTTGTGATTGGTTGATCTTATATATCCTGCTAAGCAGCCATGTTATCCTGCAAACTTTCTGTGTACAATAAACCAGCACCTCCTGAGATGAAATAAAGCATTTTGTCGTGTATATTACAGTTTGTTTGAAGCATAAATCAAATCTGAAAAGAGAAAAAAAATACATAAATATATGTGGAAGCTGTTGTTATACAGTATCTCCCTAATACAAAAGATCCAATAGGAATGAAAGATGTTTATAGAGTGAAGACGTCACTATTTTTTTCCAAATAAGAATGAAACACACACGCGTCGCACAACAGCTTGATAAGCCTTGTGACGTCACTACAAACTGTGCAGTTTTTACACACTGTGTGAGTGAATTATGTGCAGATGTTTTGTAGCGACGTCCCTAATCCCAACACAAAGGCAACACAGAGACACAAAACAGATAATCCAGTTTTTTTTCCTCCTGGAGCTGCTCTTTGTGAAAAAAAAACAAAAAAACAACAAACATAGACACAATGGCAGGAAATACAGTTTGTCTACAAATCCTTTATTCACGAGGAAACGTGACACCATTTGGGTTTCAGGGAGATTAGTTGCTGTCTGTGTGTCTTTTTTTTATTAATTAATATCATATAGTATGGTAATATATACTATAGTAGTATATAGTTTGCTCATAGTTTGCCCAGTTTTCTCTTAAATCACTTCTTAAAACTAAATTTTGTCAGTCAGCTTTAGAACAAGTTAAAGTTTAATACCTTATTCAAGAAAGGTCGTACAATACAGGATGCATTTAAATACTGTCAAGAAGTGTGTGGAAACAAGACCCAGGCGCAGAGGTGTTGTGAGATGTGAAAAAACCTTTATTGTAAATCCAAAAACAAAGCAAGGCAAGGCAAGGCAAGGCAAGGCTATGACTGTGACAAAGACCACAAGGAACCAAAACCAGATGAACCAACAAGGACAGAACTGAAAACCAGGGATTAAATACACAGACAGAACTGACGAGGGAACGGGGAACAGGTGAGGGGAACAGGTGGAGACACTTGGGGTAATCACACAGACACATGAGGAAGGGCAAGTGACCAGGAGACAAGGAGGGATAATTTTCAAAATAAAACAGGAAATGACAAGACAAGACATGAAGACAGGACAAAAAAACCCAACTAAACCTCACCACGGCGTGACAAATACAATGTCTTGAATTAATTTTCTTAGTTTTGTTTTGTTTTTCCAATCGAAACCCATCCAACCACCCACCCACATACAAAATAAAACAAAACAAGTATGTAATGATCTTGGTTACCGTACACATACTAAACTTAATGATGCATGTGTCTCCCCCATATTGAATTATGCTGCAGGGGTGTGGGGGTTTAAAAGAATCCAGACTATACAGAACAGAGCTATACGATGTTTTCTGGAGGTTCATAGATTTGTTTTAATTCCAGCAATTTAGGGAGACATAGGCTGGGTACCAGGGTCTATACAACCAATTGAACCGTCTAATTAAAATAGCAGAGGACAGAATAAATAAGAAAGTATTCATATGGAGTAAATTACATAGCTCTCCATGGGCAAAAAGAGCTCTACTCAAGTCTTGAGGAAGTGGATATGCTTTATATATTTATAGAAATAATCTATGTTGTAATGTTAACCTCATTAAAAAACAAGCTTTTATTGAAATTGGAAGAAAAAATGGTTTGAAGATATTTTGTTAAAGCCAAAATTAAGAACTTATGTGCTTATCAAGAAGAATTTTGGCCCCTGAACTATATGTAACATCTCGTTTATCAAGACGCCAAAGATCTTTGGTTGCACAGCTGAGAGCTGTGTTTCTCCCTCTTGGCCGTTGAGATCGGCCGATTTTAAAAATAGATTATGTGAGAATTGTTGAGTGAAGTTGAAAGCGAGTCCCGTTTTCTATTGTACTGTACACATTATGATGATTATACTGTTTCATGGAATGGCTCGACTAAATCCAGAAATATTTTGGTGCTCAGATGAGGAAAAACTAGAATGGCTGTTTAATTTTGAGGTATTTAAGTTGGCTAATTTGATATCAAAAGCCTGGAATAGAAGACAAAATAGCTTGTTTAATTGGTGTGAATTGAAATGTCTGTAATGTTCAATGGTTGTGGTTGGGTCTAGAGGTAGAAGACTCTCTTTGTGGTTGATCTATTTGTGCTCTGGTCTTGGTTTTATGGAGTTTATTGGTGTCTTATTGGTGGGTATACAGCTGTATGCATGACACAATAATAAAATGTCATCCATTCATTCATTCATTCATATATGAACTGCTGAGTGGGAGTATGTGTACTGATGTGCTGCACTTCACTATGATTTTCATTTTCCTTGGCTTTACATTGTTCTCCACTAAATCTCTGGTGTAAACATCGCATTTGTTTGACTTCTATCTGCCAGCTGTAATTACGTTATAGATTTATATTAGATTAGATTTTCCAGTCAACATGAGACGTTTGTAAAAAAAAAAAACCAAAACATTGTTTTACATTTTAATTGTCCAACAGCACAATGAAGCAGTCAGATTCTCTGATCTTTCCATGAGATACTGCTCACAGTTTAGTGCATCAATTACTTAAACCTCTTAAAGGAGCTGTTATCCCTCTGAGCTCTGCTATATTTTGGTGCCAAACTTTTTTTTTTCTCTTTTATCTAAAGGGAAATCTACCAATTTTCCATGTCTGAGTCGATTTACGAGCCACTAGAAGTACTTCACAGCCTGTAAAAACAATTGTATAATGACTTTTTTTTTTTTTTTTTTTGTAGCTCAACCAGGTGTTTCAGCTTGAGTTGCATCATGGGAAGTGTAGGATCCAGTACTTCCAGTATATCTCTGCCTCAGCTGCAATGATTTTAACCATTCTTATAAATCTATAATCTGTCTTTTAAGTGCAGTAAATCATTTTCTCTTCCAACTGGCAAATATAAGTCCAATATTCACTCTCTTTTTTCAACCCAGAAGGAAAATATCTGGCTCTTCATCTGCTAAATGTTCCACTATGTTCACCAGCTAGTCGCTAACTTTATCTGTGTGCTGTTCAGTGGGCAGGTAGTGCTGTTAATTTAGCAGAAAAGACGCTAAAATGCTCCGTTGCGCTGAAGAAAACAGCTCAGTCGGGGTCATATTTTTGTGGGTTCATCTATATGAAATATAACCAACCCATCATCATTTGACCCAGTGATTATCGCAGCTTTATACACTTTTATTTACTTCAAAACTACTTCTACAACTGGATAAAAATGTACCTCAAATTATAATATACCATATAATATTATTTTAATTAATGTTGTAGTCTTAAAGGACCAGTGTGTAGGATTTAGTGGCGTCTACCGAGCATGTAGGAGATCCTACTGTGGCCACGAAACCACACGGAAAATGTGAAACGCCCTCTCTAGTGTTTGGTTTGTCCGCTCTGGGCTACTGTAGAAACATGGCGGGCTCTGTGGAAGAGGACCCTTTCTTTATGTATGATATTTTCCAGGTGATTATACATTAGAGGACATGACTATGAATATTATGTTAATTTCTGCCAGGTCCATTCTACATACTGCACTTTTAACTGTGTCCATTGCACTAAATTTCCTTCAGTTACTGGTCTAGAGAGGTCTGTCATGCTCTTTAAGGATAGGTTCGCACTTCTTGTGACCATCCACAGTCCTCCATCGTTGCAAGAATGTATTTAAAAAAGTTTATGTGAAGCTAAAATGAAGCTTCAGCGTCCAAATGAGTGAAATCAAGTAGATATCTTTCAACGTTAGTCTTTTTTTGTTACTATACTTCCACCTGCAGCTCAACAGGGAAACACAAAGAGGAGAATTTGATGCTAAAAAGACTGTAAATGTGTCAGATATCCATTTTATACGACTAACTCAGACTGATGAAGCTTCAGATAAATGTTTAGGCTTCCATCACTTGCACTGAAAAGCACATTTGAAGGAGATCTTTTAATAATCAGTGTGAACAGGAGGAATGATTACAGCGAAGAAAAAAACCTGCTTTAGGGTTTATACGGACATCCGACTGTTTGTTTTGAGACAAACTTGAGAAACTTCTCATTTCACCCTGTATGAGTCTAAACCAAAATGACTTTGCTGGTGACTGAATCCAAACCAAATAACAGCAGATGATCAGATAGTTATTGACTATTGGGTTCATTTTATTACCTGTGGATGTTTTCCAGGAACACCTGAGCTTATGAGATTCAGTGTTGGTTATGAAAAGCTAATTCTGAAAGCCTTCGTGTGTGTCGTGTTGTGCTCAAGAAGCAAGAAACGAGACATCGAACTCATACAAAACACAGTTTATTCGACAGTGTCTAGGTCCAAGTACCAACAGACCCCATACAAAATAAAAAAAAAAAAAAAAAAAGGAAAAAACAAAAATGCTACAAACTTCCAAAGAACAGAGATAACTTCCATCTACACAAAACTTCTCCTTAAAAATACATTACCATTAACACAAAAAAGTATCGATTAAAGATAATATATGTAAGGGGATTCCCGTCATATTTAAGTGACATTACATAACAAGCCTGGTAAAGATGTCGAAATGGATCGAAAAAGGAGGGCGCGGTGAATGAGAGCGTGAGTCGATGTGTGTTTTTTTTTTTTTTTTTTTAAATTTTCTTCTTCTTCCAACAGGCTGGGAGAAGAGGGCAACAGTCAGTGATGCAGCAGTCATGTGGGCGGGGGGGGGGGGGAGAAAGAAAGAAAAGATTAAAAAAAAAAAAAAAAGAGGAAATGAAAGGAAATGGCGACAAGAGGTAGCGAAGGGGTGCGCAGAGAGGTAGCAGATAGCAAGAGGAAGATTTCTAGAAGAGGTAGCTAGCAGATGAACGAGGAAGAGGTAGCAGAGATACTAACAGTGCTAGCGAAAGGAGGAGAGGGGAGTAGTTTGAGGGGAGGGGGGGTGAGGGGGGTTAAGACTTCACATTAAAAAGACCTTATTTGAGCTTATTATTAACCTGTGTGTCGACTGTGGAAGGATGAAGGATGACGAGCGCAGAATGGTTTTGTATATTTGTGTTGTTAGAATATATATTTGAAGCAAACGTTCATGTTAAACTAAACGTATCGAGCGTCGCGTGTGGAGGGGAAATGAGTTATAAATATAATATAGACTTTATTTTTGTTTAAAAACGATTAGTCGGCAAAACAATCTTGTCACAAAGTACTTTAGTAAAGTCGAGATTGCAACTTTAGTCTTGACCTTGAAGGGGAAAAAAAAAAAAAGCAGTTGAACATCTACAATTTCCAACAATTAGTCGATCGACAGGAAATTAACCAGCAACTATTTTGATAAATCAAATAATCATTTTAGTGAGTTTCTAAGCAAAAAAGTCCAGAAATCTGCTGGTTTCAATCTCAAACTGAGATTTAATGTTTTTCTTCGTCGTACATGATAGTGAAGTGGAGATCTTTTGGGTTTTGGACTGTCGGTCGGACAGCTGACTTCAGGGGGGAAGCTATATACTGATGATCTGCAGATCATTCAATACTGAAAACAATTGTTAGTTGCAGCTCCGTGTGATCCGGTCAGACGCTCTGGAGCTGCTACTAACACACCGTGTACCAAGATTGTTTTTTCCAACTGCTTTTTTATCTGGAGATCAATAACGAACTTTCAATCTTAACAGACGAATCTGGATGATCGATAAGCGATGAAAAATAAACATTTGCTGGTTCCAGCTTCAAATCTCTGTATTTCTCTTGTTTAAATAAAACAGCTGGTCGTATGAAATCTGAAGATGTCACCTTAGACTCTTCCAAAGTTTTCTGGGCAATTTTCCATATTTTGACACTTTATTGCCTAAACGATTTAACCATAATGAGAAAAACAAAGTGTTTCGGCGGAGCCCTATATTTGCGGTTGTTCCCCTCGTTTAGATTTACGGCAACATCACAGGACCAAAAATCTGATGACTGAAGTCTGAAATCATGATTGCTTCTCTGTGCTCGTTAACGCTCGAGGACGTTGAGGTGGTTCCTCGGGTGAGTTAACGCACAGGAACGAGGATATTGCTAACCTTTAACCGATGGCTAGTGGCTAAAAAGCAATGCACAAATATGTGTGTGTGTGTGTCTGTATGTGTGTGTGTGTGTGAGGTCGGGTTATGAAGTAGGAGTAGGAGGGGTTAGCGAGGTAGGCAGCACTAGGCGTTAGGAAACCGAGCAGAGGAGAGGAGGAGGAGGTTAGGAGGAAGAGAGGGAGGGAGGGGAGTTTATTGGCTACAGTATCAGCACCTAAAAAACATCTAGAAGCCCACTGCGCTGAGGAAGAGCGTCGTTCATGTTCTGATGTTTCAGTCGAGCCGCATCACAGCGTCTCCCTCTCTGTAAAGGCTGTGTGAAGGTCAGCAGGAGATTTTATGTATATGTGTGTGTGTGTGTGTGTGTGTGTATTTATGTGTGTGTCCAGTGCTTTGTGGCAGGGTCTGGCCAAGTCGGTGTGTGTGTGTGTGTGTGTGTGTGCATGCAGCCTCCAGTGTGAGCCTCAGCTTAGCTTACGTTTCTGTGTGTGTGTGTGTGTGTGTGTTTTACAGTGGTGAGGAATGACTGGTGTTTAGCTTCCTGTCCTTCCACGACAGTTGAACTTGAACAGTTTGTGCCACTCATGTCAGATTTGTGCATTAAATGTTTTAAAAGTCTGGTTGTATTTAATATTTTTCTTATTGTCAACAACGGTGACGTGTATTAATTCACAGTGGAAAACAGTCCGACAAACTCACTGATCACTCCTGTTGAATAACATTTGTTAAAATCTACAGCAGCCGACTGTTTAGCCTTTTTTTAAATAAAAAAATTGATATTATATATTTGTGAGGAAGATTTGTCTTTAACAGGAACCGGTGGGTTTGAGGTTTGAGTACCAGTCAAAGCAGAGTAGTCACAAAGTCAGAAGCTTTTGGGATTCGTTCAATCCGATATTGAACCAGTCTCATATTTTAAACAAAAAACAAACAGTTTCTGTCATACTGGCGAGTAAATGTTACAGGTGTTAGAACAAAAACATTTTGAAAGGTTATCTTCAGACTCTTCCATCTTGTAGCGACAAATATTCGCTTCTACGCACAACGAGTTAAGTTTTAAGCCGTTTTCACGAGGTCCGTCACGACTCCATGACCCACACATGGCAACTAGATGAGTAAGGTAGCGCTGTTCTTAACTTTGTTTTAAAAAAAAGGACAAAGAAAAGACTTCACTGCACTTTTTTTGTACTCATGACAAGACGAGAAGAGTCTTAAAAAGAACCTGTCAAATCTCGCTTTTTGTTTCTTTTATTTGCCTCTTTTAAAATGTTTTTTTCCTTTTAAAAAAAAATGTTTCAAATGTAAACTTTTAAGTGACAATTACATGAGAGGCACAGACTGGTCAAAAGGAGGCAAAGCAGACGAGTGAACACACACACACACACTCGTACACACAAACACACACACACACACACACAGAACTACAGTGTATCATTTAAAGAGGAGTGAGAGGTAGATACTCGACAAGACAAGAGTGAGGGCAGGCTGGGTGCTCTCTGTGTGTGTGTGTGTGTGTGAGTGTGAGCATATTACTGTCTGAATCATCATCTTGTGTGTGTGTTAACAGCTCAGGCTGATCAAAACGCACAAACACACACACACACACACACCCCTGCATGTCTGAAGGCTCTCTGGTCTCACTAGCTCCCCCTAGTGTTTGGCTTAGAGAAAGAGGCACCAGACAGGAAGAAGCGTACGTGTGTGTGTGTGTGTGTGTGTGTTAAGAGACGGGAAGAAGAGAGAGAGAGAGAGAGAGAGAGAGAGGGGAGGGGGGGGTTACAGTGTCATTTTAAAACAGCATTGGGAAGAGAAAGGTGAGACAGATTGAGCTTCTTTTTTCATCTGTTCTGTCTCCTTGTTTTGTTTTCTGTACACAGAGTCATTCTCTCCAGCCTCCATCTGGCCCAACAGAGCAGAAAACAGTGTTTATTACTAGACGAACCTTGCCGCTGTGCCCTGAGAGGAAGTCTGGATGTATGTGTGTGTGTGTGTGTGTGTGTGTTTATGAAAAAAAAAAAATCGGGTCACCCTTGCCACTGAACCCTGAGTGTGTGTTTGTGTGCGCGCGTGTCTTGCGATGAAAATTTATGGTAGTTTTGGGTGTTTTGGGGGAGGGGAGGAAATACCGAGCCAGTTGTAAAGGCCATCAAAAAGGAGGGGGGGGGGGCTGAGGTTCAGAGACAGAGTTAGTATGTTTGTGTGTGTGTGTGTGCTTTTGTGTGTGTGTGTGTGTGTTTGTAGGTCTTAGTTGTCAGCCACGCGTCCACTCGTGGGTGCTGGAGGACCGACAGGAGCTGCAGGTATCGCTTCAGGCTGTGCAGGTGGTGGGCCGGGGTCTGAGGAGAGGAAAGACGCTCAGTTTAAAAGAAGAACAAAACTTTTTATGTGATGCTGTATTGTTTATTCCCGCTGTATTGTCTGTTTAGATACCAAGTGTAAGACCCTGTGAGGTCAAAACCGGTCTGCTCGACAAAATAAAGGCTTTTAATATAACTTCTCTCCTCCTTTACGAAGAGCAAAAACACATCCTGGGTTCGATCTTTCCTGGATCCACCAGAAGAGTTTCACTACGCTAAAATAATGCTTCACTTTTTTCAGACTTTCTAAAAGGAGAAAAACACTCTGCAACTGTGGCAACGTTAGTCACACGTACATATTTTCGATTTAAAAGACTCACAAATTATTAAAAAGTTTAAAAATCACAGGAGTAGACCGGCTCCTAATGTAATAGTTCAGGTTCAATGTTGTTTCTTTTCTGGGATTTAAAAAAAGCCTGAAAGAGGCTGAATATCTATTAAAATAAAGAGCACCTGTCTGATGTGCTAAACTGTTATCATCATCATCAAACTGCCAAAAAAATGTCTATTTATGGTAATCCAGGGACATAAAATTGGAAAAATCATCATGTTATTAAAGTGTCTGATCAAATTGAAGCTACAGAACTGTAAAATAACAGAATATTAAATGAAATATTTGAATCTAATGTTTTTTTTAATCATGTTAAGTTATTTGAGATATTTGTTTAGTGATATTTAAATAAATTAACTGACTATTTTTGATGATTTCGGTTGCCGATGAGCTGCAGAATCAACAAGGTCGGAGAAATAAATGCAGACTTCCAGGTTTTGGCGTGTGATGTGATGTGATGCTAATAAAAAACATTTAGCTGCAGCAGATATTCATATTAAATAACAACCGTCAGTCATGTTTAGATTTTCTCTTCAGTTGTTTGTGGTGTAAATACTGGTTTATAGAAACATTCCCACAGCTTAAAGCGCACTGGCTCTGGTGAACTGAACGGTGCACTCAAAAATAAAACCCTAAAAATATGACGCACACACACAACTCAAACATCATGAGTGAATGTTGCAGAAGGAGGTTTTGTACTCACACATGCCGTTGGGAGCTCCGGGGTGGCGTGGAGGCATCATGGGAGGCATGCCGCCAGGAGGGGGGCCAGCAGAGGGCGGGCCGGGCATCATGCGGCCTGGCATCGGCTGGCCTGGTCCCATTGGTCCTGCAGCGCAGAAAGTACGGAGGGAATAATTCAGACATTTTTTCTAATATGGCGGGGAGGAAAGGCTGCAGCAGGACGTGCGCTCGTGTCTCTCACCTGTCTGTCCCGGGTGATGAGGAGCCATGGGGTGGTGACCCATCGGAGGGTAGCCGGGGTGCATGGCGGCACCGGGTGGGGGCCCTCCGTGGTGAGGTGGAGGTGCTCCGTGGTGAGGGGGAGGCGCTCCGTGGTGGGGAGGTCCTCCGTGGTGGGGAGGGGGCCCTCCGGGGTGCATGCCTGAAGGAGGTGGCCCGGAGTGGGGTCCAGGGCCTGAAGCCTGTCCCTGTCCTTGAGCCTGAGCGGCGGCGGCTGCGGCGGCGGCAGCTTGCTGCTCCATCTGCTGCCTGGCCTTCATCTCGGCGTATTTGAGCTGCTCCATGTGGAACGCCTGACGCTCGGTGAGCAGCTGCTGCCTCTGAAGCTCCAACTGCAGAGAGAGAGAGAGAGAGAGAGAGGAAACGCCAAGAAAGACGTTTGTTACAACCAACAGTGAGAACAACTGGCGTCACAGTCATGGTGTCGGGCAGTTGTGGGTCCATATTCATGTTTAAACTTGACAACTGTTCCCGTTACATCCTTAAATATTAGCACAAGAGGATGTGGAAGAAGGTTTAGAGGGTTTTTGTTCTGGTTCTTTAAAACAAAAATCTTATAATAAAAACAATTGTTGGACAGAATCTCATCAGTGGGGATGTGTGTGTGTGGTTTGAGGTTTTAGTCGGAGAGAACATTTAATGGCAACAACAATAAACACTACATCATATGAAAGCTGTGTTGTCCCTGCAGCTACACGTCTGCGTAGGAGATGGTGAAGCCACTGATTCAGCGTTAATGTCTGGAAGCTGAACTGTGTGGATCTTTGTTTTGTTTTTTGTTTCTTGTTTTGCAGCCTATGGCAGCAGCAGCAGCAGAGGTTTGGTTTCTCTTCACTCTTGAGAAAGCTTATGTAAATCCCACAGTCCTTTTCATGCACTATTTACAGCTGTGAAACTGGGCTACGGTCCCGATGCTTCCACCAGGAGAACACAGTTTTACACTCTCGCTGGCGTCTCCGGGGACAGAGCGGCGGCAGGACACACACAGAGAGCACAGGGCTTTTTCATTCGGCCCCCCTGTAGAAGCAGGTAACAGCTTCGCTTGCCCGACTATACAACCGCTTCGCTCTGGAAAATGTTTTATTTGCAATTCGTCTTCCTCACAAAGAGGTAATTCGATGTGTCCTCTTCAGTCTTGTTGGAGGACTTGGCCGCCGTACAAGTTGGCTTCCCACCTGGTCCAACGCTGGCCGATGAACTCCAAACATTTACAGGCTTACTTGTGTCAATCCAGCAACCACAGAGCTGTGTAACATTGGTCACTTTTGGATAATAACTCCAAAAACCTGCGTTTTATTTTCAGTGCTTTCCATGCAAACGTCTTCGCTGTTGAGTGAAAGCCCGATTCCCAGCGTGTTCATCATCCAGAAACTTGAAATACATTTTTTTAAACAAGTGATTTGTCATTTCCAATCCTCAACCAATGTTTGCTTGTTTTCTAAGCTCCCTCTGGAACCACAAACAAACAAACAAACAGGCTTCATACGACTGTTTTAGTTGTATAAACACTGAAGATCTTAACTATTATGAGCGATTCGGTACCAATCTGACTGTGCAGATTCTACTTTCTGCCACCATGTCTCCTGTTCAGTACAGTTCCTACAACCAGAGCACCAACTTACAGCCTCTTTCTCCCGATCCATGATGGTCTCGAGCTCCTCGAAGTGCCTCAGCTTGATCTCTAGCTTCTTCATCTGGGTCTCCACCAGCAGAGCGACCAGGGACTTGATCTTCCTCTCCTCCACCGCTGCCAGGTGCTGAGAGGACGAAGAAGACGAGACAAAATCTGATTAGTGTCAAATAATGACATAACAGCTACAACATTGTGATGTTTTGACTTGACGTTTAGCTCATTCTGGTATAACCCTTTTATACATTTAAGAGGAACAAAACCCAGAATATTCTGTACTCCACGTGTGCAGATTCAGAGGGTTTCTAGTCAAGAAGAAGTGAAAGTTGTTGCTTGATGTCTAAACCAATCCTGAGGGAGCACTACATCCTTCTGTACTGTGGCTTTAGGGCACATATTTGAGTAAAATTGTAGCTGAATGACAGTGACAGTGTGTTTTTCTATGACTGCTGCAGTCTCACCTTGGCCTTTGTGGCGGCAGACGCCAGGGCGGCGGCGGCTGCGGTTGCAATGTTTCCCTCTCCGATGTCATGCTCCAGCTTCTTCCTCTTGTCCTCTCCCTCCTCTGAAGCCGCCTTCTCCTCTTTATCTTTCTCCTGCTCCGAGGACGACGTCTCCATAGCCTCCTCCTTATCTTTGTCTGACGGGGGAGAAAGACGGAAAGCAGAGCAGACGGTGTCAAACACATAAACATGTCCGTCTGTACACTTGTATAAAAAGTTTTAAAGCAAGGCGATTACAGGATAACTATTATATCATAGTTTGCTTGTGTTTTGTGCAGTTCCATATGTATTTTATTGTTGAATTTTATGTATTTTAAAAAGCCTGATAGTGAAAAATGTCTGTTATAATTTCCTGCAGCTCAGGATAAAGTCTTCAAATGTCTTATTTTGTCCGACCAACAGTTTAAAACCCCAAAGAAATTCAGTTTACAAACGAAATAAAACAGAGAAAAGCAGCAAATCTTCATATTTGACAAGCTGGAGCCAACAAACGTTTAACATTTTTGCTAATTATCAAAATAGTTGCAGATCTGTTGACTGACTTGTCCATTAATTGACTAATTGCTGCAGGTCTACTTAAGTACTACTAACAAAAAAATAAATTTAAATGAGGAGGAACAAATCTTTTGTTATGTAGACTTGACTGGATTAAAACATCATCTATGAATAAAACGTTATCGTTGCGAGCTCATGAATCTCAGTGTTACCTGCTGGAGCGGTCTTGGCCTCGCCTCCCTCTTCGCTCTCCTCCTCGCGCTCCGACGTCTCCGCTCCCTCCTTCTTCACCTTCTCCGCGGCCTCCGTCTTGTCGCTCTTCTCCGCAGACTCGCTGGGCTTCTCGGCCTCGTCCTTCAACTCCGCCTGAACGACGGAGGACACGAGACAAGATGATAAGTACGTACAAGTCTCACTTTATCGTACACAGACTGAATCTAATGATAAAACACAAATAGACGAGTAGAAGAACATAGACGAATGACTGACATACAGTATCAAAGGAGAACATCACTTAAAGCAAACACAAGCGGTAAATGTGGATTCAATCATTTTAAGAGGTCATTCTAATTCAAATCTATGTGGCCAGTAACAGCTGATAAATGCTGCGATGCAAAGGGCATTAAGGGAAACAGAATAGTGGGTCGTGTCGTGACCCCTATTCACTTTTTCGGGGACGATCACTGTGATCTGGACAAAGTGTCTGACACTGGTTAATGGAGGCTAATGAAGAAGCCATCAGGCACAAAGCTGCCCAGCAGAGCGTGGAGAAAACGTTAACTGCCATTACATTCACCCGCCGGGCCTTTTCCAAACTAAGAGATACGGGTTAAATGTAGAGGGACAGACAAATAAAAAAAAAAAAAAAAAAACAAGGTGAGAGGAGAGAAAAAGTGTTGGGGAGGGAGGACGGATAGAGAAGAACAGCAAAGGGACGGACATGTGCCAGGCAATTTTAAAAGTGACTGATATTAAAATATAGCGAGCTTCTGTCAATCCACGGAGAGGTCAGGTTCATACTAAGCACAGACCGTGACATGATGACACGTCACAGGTTTCCACTGACATGTAGGAAGACGTCTGGAGACCTGATTTCATTTAAACATCTTAAACTGTTTTTAAGGCATTCAATGAGCCGACCACTTCTGACAGCTCCACATTTTTAAACCCTCAAATCTCATCGGGTCGCATCCGGGCCGCATCCGGGCCGCAACCTCTGGGGCTCTACGATGAAGCCAAAAACTGCAGTTCCTCTAACGGCCACTTGAGGCTACAAATACGAGTCATTCCCCGTAGACCTCCATGTTAAAACGCCCAACTTTACAGCAGAAATAAACATGTTTACAGTCTGGTTTTGGTCTCTAAAGATAATTTCTCCGTTCATGACGAATGGATGGAGGGAGACGCTGCTCTCCACTGATGGAGACATCACACAGGTAACAACAAAACTACTGAAAAGCATTTTGGTCAACTTGTGCTGTTCTTAATTGTGCTTCATATATGTGCATGTAAAGTGACTCAGCCTGAACGTTGAGGCGTCTCTTACCTTATCGCCCTGCTGGGAGTCTGTGTCCGTGTCAGTCTTTTCTGCTTCTGTGGTTTCTGTAAGTGACAGAAGGGCAGAGAAATGTCACATCATGTCGTCAAAGACTAAAACCGATTATTATGTTGTAGCCTAAATCCATTCCCAAATGAATTGCCTTAAAAAAAGAGAGAGAAAAAAGTACAATATGTAAGATTTGGCCAGATCCAAATAACAGCTAATGTGTATGAGCTGCGTGATCCGATGAACTTCACTGGGTCAGCTGGCATGAGCCATTTGGCATCGTAGCACATTGTAGTAAACTAGATCGATAGACATATCATGAATAAATCAGGTCTGTACTGGATTGCTATGTTGCAAAATGGCAGCAATTAATTAGAAAACAAAAACGATGTGCTGTGTTATCATTAGTAAGTTTTGTGATGTTTTATCATTTAAAGCTACCCTCGGGGCAAGTTTGTACTACAGTGTGTCAGTTAATAAATGCTAAAAAGTCACGTCTGTTGTTTCTCCAAGTGCTGGAAAAGTGAAGGGAGTTAGCTCCAAAGTTAGCAACGATGGGTTAGCCTAGCCTGAAGACGCAAAACAGTGTGAAATGTGTGGCGGAGTGATGCGTTTGGGCCCCTATTTGTTTGGATCAGGTGGCTTATTTTAAACACACTGCACCTTTAATAACAAGTAAAAATCAGTTGATGCATAATCACACACAGAAATTAGAGAACAAATAATTTTCCACATGTTGGTGACAGAATGAGGCTACAGTGACAAATCAAAAGGTTTTCTGTGAAATGCATTTAAAAAAAAAAAAAAAAAAAAGTAAACACCATCAAAGATAAGAGTTTGAGAGAAGGACATCAGGAGAAGAAATTAAGGCCAAGGGCATTTTAAGTGGACAGGAAGAGAGTGGAGTGAGTGTAGCACTCACAACACACACGTGACCGGGTGAACACATATGTACAATGAGTGTTAAAGCATGTCTCGGGTGCACTTGAGCGTGTGTTAAAAGGTCTGAATATTGATTGTGTGACACGTGTGTGTGTGTGTTGGTCGAGCGCTTCGGGCCGGTCGAGGCGCCGAATGCATTTAAAGCTTACTGATTTAAGCAACTGTGGCTCTGGAGGGCATTAATTCAGGTGTAACAGATGATTATGGCATTGTGTGTGTGTGGGAGTGTGTGTGTGTGTGTGTTTGTGGAGAGGAGAGGAAGAAATGAGCAAAAGTGAAAGAGAGAGAGAGAAATTTTTCAAGAAAGCACAGAGGCAAATAGAGAAAGAGAAAGAGATAAGCACATGGTAGAGAGTGATGACCCAGTTTTCTACTCCCCCCTCCTCCCATTCCCCTGCCCCATCTGCCACCGTTGTTTTAATCCACTGGTTACTACGGCTGTATGCACACACACACACACACACGCATGCATTGTTCATCCCTCTGTTGATAAAACTGAGAGGTGCACCACCCTCAAATGTCAAGACAAGAAGGATATCTCTCCAGTGAAAACAATCTTTTGTATTAAAAGTAGAGACTACAGAGCAGAGTGACGACACTGTCCACTCTTCCTTTGGCCATAACATGTCCTCACACATACAGCAGTATTCTGCACCACAGATGTCTCCTCCTGTCTGATGGCTTCGCTGATGAAACTATGATTATCTGCTGCCCTCTAGTGGCTGCAGACATCACAACACACAAAATGTCATGATTATAAAAGACTATAACTACTACACATATATCCCCTCGCTTTCTGAAACTGTTATTATTTCTGTTTTGTAACGATTTTATTTTCTATTCTGACTTTTATTCTGAAAAGTTTTTCCAATAAAGCCCCCTGTTTTACTTCAGCTTAACCGTTTCCAGGCCTTGTTAAATGTTACTCACCCGTCTTTTCTGGCTCATCCGGAGCGGTGCCGGCGATGCCGCTGCTCTCCAGGCCGAAGGCGGGGTCCACCTTGCCTGTGCTCCTGGCCGCCTCCTGCACCTTTTTCACGTGAGCCTCCACCAGTTCAGCTGGCACCTCCTCACGCACACGGGAGAACTCCTCTGTGGACGGAGGACATTTTCAGTTCATGACTAACATTAATATGATACTCTCAAGAGAGAAAAATGCCATTGCCTTGTATTATTTGCGAAAAAATCTGACAGCTGGACCGTTTTAAATTAAATTTAACAGTTTAATTTTACCTAGAGCTGCCCTGGCAGCAGCAGACGCCACTCTGGGATCAACCACAGAGGCAAGGAAGGCAACAGTACTCATGACGGGGTTTCCAGACTGGCTGAAAGGTATGGGCTGGTAGGCGAGAGGGCCCAGGGAGGCCTCTGTGCTCTCCAGGTACGGATCCTCGATGGGCAGCCGCAGGAAGTGCAGGATACACTCGTCTTGGGTGCGCGAACCGACATGCTCTGACACTTTGTTCCAGTCGTCTTTGAACATCTCAAGGGCCTGTCGGCAGATGAGAGAGTCGTGACATTAGAGGCTGCAACTAACAACTATCTACATATCTATTCATCTGCAGATTAATCTTATTATTGCAATTAATTGTTTAGCTGCATTCAAGGTTTCTTAGAGGCCAATCCGATGTGTTTAATTTGCTTGTTTTGTCTAGTAACAGTCCAAAACCTTCAGATATTCATTTCACTGTCATATGATACAAGAAAATTGTTCAGTGTGAACAATATTGAAAGAGAAATACAAGAAAATATGAAAGCAACTGAGGCAAGGGAGGACAGAGGTACAGATTTAAGGTGTGTGAGGCAGATGAGAGGTCAAAAAGGTGCAGGGCTTAAAGGAAAGTTGGAAGAATGAGGAACGAGCACGAAGAGAGACGAGCAAAGACACGGCATGAGAGACAGGTGATGGTGGGGAGGGGAGGGGAGGTGGAGGAACAGATGGAGGACACGCAACAAGTATGAAAAGCATATTATGTGTCCGTCCGTCAGTGTTTGTGACAGCTGGATAGAGGAAGAGACTGAGTGAGCAGCTAAACATAATTAACAGTATTTTAGCAGATTTCTCCTCTGCTTCGTCCTGTTGGACTCACCTCCAGCAGCAGTAGAGTCTCCTGCTCGGTCCATTCCCTGGTGGAGTTCACCGCTTTACCCTACAGGGAAGCAAATATTCCCATTAAAGATCACATTAAGATAGGGAACGTATGATAGAAATGTGTATTAGGAGTATTTAAAGCCGGATAGCAGACACATTTTCATTAATTTCTGCCCATAACCTCCAACACAAGGTGAAAAAAAATAATTATAATACATGTTTTGATACTGATGTTTGCCATTTTCCTTCTTAATTCACTAGTTTAGAAAGGAATTATAAACATTTAAAAAATCATATTAAGGATGGTTTTGTGTGCTGACCTTTTTCTTGTTGTAGAGGTCGGTCCGAAGGCCGAAGTTCTGCAGGTCGATGGGTTTGTCTTTGCCTTTGTCTGGGAAGTTGGGCATCTGCTGTGGAGGAGGAATCTGGAGGGATGAAACACAAACACAACTATTTATCAATTCGTCACATTGTGTTTTTATAATAAATAATCCATTTCTTGAAAATAGCACACAAAAGGCATCTGTTGTGCTGGAAGAAATCCAGAGAGAGCGTCACGTTACGTTCTCATTTCTCCCTCCATCCATCACACAATCTGCTCGTTTTTAAGTCATCCTTACCGGCGGAGGTCGGTGGTTCAGGGGCATGAGACCCGAGGGTGTGTCAGCCAGCACGGTGAAGTGGGGTGTGGGCGGGGGACCCATGGGCAATGGGCGACTGTCTGAATCAACCTGATAGTTCACCAAACCCCACTGCTCCAAGAACGCATGAACCCTGGAGACAGAGAGAGAGAGAGAGAGGACATTCAATTAAAAAATTACAGACAGCCAACCCGATCATAATGATATGCATCCTTCCTGCTAGAGTTAAAGTGCTGCTTTCCTTTATCACATGCAGCTACTGACAGTTCAGACACTGACGTTGAAAATAAATACATGGATTCACTTCTCCTAGACGCTAATAATCATTAGAAAACATCCAAGTAGCACTGGCCACCACTTTCCCCAGTTAAAAAGACAAATGTCACCAGCAGCAGGTCATATCAGCTGTCATTAACTAATGTTAACTCTGTTGTCTGGTTTGTGTGCTCTCAGCAAGCCTTTGTTTGTAATTATACTTGCCAGAGTGTTACTCCAACAGAGTGTCCTTTCTCTAGAGGATCGAAGTCAATTTCAGTCTCCCAGATGAACTTTTCATATCTAATTTAAGCTTTTAAACTTTAGTAGATCAAGTGGAAAATCAGATTGGACTCGGCAGAAAAGGAGAAAGTTAGTTCACCTCATGATAGCGCAGACATCCCCGGTCAAGTTCCTGCGGCAAGAGGTGGAGGTGAGGTACTCTTGAGGGTTTAGCCGATAGGTGTCAATCATGAAGTTACGGTAGGCCAGGTATCTGTTTAGGAGTCGAGAAGGAAAGTCGTGTTAGCAGGACAGGACGTTATTGTAACATGCAGGTAATGTGGGGATTGCTGGGTGTGCGTCTGAGCTCACATCTCTGGAGTTTTGGACTTGTTCTTTCCGTTGAAGAACTCAGGCAGGGCTCTTCTCTCGATCTCATGAATGCTGTCAGAGAAGGAAAGAAAAAAAAAAGCAAATTTAATAGTTGAGTACACACACAAGCCGTCTCCTGTGACCTCCAGGCTTCCATACATCTTGAGCCAGCCCTTACCAGTTGTAGTCGAACCAAGCGCCGTAGCTGGGGATGATGATGTGGTGCGTCTGTTCGGTCACGTTGTCCTCGCTCGCATCTATCAGTCTGTTTATTTCAGCTTTGCCCTGATCCTCGTCGTCCTGCAGGCAAATTTATTTAGAGAACCCATTTAGATGCACAGATTTACTGCACAGATAACAAATAAATAGTAGAATAAATAAATAAATAATAGTACATTTCTAGGTGTTTACTATGGACATAAGTGGGAAGACGCTTTGATTTCTTTTTAAGGCCATATGTTCCTAAATGTTTATATGTTTATATATATATATATATATATAAATATAAATATAAATATATATATATAAAAATATAAATATATATAAATATATAATATCTACTTCCCTCTCACTCACTCACTCACAAACCTACAGTGTTTGGTTTGATGATGACAAAAGAGTCATAAATCATCTTACCTTTCCACCAGACAGCACAGAGTCATCCTCCATGTCATCTGGAAGAAAAAAAAACAAACAACAACAAACATTTTAGTTGAGATACATCACACTGTGGCATGGCCTATACTGAAAACGTAGTTGGAAACTCATCACAGTTAGTTTTTGTTTTTTTTCTAAATGGTTGATTAATTTAATTCATACACAACTAAACAAATCATTTCAGTCATAGACACATACCCACGTCAGCCACATTCCCTCCTTTCACTGGAGTATTCTCACTGTCTTTCTTTGAATTTGCTGTGTATATAAATAAAAAAAGTAAGAAAAAAAAGATATATGATGAGGAATTGAGCACTGAAGTAAAAAGGAAGACAGTTTATAACTCAGCCGTGGGCATGGAGGCATTAATCGGCACTCTGGTTTTTTGCAAAAGAGGACACTAAAATAGATTGTGTGTGTGTGTGTGTGTGTGTGTGTGTGTTAGAAAGACGAGAGATTTTTGTAAAAGTGGGACATTGCAGATGGGACTTGATCTAAAAAGAGCATTTTTTTCTTTTAGTAAGGACTGTAAGTTTAATTTTTAAAAAAGACAATCCTCAAGGAGAGTTCACATCAAGCTCAATTCATCATTGCTTATGCCAAAAACACATCCTCGGGCTGTTTTCCTACTTTTCTGACTGGAACATGATGCGTGTCTGTTTGTGGAAGAGTCAAGAGGACTTTAGTGCTGCCGAGGGGATTTAGCAACGAGCACACTGGGAGTCACAAAAACCCACTACAGATTTATGCCGGTCTGTTAATTATGATTTCAAAAATAAGACTGCTTGTTTATATATTATGACATCTTAAAACACATTTTTGAATGTGACCAACAGTCCAAAACATACACCTTTACAATGAAAGCAAAGAAAAGCCTGCAAATATTCATATCTGAGACGTATGAAATTCTTGTGTGATAAAATACTTAAGACAGATTGGAAAAGTTGACTGATAACTTTCTAACGGGATTCAGAACTACAGTAAATGTAAACAATTTGTAATAACTGGCCGAAAAATAAGCCTTTAATTAAAAAAAAAAAAAGACTCATAAGATAATAAGATTAGCAGGCAGCTACACATTTCTCCGTTTTCTATTTATCTGTTTAGCGTCGCTAAGCTAGGCTAACCCACTGTTGCTAACTTTCGAGCTAACCTTCACTTTACCAGCAGTTGAGGGAAACAACAGACGTGACTTTTCATGGTGTTGACAAGCTGCAGCGTTTATTAACTGACACGCTGTCGTCCATATTGCACATTTACTGCCAGACTGACAACTTACTGCTGCTGCTAACCGTTTCCTCTGCTCCGTTAGCATTAACCGTTATTTCTGACGCTCTCTCTCTCTCTCGCTTAACCACTCACTGACGTTACCTGCAGTTTCCTTGGCAACGACACAGACGTTAAGTCGCGTTTCAAGACAGCGCTGCTCAACGGCTCCCAAACGCTATTGATTTAAGAATGAATTTTTTTTGGCCTGTACAATTATAGGGGAAACACTGACTCTTGTTCCATTTATTTGAAACACCATTTTGACAAAATGGTGAGAGAGAAAACTGACACGGATTAACATTGTTGATGAGACAACAAAGCTAAACATACAACTATGCAAGATGCGACTACAAAAACCCTTCGTGATGAACCAGGTTGTAATGTTGAAATGTTTCTGCCTGGTATGAAGACGGCTGCAGTCAAACAACCACATGTAAGTATAGTTTTATTATAGTCAGCATCCCATTCCTTCAGCCTGGTGGCCAGAAACTGCTCTTTTTTTCCCTTCCAAAACACATTTAATTTTGCCAAAAACAGAAACTTAAAAGCTTACAACAGTAATAATGTTACATTCATGGGTAAGCCTTATAGATGGTAGTTTGCTTCACTTAAAAAAACAAGGTGGACAGTGTGCACATCCAAACCTCAGGAAGTGAAAAGCAGCCTATAAAAAAAGACAAGACGGTGTTTAGATCATGCTTGCCCAACCATCTAGGTCTCAATGTTGCATCAATACATTTTTTTAAGACGCTTGAAACTTTCAACCTCTTCTTTCCCTTCGTTTGAGTCACTTTCCCTCCTCTACAGCTGCATGTCTGTTCTCCAGTAATGTGATACTGAAGCTACACCAGCTCTTCAGACAAGTCTCAACAACAACAAAAAAAAAATAGATCCTCTGGTGTTCCTAATGTTCAACTACAAATTGTTCGCCCCCCGGGGCTTCTTCTAGCTCACCCAGCGTTAACAACACTGGGGAAATCTAAACTTAGAACACAGTTCTGCCAACTTTCTGTCAATCATTCGCACTGGCATACAGATCCCGAGTGCTGAAACGATCAATAGACAGGCAAGTTAAACTGATCTACAAGTTTCATTATAAATTAATCATTAAAGTCCTCCACCGCTCAAAAATGTGTTCTCTTCCTGTCCCTTCAGCTTTAATGTTTGAGCTTCACGGTGCAGAATGATGAACGCACTGTGAAGTTTGACACCCGATGGCTGTTTTCATATCAATCTGCTGGAAACCCAGATGTAAGAGCTGAGCCAGGAGCACGATTTGTGACAAATTACAAATACTTCAGAAGCCAATGGTAGTCCAGTATTCACACTTACACAAGTGCAATGTGGGAATTTGAAGCCTCCAGAGAGCACAAACACTGAGGATGAACTTCACAAGACCTCTTGAACCAGGCAGTTAAACTCTTGAAACAATAATATTGCACATATTTGCATTTTAATGATTTTAACAAGATAATTAAACTTTTTTTTGTGGAAAAACCATATCAGTCACAAATAATTATTGAAAGCTGAGTATTTTAAATACATATAATGACATGACATACGACATGTCTGTGAAGTTTTGGACTGTTGGTCAGACAAAACATCATCAAATCATTCCTACTTTGGCCTTAAACTACACATAATTGCATCTGATCACATTTCATTTGTTTTGGTAGCCACAACTACTACAATAGGATCAACAGAGCAGCTGTTCTTTGGTTGACATTTTAACCAAACCGCCGCCTTCATCTGATTGTTTAATCAGATCATGCAATAATCAAAGTGATCATGCAATAATCAGAAGGGAGTGTCCCTCCCAGCTCAGCCTCACCACCTGGTACATACCATTCTTGGACATGCTGCCCTCTTCCATACTGGCACCAGCCGAGGAGTCGTCCATGTCCTTGGTCATGTCCTCCTCCGTGTCCTCCTCTTCGCCTCTGTGGCCCCGTCGCTTCCAGTGAGGCCCCGGGTTCCTGAAACGAGAGCGAGCGGAGTCGCAGTCAGTTAACCGCAACTGGAAACCCCTGACACAAGTCACGAGTCACCGTATATGGAACTTAACGTTGTGACATTTTTAAGATGAAGGTGCAGATTTGAAATATTTCATCATCCTTCCGATTTTTGAATGTTTACAACATACGCAGCGTTAAAAAAAATTGAATTCCTCACCCCTTCTTTCCTCCCTTCTTGCGGGACTCGGCGGGAGTGCTGGGCGGCGAGGGGGAGCGTCTCCTCTTCTTGCCGGCGGAGTTAGCCTTGCGCTCCTTGCGATCGGGTGTACGGGAAGACTGATCAGACAAAGCCCGTGCAGCGCAGGGAGCGAGGGATGGAGGATGAGAGAAAGAGCCGCAGAATGAGAGGATGGAACGGTTGCACACACAAGGAGGGGAAGCAGTGGGAGAACGACGACGGCGGGGGACGGAAGGAGGGAGGGAAGAGGGGGGGCGGGGGGATGCTGTGGTGGTGGAGGAGACAACCAGGGTTCCTGTATACTGACCTCTCTTAAAATAGCTCTTCTTTTACACTGACTTCCACTTCTTGATTTGTGCATTGTGGAGAGTTTTAGCTTCCACCTAACTTTTGTAATGTTTGATTGTCTGAGTTCATGAACTAGTTTCTTTCTTTTTTTAATCTTTCTTTTCTGAACCAAACATCACATCTGAATCAAACACTTTCAATTAGCTGCCGATTTAACAAGTCTAAATTTGAGTGGCAGCATTGGAGGAGCTACACAGCCAGTTAGCTCGTCAGTGAACAAGCAAAAAAACTAAATGTCTAAATGTCTTCCCTCTTTATTAAATCCTTTACATGGCATCTAACTGCAATCATGTGAAAACTTTTGATCCGTAAAGCGATTTGTGGCTTGTAAACTTTTTTTTTTTCCACTTTACTGTCTGTCTGATTTTTTTAATTTGTTCAAAAATAATTTCCCAAACATGAACAGAAACCCTGAAATACATCAGAAGGATAGAAAGTGTGAGGAAAGGTTTGGAAAGGATGGGCAACACACAGACGCAGACGAAGGAGGACGACGCACAACCCACAGGGACACAATCCACCTCATGCGACAAGCACAGCGAAAACATTTCTCTCTCTCTCACACACACACACACACGCACAGACACCAGCATTCACATTTATTCTATCACTCAAAAGTTTCCATCCTGGACTTCCCATTCAGTACAAAACTTTTGACAAGTATTTAAATGCACGACAGTCCATTTGAAAATTAAATTCAGTGTCTTTTGTTGGTTAGTTTTAACAAATATCACACTCAGACTCAATCAGAAAACTTGTCGTTGACATACAGTAGCAGTCAATTCTCATTCAAGTGAATGGGAACATGTTGCGTGACTTGTACTGTAGTTTCAATTTGTACTAATGAACCAGGTCTGGAAAACCTTTGGGAATACTGAAACACACAAACACACACACACACACACAAAATATCTACCTCCTCTTCCTTGGGGAAGATCCTCTGGCGGAAGCAGACTGGTTTCTTGTTCTCGTCCACCTCGTAGTCCTCTTCATTCATCCACTCGTTGAAGGCATCAGTGTCTAAAACCCACTTAGCGTGGACCTGAGGGTGGGGGGGGGGGGGGGGAGTCAATGACATGTTATGTGTAGCTTATCCTGCTATTACACTCTTCTTTTTTAAAAACAGATGCTTTCCCTCATCGTCTCCAAGCAGAACGAACTCACTGGTGCAGCCTGGTAATTAGTGGGGGCTTTTAAATGTCGATATAAGAATTGTTTTAACTTCTAACAATGACGTGCTGCACTTTTAAATGGTTTCTTTAATGACATAAAGCAGCAGTATCAACTGCACTTAGCGAGCATCGCCTACACATCTGTTACGGATCGTTGCTGCTTCCTGCGTGCTTCTCATCAGAGTTAAAATCATAAGACATAAAAAAAAAATAATGATGGCCTCAATTAACACTAGCAGCTAATTGTTTTCTTTAGTATTCAAAAAGGAAACTTTTATAATAGTCCAATTTGGCTTAAAGATGTTGAACTTTCTATCAGTTCCCGCTTTGCTTTTCCTCCTCATTGCTCACCTTCCATGGTCTGTCAGTGCTGGGCGGCTCCTCCACATCACCGTCCACCTCGCTGACCGATACCCAGGTATCATAACTAACACAAGAAAACAAAACAGCCACATGTCAGTAATAAATAATAATAACAATAATAATAGTTATAAGTTATGAAAATGATTTTTTTTTGCTATTTAATAATAAGATTTATTCAAATTATCAAACAAATCACAAATATTCTACAGCGCTCTTTGTATGACCCTGCTTTCTAATTAATTAGATTAAAATCAGCTTAAAAATCAATCTAGTCTTCAAAAAACACAATTTGGATGGAAATAAAGATTACAGAAAAGTGACGATCTTTCTAAGCACTCTTAGGTTTGTTACACATCGAGTGAAATTTAAAATATTGGAGCATCTGTTTGTGTCCTTTACCGACTAACTTCAATACAAAGAAAAAAGGTGCTTCTGGTCCAAAAATAAATGATGAATGTGCAGAAATGTATAAGCGGCTCTTTCTCTGCTCACCTGTCCGGGTAGAGACCCCAGTGCACCAACACCTGTTTGTCTTTCCTCATGACAGGACGCAGCCACTCCTCTGCAACACACACATTAACTGATATGAAATCTTGAGTACAGTATGAACCAAAAAAAAGACATATACACTATTACAAAATCATTAACAAGAAGATAACAGTCAAGTATTTGTTTACATTTGATTTTGTTTGTCATTTACTGTGTAAATGTTGATCTTTTTTAATGGCAATAAGAAATAAAACTAAATTATGATGTGCTAGATCTTAGCGACAGTGAGAGCAGGACCGAGGAAATCAACCCTAAATGTGATATCCTGTGATTATGAATCGACCTAAAGACAGTTACAGCTACTCTACCTTCTTCTTGTTGAGATGGAGAAGGATAAATATGGTGGGTGGCCTTTGATTTGTCATCAGTGATGGAGCCCTGAAGAAGATGGAGAGAGAGAGAGAGAAGAACAAAACACAATGAATGTAACGATCAAAGCGACTGATAGGAAAGAGCGACAGACCGACAGGGTTTGCCTTCAGCAAGCATCTCTTCTCTCCTCACCTGGTGCCTTTTGATGGTGTCTTTGAGCTTACTGGCTTGTTTCTGCTCGATGTCCGGTGACAGGAAGACGGTGGGTCTAGTCAGGCAGTTATTCTGGAAGTAAAACAGAAAATTTTAAGTTAAAATCAGATACAATATTTTTTTTTTTTTTCCATAAATTAACGTAAAAGACAAGCAGTTTGCATAGAAGTCCAGTTACGAAAAGCATCAACGACGAATGATTATTTTCATTACTGATTAATCTGTTGATCATTGTCTCAATTAATTGATTAGTTGTTTGATATATAAAATGTCTGAAAATGGTGAAAAATGATGTTCATTGTTCTCCAAAGCACCAGATGCCACATAAAACATTTAATTTTGTTCCTAATAACTGTCACAACCCAAAAATATTCCATTTATTATCATAATAATAAATAAAAAGAGAAGAAAATATTGACTTAGTAAACCTAAACCTTTAATAACTGGATAAAATGAAGCTTAGTTCAAATGATACAACCAGTTTTAAACATGTTATTTCTACAAGTGCTGAATTATTCCACCAAGACCAATCAGGTTTAACAAAATAAACACATAAAGACCGCAGCAGACATTTTAACTGGGGACACTGTGAGCTGTTCATCAGCCTGTGTGTAAGAGAGTATGGGTCATACCTGGACCAGGTTCTTCTCAACATTTAAGAACATTTCCACGTTCCTGTCCATCCGGGAGGGATTTTGCAGGTCGAACCGACGCCTGAGGAGGGTGAAAGACATTCAATGAGATGTGGCAGCAGCGTTCCAGCTTAATAATCATGCAAATCAAATGAGTTCTGTTATTATTCAGTGATTTGAAGTGCGATTTCTATGACTGTTGTCTTTCAACAACTGCTTAGATGTTCAGTCTGGGGTGAAAAATGGATGCAGACTTCTTGGTTTTCAAGAATATGAATAATCAAAGGGGATTTCAAGGATACAAATATCTTTGCACATTTGTCGGAGTGGTAACTCTGCCACAAGAGAAGAAGCTACTTGGTTTAAAAAGCCAGCTGGTTTACATGTCAGGATTATATAAGGGTTAACCACAAATGAACTCACCAGCCCTGCTCGCTCTTAAACTTGTAGACCGACCCCAGGATGTGACAGAGAGCACCGCCAGCTTTGAAATCCAGGAAACACTTGGCCTGAAGACAGAAGAGGAACGATGAGGACGAATACCACAAAGCAAGACATGTCACAGTGAGGTTTGAATAGAAATATAAGATGTCCGTCTGCGTTGTGCTTACAGGCAGCTTGGTGAGAGCAGGATTGTTGACCCTGCGTCCAAAAGCGTCCTCCTGGAACTGCAGCAGCTGGACCACAAGACCCGCCAAGGATTTACTGGAGGGGGAGTCGTTCTGGACATACTGGGAGAGGAAGAGGAGAGGAATTCGTTTATTAACATACACCAGTTAAAAGTGATATTTGCACACATCTGGAGCTGCTCACGTAACCACAGGATCACAACGTTAGTGTCAACAACAAAAGGGTGGAAATTTCACCTTTGAGCAGAGCTGCAAAATTACAATTATTCACATTTTCTAATAATCCATCAGTTACTTTCTTGATTCATTGAATAACCAGCTGATCCAAAATAAAGACAAATACTGTTTACTAGGGGTGGGAAACTTTGGGATTGGTGCCCAATTCAATTCTTGATTGAATGAATAAGAAAGGAAAATAGAAAGTAGAAAAGGGGACACAATTTCCAGTCTCCTGCTCCAGTATACTGTGTGCCAAACCATTCACTGATGTCCTTACCCCACTGAACTACAATACAAACATAACTGGCGGATAAGATAACCGGTCCGCAGCCTTTTTATTTTAAAAAGTTAACTGCATTAATTCATCTCTGCTGCATAGTTAGCATTCAGAAAGACATCGCTGTCCAACACCCTGAGTGGGCGCAGCGTTTTTGAGGTGAAACAGTCTGAACACACAGTTATTTTCTTCAGCTCGGAGTTGGTTTAAGTTGTTAAATGTTGCAGTGTGTGTTGGTCAACTGCTCTCCTTTGTTACTGCTGGAGTTCGCTGCTCTGCTCTGCCCCGCTAACGTCAGTGTCTGAGTGACAGTGTCGAAAGTATTCACAATATACTTCACCTTGGTCTTGCAAAAGTAATTATTTAGACATGAAATTTAAAAAAAAAAATGCTTGCAACCGCTGCCTCTTGTGAAGATGAACTCTATACCGCCTGAGTGTCGTGTCGCCCTTGCAGTTGCGCTCCACCTTTTTTCATTGCATCAACATGTTATAAACTAACATTCAAAAAATTTGATTTCTGACATTTGCAAATCAATGTAGAATTGTCCACGATACATCTAAAAATCATCCCCCCCTCCTACCCCTATTACTTACAAGTAAGGGCCCAAAACAATGCCCTAAAATTTGCACCTGAAAAATTTACTCCAAGTGACAAAACTGAACATTTTGGACTTCATTTAAAGCAGCCAGTGAACTGTGTGCTTTCACTTGCTGCCCTCCACAGAAGAGGTCAGAGGTCCTTCAAGCTGAAGGTTAATCTACCAGATCTCACACACATACACAGACATATGACAGTGTTTCCTGGCCTAAGGTACATTTTCACTACTGCTATGGCATCGAGCTGTAATGTTGCAAGGGGAAGCAATGGCACAAGGTCTGGCTGGCTATGAGGAAATAGGACAATCCAAACTAAAAAAGGAGAAAAGCTAACACAAGAGCGGGTATATTTATAACAAGGTCAATATCAGGGAGACCTACTTCTAGCCTTAAAGTGGGTGTAATCTTTGCAGTGGTTAGATATAAACAAACTCAAGCCAAGCTGGGTTAGTCTTTGTAAAAAATAAAAATGAAAAAAGTTAAGTTCACATATTTAGTTTAAGGTGTATTTCCGTGTTTAAATCGTCACTTTGTATCTAAAGCTGCAACCACAATCTCTCATCTATGTTTATTTAATTCGTCTATGAGTTATGTTTGTTCATTCATTGTCTTCTTCATCATAACAAACCCAACGTGTGTGTGTGTGTGTGGGTTTGAACGAGAGCGTGAAGAGAGACAGGAGGACCATTCTTTGTTTGGCTAACTTTGTGGGCGAGTGGAGCCTGCACACAGTCTGGTATGCTGCTGTGTTGACAAAACTCAACACTGCTTACTCTTCTGCACAAAATACAATTGAGCCTGCAAAGTGCACAGAGGGATCGGATGATTATTTTGTGACTAGACAGTCGTTTGAGTTGGAACCAAAAAGAAAGGCTAGGTCTTATGTTCTTAATAGTATTACTGTATGTTGCTTAGCTGCATGGTGTCCCGTGACTAACGTTTTGGTTAGCTTCTCGGGCCTTTTGCAATGCTGATAAAAAGGAGAATCCCTTATTATTTTGTGAATTGAAGAAAGTTTCAAATCTGAGCTGAACAACTAATAAACAGAAGCTGCAATCTGGCGCTCATCTGTAAGCATCCCCCCGTGTGTGTTTGTTATTAGTAACGTTACTGAATGGGCAGTTGGTGAGCTAACGGTTAGCTAGCTATCTGATAAACAGCTTTGCTCCAGTAAAATTCGCGCCTGTCTATTTTGTACCACATTTAGCACCAGTACGAACAACTGCGTATCACCTGATACTCGCAAACGACAATAAACGTCTGAAAAAGCAGCCGCAACCTTCACAATAGTTAATTTTGCTTGGCTGCAGCTAACGTTAGCTCGGTTAGCAGCGCTCCATTGTGCCAGCGGGACGCGGGCCTTCATAGGAATCAATGGAGCCGCACAGCTCGCTCACCTTCTTGTAGTGCTTTCCGACCCACAGCCGCACCGTCTCCAGTTGAGATATCGTTTCTGAACTCTCCCAGAATTTCGTGGACGGTCCGCCGTCCTTCTTTCGTCCCACTACGGTTCCACCGCCGACCGGGCCGGTGGCCGGTCCGCCCGAGCCCGTTCCGCCTGCCGTTGTCGCCGCCGTCGCCATTGTGTGTTTTGTTCGCTGCGTTGTCTTTCTCCTCCACCGCGTCGCTCACCGTGCAAGTTTTCGAATGATATTGCGCAGCCGCAAACGTGTTGACACTTTTCAAGTATCGCGAGTCGCGATATTAAACGGGATTATGGGTAATGTAGGCGCCAACAAGAGGTTTGGTCGGTTAGTGCTTTTACCTTTTTGTTCTTATCGAGACTAATGAAAAGAAAACAAGTCTCCCGCGGTGGAAAGTAACTAAGTGCATTTACCCTGTTATTTTATATATCAACTCCACTGTTTTTTAGCGGGAAATATTGTGCATTAATTTAAATATTATACTTTTATTTGACAGCTTTCATCACTTTTCTGATGAAGTTTTGACACAATGGATAATAATATATAAAGCGGTGTGTATAGTCTGGTCAGATTTCAGATGTCTATGAGTTGTTAACAGCTCCACCAAATACTGATTTTTCCCTCTAAACTTCTCACATGGTTTCATTTCATCACCAAAAATCAAATATTAGAGAAAAAGTCTAAAAACTGAAAACAGAATTGTGTATCATAACTTTGTTTTTTCTTCTTTCCCCTCCCATTAACCTTCTCACGACCCCTCAGATTTATCTTGTGACCCTTTGGAGGGGCCCCATGCATCCATGCCCCCAACCCCTAGGTTGAAAACCAACAGACCAAACTAGCTAATTGTCATTCAAACTAGCTCCACCTCCAGCAGCTACAACAGTAACATGCTGCTTACACACTGATGCAATGATATTGTATATAATAATATATCAATCAAAGGGACTTTTACTGCAATACTTTAACTACATTTTGCTGCTAATACTTATGTACTTTTACTTAAGTAGGATTTTTCATGCAGGACATTACTGTATTGGTACTTTAACTTAAGTAAAGGATCTGAGTACTTTTTCCACCACTGCAAGTCTCTCCTTATAACATATGAAGATCTGAAAGTTTTTGCTGACCCCTAGGATGGCTTTTGTGTATTTATTTGTTTGTTTTTAATGACATTTATATCTACTATGAATGTTAATCTTTGGTATGTTGATAAGGAAGCATTAACTTATTATGAAGTTAATGCATGCTGAACAGGTTTTTCTAATTGGTTTTACAATATATGGTACAAGGTGATGTGAAATATTCAAACACAGTGACTTGTGAATGTGCATTTGAAACTGCTGTAAGTTATTTCAAGTCAAAATCAGTCACACCTAAAGAGTTCCCTTGAAACAAGGGCATTGAATATCCATCAACAATTCAGTGGAAACCATTTAAAACACACCCAAAACTCCGCCTGTTACATCCAAACTTATAAGACAACCTCAGAGGGATTTCTTTCCGAGACATAATTCCTCTATTGTTTTTTGACCAAATATGTGCGGATTTTAAACAAGTTCAATTTGTTTCTATTTTACTTGTAATATTAAGTCTTGTGTTTCCACGTATAGTATTTCATTTTGAAGTTTACACCGCTACTGAATAAAGATTTGAAGAAGACAGCAACGCTTAAACTGGAGCTCGGCCTACTAGCATGGATTCCTCCAAATAACGCCGGACCTGCCAAGACGACATCTCTGCAGCAACGAAACTCATCAACAGTAAGGCATAACGTGGCTTTATGATCAAGGGTTTATGTTGAATAACTTTAAAATTAAAAGAATTTCTGTAGAGAAGTTGAGTTAGCTTTCCTTTAGCATCCTCATTGCAATATGTTAGCCATGAGTGACACTATTTCTAAACAATTTCTTTATCATTTAATTTTTTATTATCATTTAAAGGCCTTGTTATTCTTTTTCACTATTATCTTACGCCTTATCATGTATTCCCAAGACATTTAGCTAATAATAAATATCTTCATTTAGTGTTTAGTCAAATCAAATAGATATCTTTCAATGTTACAGTCTTTTTCGAGCTAAAGTCCCTCTTTTTGTTACTGTACTACCACCACAGCTCAACAGGGAAACACAAAGAGGAGAATTTGATGCTAAAAAGACTGTAAATCTGTCAGATGTCCACTTGATGTTTAAGTCAGACTGCTGAGGTCTCATATAAGCTTCAGATTAACGTGCCGCTTTAAAGCTGTCCAGGAAATACAACCATCACCATTAACATGGTTCATGAATAAAGAATGTTATACTTGCTATGTGTGTGAGAGTTCAAATGGCAGCATCCTTTGCTGCTGTGTTTGTCGGTGGTTTATTTTTCATGTCGCATGCTTGTTCTGCTATGACTGGCTTGAACTTGTGCGCATAAGAGATAGCACGACCATCAACTGGTGTCAGACTCTTCCTGGCAGGAGAGAGAGTTTGTGCCACTGGCAGTCAAAGTCCAGAGAGTACAGCACGTTCACATCATCTCTTCATGGACAATGTCATTTTCATCATCAAAAAAGGGTCACCAGAGACTTAGAACCGTAGAGACATAGATGTTGACAAGTCGTCTCTGTTGAAAATGTTCCATACTTCTTTCACTGTGCAATTTCTAACATTTGTTGTGATCTGATGGTTAGCAACCTTAATGTGAAAAACAAAAACTTGCATACCCTTCATACCCTTCCTAATGTGCTCTTGTTTTCTATGATGATGAGCAGTGACATTAGCATTAATCTGTCTTCTTTTGTACAGATTTCTGTTTTTTTCTATATATTTATTTATTCTTGTGATATTCTGTTATGTTTTTTTTGCTAACATAACTCCAGTAAAATAATTTCACTATATTTGAGTGCAGAACATCATACAGAAGCGTTACTGTGGCATAAACATAGAGAACATAGAGAACATAGAACCAGCAAATCCTGTGAAAAGACCAAAAGAAAAAAAAAGTGCAATCCATCAGTCTGTCTCTCCCCGTACTTTGTGACTCACCTACAATGTCTTCGGCCTCAAGCCTTTCGCTCCTACTTCCCACTAAAGATGTAAAATCTTTTAAAACTTACTCAAATTTATTTCACAAAAAAGTGCATTTGTTGGGGAGTATTTTGGGTTTTACTCAAGTAATTTTCCAAATAAACTACACTGTGTGTTTTCATGGTAATAATGGACAATGACATGACAATGAAGCTCTGTGGCACAGAAGAGAAAAAATAGATCCGCATCAGTCATCATCACCTGATCATCATCCGCCGGCACACATGCCCCTTCATTTCCCGAAACACTCCATTGGGTACATATACCTGCCCACTTGCTATATCTGCTTATTATTATTGCAACTGTTGCTGTGTGTGCCTTTGCACTCAGCCATCACACCTGATCCCGGAGTTGCTGTGTGCCTTTGCACTCAGCCATCAAACCTGATCCTGGATCCTGAAAGGATACGTGAGGCAAGTTTATTTGTAAATCACATTTCATACAAAAGGGAAACTCAAGGTGGTTTACATAATTCATTAAAAGATTAAAAAAAAGAAAAACAGCTTAAAGCATTAAAATCAGAATCAAAATCAGAATCAGATAAATTGTGGACATATAGGCTACAAGGAATTTGCCTTGGTGTTGTATATCATATCATATCCATCAAAAAATATACACAAAACTAAGCACGGTCGCCCTAAATAATAGAAAAAAGATAGAATTAACAATAAAAAATATGTAAAATATATACCAGGTGAGAAGAACTGCTACAGGTTTAAATTTTATATTGAAGAGAATTGACAATGAGAAGTACAAAATATAGACCAGGAGTAAACAGTATATGCAGTGTACAATTAATAATGATAATAATAATAACAATAATACAAGTTGCATTAATGTAACACTCCATCTTATGGTAAATGGACTGCATTTATATAGCACCTTTCTAATCTTCTGACCACTCAAGATGGCAGAGGCTACCATGGATTGTGCTGTGTTCCTCTTCCATTCTTGGGCATCAAGGAGATAAATCTATCCTCCCTAGAGGATATAGATATTCTTTCAGATCCAGGACCTGTTATCGAACAGGCTGTTTTGGTTGTTCCCACTCACAACTGACAGAAGGGGTTTTACTCCACGTACTTCGTGGTTCTGAAGAAGACAGGAGGTGTAAGACAAAAAAGACGTTCTGCAGACATCAAGAGATTGCTGAAACTGATTCAATAAGGCGACTGGTTCACCACTATCGACCTGAAAGATGCATATTTTCATCTTCATCGAGGTGGCGCCAGAACACAGGAAGTTCCTTTGTTTCATCTTCCAGGAGACAGCCTACGAGTACAACAGGCTACTGATCAGCTATTCCTTGACTCCCTGCGAGTTCAGCAAGTGTTTGGACGTGGCGCTACAGTCACTGTGCGACTGTGGCATGAGAGTTTTCTTCTACTTAGATGACCTCATTGTCAGGGCCAGGGTCCAGAGAATGGGCTGTTTTCCACACTGCCAGATTGGTGCTGCACCAAACTCAGTTAGGCTTTGCCTTCAACTGGAAGAAGAGCGCCCCCCAGCCACACCAGCAGGCGGAATATCTGGGGGTCATGCTCGATTTGACCAGGTTTGCAAGTTATTCTGTCAGAACCCAGAGGGTCGGCCCTGCAGTGGGCAGTCCTCAGACTGTGGCGGGGAGTGGCAGTGAGAGCTTTGACTGTCATGCAGGCATTGGGGCTCATGGCGGCGGGCTATCGTCCCAATGGGGCTCCTGCACAGGCACTAGCAGGAGCCCCAGGCAGCTCTCTACCGATTGACCCTGCTGCTCCTGCCTTGTCCACTGAAGTGCTTTTGGTGAGCAAGACACTGCTAATATAATATAGTTATACTTTGACTGTTCAGACTGTCATCCCATTGCTGACCTTGTTAGCCTGGCCACTGCCTTAAGTAAGTTTCCCTTAATCCTACCTGCTTGCCTAATTACAGGGAAGGGTTTGGGCCACTGGCTGTCAAAGGCCAGGAGGTGCAACAGGTTTATACCATCTCCTCTTCTCAAAAGTGGACAACACCATCTCCATCATTAAAAAAGGTTCACCAGAAAGGTATAATTGTAGGTTGTTGAGGGTTGGAAGCTTCAGATCTCTTGGCAAAAATATTTGTTGCTGAGTTTCCTGCTTTCTCTCAGAAGTAAATTCTTTGAACTAAATTTGGCCAATTATAAATCATATCAGGTTGATTGTCTTGATCTAGATTCCAAAACAAACCAAATACTGTAATATTTTCACTGCTACTTTGATATTTCAGTGCAGTGAAGAAGGGGCAGATCGCTGATGAAACTTTCCAGAATCCAGCAGAATAGTTGGCAAAACCCAAAAATCCTTGATTCAACTGTTTAAGGAAAGGATGAGGAACAAAGCAAAGAGTATCTTGGCCTCTGAGCTCCAGGAAGTACTAAAGGGTGCCTCTGGGAACTAAAAGTGTATTTAAGAAGTTCTTTATTCCAAGTGTCATCATTATTCTTAACTCTGCAAAGTGACTGATGAGAACTAAACTACAGACATGAACTTGTTTTATGTGTAATGGACGTTGTCTCTGTTTGTTTTAAGGACTGCTTTGCTGTCTCTATGTTGTAAGAATCATGTGTAGTGTGTCTTCATGTTTTGGTGAGCCAATGACAATTTTCCACCCTGGTGGATAATAAAGATGTATTCTATTCTTTTCTAAACTCAAAGTATATCATGTATTTGTCTCTGATGGTGAAATAAAGTTAATTTACGAGGTTATTTATATGCAAATGGGGGGTGTAGATTTGTAGATAGAAGGTGAGGTGTGGACTGTTTTTGTAAGCCAGTGTAAGATACACTTCATTTAGCCCAATGGACAAATTTGTTTTGGACCGCACTGCGGTTGCACACCTGATCGTCATGTGCCAGCACATCACTCTGTTGGATATATATACCCGTACACTTATCCTTGGCCACATCATCAACGTTCCTTTGAGCCTTTTCGTTCATCCATCTGGACCTGATCCTGAACATCCTTTTACCTTCTTACAGCACAAACAGCATATCAAGGTATGTGGTTTTAGCTGAATAGCAATGCTCTCAAATACATTATTTAATTGCCATTAGTCATTCATTTTACAAAATTCATTACATGTTTATATACTTCCAATTCTATTATTGACTGTAATCTGTCTGAACCAGAACAATGAAACACGGTTCAGTTCTGCTGTTGCTGCTCTTCCTGGAGACATGCTCGGCCCACACCTATAGTAAGTATGATCTTATTATGTCTATGATATCAGTGTTGTAAAACATTACAAGTATAATTGCCAAAACATCCTGGTGTCCTAAAATGGTTAATTAGTTATGTGTGAACAATAAAAAGATGGTGGAGTGATAATTAAGATTCATGTGGCCTGGATGTATTAAAGCAGATTTGTTTCCAAATTTTGTTAACACTGTACACAAGTTTTTGTTTTGTTTTGGGTTTTTTTGTGGAGAAGTGGTTATGTGTACGCAGTGGTGGAAAGTAACTAAGTACATTTATTTGCATTTAGAAGTATTCTCATTTTATCCTACTTTATATTTCCACTCCACTACATTTCAGAGGGATACATTGTACTTTTTACTCCACTATATTTATTTGACAGCTTTAGTTACTCCTTACTTAGGTTAAAAATTAGCAAAATGATAAGCTTATAAATTACACTGCATTGTAAAAGATTAGTTCCCAAACTTCTTGGCTTGCGGTCCCTCAACAAAAAATCAGCCTGTAGTTATATTTGGTCATGTTTCAGATGTCCAAGTTTTTAGCAGTTCCACCACTTATAGCAGTTCAAACTAGCTTCACCTTAACCAGTTAGAATAATAAAATGCTTCTTATACATTAACTTAAATGTATTTAATATATCAGTCACAACCCAATTTTCTGCAGTATGAATACTTGTAATATAGTATTTTTAAGTATATTTAACTGGTAATACTTCTATGGCTTTACTTAAATAGGATTATGAATGCAGGACTTTTACTTGTAATAATTGTATAAATTTGGTATTGATACTTTTATTTAAGTAAAGGATCTGAGTACTTCTTCCACCACAGTGCTTATTTCACTTAGTGATGGCTACTTTAATGTTTAACACAAATCAAACAGAATATGTTGTATTTAGTTATTTGTGTTATGCCGTGAAAGTTGATAAACCCTTGTCGGTCATATGACCCTCTTTTTATTTGTCGAAGAAGACTCTACTACTTTTTTATGCATTTAATGTCTAATTGGCAGTAAATATGGCCTTGCTTGTCTGCAGAATTGTCTGCAAAAATTTTCAGTAACATTTAATTTAGTAATGCATTTAAATTAATGCATATGCTATGGAAAGAAAGTAACTATTGGACAACTCATTGGCTGTTACATTTATTTAAACTTAAAGCTGCTATAGTCCATTTTTTTTAACAACTTGACAATATGAAAGAGGTCAGCTTAACAGAACTGTATAGCAAATTTCAACTCATTGTTTCACCATCCAGCTGCAACTTAACTGTTTTGGTTCACTTTCAGTGCTCCCGTAGCATAAATCTCGGCAATAGCAGGCGGCTGTTTTCACAGAAAAAGCTCTGAAAACCCACTGCTCATTTCCTGCTCAGCACCAAATGGCAAAAAAACACAGTTAGCGACTAGTTGGAGAACATAGTGGAGCATTTAACCTTTAGCTAAAGAGCCACTTATAACAGAGCAAAAAGATTGAATATTGGTCTTTCAACAGGTGGTCAGAAACAAGACTCCAAATGAATGATAATGTAGCTCTGTAAACACTGGATGTGGAAAAAAACTGTTTTCAAACAAGTTTTCCAATTCAACTTAAAGATCATGATATGTCATTGTTGTGTTCACAATTTGGCACCATTTGCCCGCAACATTTTATTTTTTGTTGCAATGATCGCGAGGTAAACAGCAGAATAACAACGTCAGTCTGGGCCAGAGTGGTGGACCAAATGTCCCTATGGCCACACCGCCATACGTGGCTAAAAAAAAGCATTCAAATCGCACTAACGCAAACCACAGGATGGGCTAGCAGAGGTTTTCAGGTGTGATATCAATTCCTCCACAGGAATAATCAACATTAAGCTCTAGAAAAAAATGTCTGTATTTCTTTCACAGAAAATGTGGCCTTGCGTGGCAAAGCAACTCAGTCACAGCGCTACAAGGGACCGGACGATATTTTTGGTGCTGCTTACAATGCCATTGATGGAAACCGTGACGCTAATTACAAAGCTGGTTCATGCAGCATCACTGCAAGAATGACCAACCCCTGGTGGAGAGTGGACCTGATTGACCCCTATGTGATCACCACTATTGTCATCACCAATAGAGGAGACTGCTGTGCAGAAAGGATCAATGGGGCAGAGATTCATGTTGCAAAGTCTTTACATTACTCTGGAACCCATTACTTTGGTCTCAGAGACCCAGTGTAAGTGACCACACTGTAATTAATCATTAGATACAAGACCTCTCTCTGGAAAGTGTTAAGAAGATGTTGTAAACCACCCAGATACTGATGTAACCCATCTACCCTCTATATATGTAGTTGGGGCCCTGAGTTCTTTATCCCAGTCAACTTTGATATAGTAAAGCTAATTAACTTAATGTTATTTATACTGGTTCCCTTTGGAAACCTTATACCTCCTGGATATAACTAAAAATTGTGAGACCACAATAGAGTAAATAATTGTGTATACTATCCCTTTAACATAGTATACAAACATTAATAATCTTATGAAAGAAATGGAATGACTGAAGTTTTTTAAATACATAAAATAACCTTTATGGTACTTTAACTATAAAATGTATTCATGCGCTGTTTCCTCTCTCTCTTTTAGGGTTGCTACGATACCTAGTATCCCACTAGGCAGGTCTCAAATAATAAATCTTAAAAAACCTGTGGAGGCACGTTATGTGACTGTGTTTTTACCTGGTTCAAAAAGGGTCCTCACACTCTGTGAAGTGGAAGTCTACGGGTACCGTGCCCCAACTGGTGAGAACTGATTATATGACTGAAGCCACTACAGCTGTGGCCACAGCAGAATGTGAATTACCTTCATTCAAATGAAGAAACTGAGCAAAATGTATTTACTTCCTGCTGTAAATAGATTTCTCATTTACACCTGGTTTTAAAATGTGTTCTTGTTTTCTTAGTTGTGCAAATTTTCTAGGTGGAGCTGGTGGACTTGCCAGCAAACAAAATCATTCACTTTTTTGTGAGGGAGGACTGCTAGTAACAGCTACTTGTAGCTTTTACAGAGCTTGCTTTAGCCGGAAGGAAGAGTGAGGTTACCTCTAAACTCAATGGGAAAATTCTTTCGTATGAATGTGAGATCATGCTGTACAGAGGGTTTTTCTGTATTATTACTGTACATTCTGTACATTGTTCTATTTTAAATTATTTGTAGGAGATAACAACTGATAAATCCTATGAGGAAACAATTTCTCAAGAGTTACTGGGATTCTGGATAGTGTCCGAGAAAGATTTGCAAATGTTTTGAACAATAATAAGAAAAATAAATACTTAGGATTTTGATACACATCATAAATCTGGCACATTTTTTTACTGTGAGTGTTTCCTTCAATTTTTGCCACAAGCTTTTGTATAACTATACATAAACTCTCCATATTTCAGTGGAGTTTCCCACTACTAGAAAGGATAACAACGTGCAAATAGTTGTGACTTTTAGGGTCAAGGCATCCACAAATTTGGGCCACTTTGTTCTGCAGATAGCAAGGAAAACTATGTATCAATGCTGATGTTTGCAACTGTGTCCTTTCCTACAGGAGAGAACCTGGCACTCAAAGGAAAAGCCTCACAGTCGTCATTGTATTCATATCTTGGCGATGCAGATAATGCTATAGATGGGAGTCGTGACAGTAAGTTGGCAGATGGCTCCTGCACTTACACAAAATACACACTCAGTCCCTGGTGGCAAGTGGACCTGCAGAAAACCCATAAAGTGTTTTCTGTTAAGATAACCAATGAAGCTACATACCCAACTCGACTTGATGGAGCTGAGATCCGTATTGGAGATTCTCCTGTGGACAAGGGCAACAGCAATCCCAGGTAGTTTACAGTCCATTAATTAAAATACTACTATGATTAAAAGTTGTTCATTAATGGATATTTGTAGATTTGTTAGCAGTAATTTATATTTATATTAACCTTTTAAAACCAAAAATGAACAGGTCTATCCATTTATTAAACTGATCATTCGATAAGTTAACAAAGTAATTTCTTTTTCTCCTAGGTGTGCTGTGATCACACACATCCCTGGAGGTTTCACCCACACGTTTGACTGTAAGGGGATGGAGGGTCGCTATGTTAGCGTAGTCATTCCTGGAAAATCCCAGTACCTGACCCTGTGTGAGGTGGAGGTGTATGGCTCTGAACTGGATTAGATCTGACAAGGTTAAAAAATGTACAACAATGACAATTTACATAACTGGTATTTAGCTGATGCTCTTTTATATATTCTGGGTGCAATCACAGCTTAAGCTTCACTTATGACATTGACATCATTAGAGACAACATTTGGTTAGATCACATTAAAGCTGCATTAATAAATGTTTGACCACTAGGGGGCAGAATAATTCCAAAACAACCTGACAAACAGCCCTGACAACATCATCCAGCTGAATAAAATTGTTGTGGCTAATATGTTAGCAAACAGTTGCCCATTTACACATCCGGTCAACATAAAAACAACATTAGCATTCATTTGGAGTCATGTATCTGCCTGCAGGATGAACGTGAATCCAATATTCAGTCTCTTTTTAGCTCTAGTTTGGTGTCCATGACTCCTGAGAAAAATATCTGTTCTATAGCGACTAGATACTAGATGAAGAGCTGAACTTCATGATATTATGTCTGCTGCAAAACATGAACCTTTTGCTGTTGAATTCTTGTTTTTCTTTTTTTTAATGTATGGGTTTGGCACCTGGACATTGGCTCTGGCAGTTCCCACCTTTTAATGTGTTATCCAGTATGTTTGAGTTCCTGTTCATCCTTCTACCCAAAAACAAATGTATAACTATCCTAAGTTGACTAAATATGTGTGTTTGCCTTATGCCTTTGTCCTATTTGATTTGAAGACACAGTAGTGTTGAAACATTAGTCTGCTTGCATTATTAAAGGCTGCATATCAATCAGTGTGGTCCTGTCTTTTCTCTCTGAAGTGTACTGTGGGTTTATCAGAGCCTTTTGAGTAATGAGACTAAACCATACAGCTCTTGAAAAACCCAAACCAACATTTGTACATGTTTTTCTTGCTGTAATCATCCTTCCTGTTCATACTGACCATGAAGAGGTCCCCTCTAAATGCATTTACAAAGTAAGTGATCCTTGAGCCATCCAAATTAGTCAAAATAATTCAAAGGTCTTTCAGAGTTACTATATTTGTATACTACCTCACATAATATATGCCTATATTCCCTCTTTCTGCTCCAAGAGTAACAAAATAATGTAACATTTTTATAATTGTAGTTACACAAGACTGTAACTGTGGAGGCTCACATTATCTTCATACAAACTTTTAAACACAGTTTTGCAGAGATTGAGGAGAATCTTCCAATGGCCAGTATGAACAGGAGCAAACAAAACCTGTTTCAGTCTTCATATGGGCACCTGAGTGTTGATTCAAGGCGGATTTGAAAATTTGTGATCCTATCCTTTAACACAATTATTTGTAACACAGAATTAAAGAAGTTGTGGAGGCAACATCAATGTAAAAACACTGATGTGATGCTGAGTGGAAACTCTTTGTCGAGACTGTGAAGGACAATGAAAGATAACCCTCATCCCTGAAGTGTTTCTTATCTCTGTCCACTCTGTTTATATATGTTAACCTGAATGAACTGTAGCTGTCAGTGTATGGTTGGTGAAAGACCAGAAGTACAGGCCTTGTTTCCCTGTCGATATGAGTTTCCTCTTGCCTCAACCTGAACCCAAACTTGTCTCTAACCCCAACCAGACGTCCTCTGAGACTTTTAAAGATCCCCATCAGACATGTATAAAGACATATAAAGATACTCTGCTTGGAACAATAATGTATGTAAAATAGTATAATTAACACATTAAAATCCTTAAAATGGTATCTCCCCGTTTTAAAAGTTTACTAATCAACATATCTTTGCTTTCGTACAATGCTATTAGCTTTTTTAATTCGAACAACTGTTCTCTACTTTAACATACATATATATATTGGTGCCAAGCTTACGCGTTTTTCTTAACAAACCTGGATATGTCCTTTTTCAACGTGACGGTACTTAATGGATTGATTTATAATTGCCGTGTATCTTGTATCTCCACCGACATCTGATGGTTTGCGCATTATGGCCACTTTTAAGTAACTGCCTGCCATTGCTGTGAAGAATAAAATGAGAGAAAGAAATGACGAACTCAAATTTTCTGGCCATTGTTGTCTAACCTCATAAGAAGGGACTGAAAAAAGAAAGAAATCCTAAATGTGTCAAAGGGAACTCCCAGTGACGTCATGCGTAGTAAGGTCCCACAAAATGGACCCCGCCTCCTACAACACCCTCTTTTTTCTCTTTACTTCGTCTTCTTCGTCGCTCTTTTGACAGATAGTCGATGGCTCAATGAACCAGACAGACTAGGGACCCCACGTGTGTCTACATTGAAATGACATCTTCATTCTTGAAAACCCGAGGTTGCAAGCAAGACGAGTTGGCGGGTTTTCAGTCCGCCAAAAGAATAATTCGTAAAATGCTGGCGCGCGCGCAAACACCCACCCCTCCCCCCACCACACACACACACACACAAATATATATGTCTAAAATAAAGCAACATCTTTACGTGTTCTGAACATTGATCATCTAGCAGTGTAATTACTAGTAGTTGTAGTAGATATTTGATATATTCAGTAGTTATGTTGTTAATTATTGTAATTCTTGATTAAAAGCTGGTTTTATGATTGAAAAATCAACATTTTTGGTGAAAACAATTCATGCAGGGACTTGAGGGTTTAATGAACGCCCACACTCAATATTTTTGGTATTTTTTTGTTATTAGACTTTTATGCATCATTCAGCCATTTCCAGTTAGACCCCATACAATTTCCAACCACTTCAACACCCTGCTCTCTCCTAACTCCTGCATGTCCAAGTGTTTTCACAGTCTACTTCTCTCTTTTTTAGAGGATGCCATGTGGAAGTACTCTTCTCAGATTTGCTGTACAGCTCTCATTGCACTCACGACATGAAGTTATGTGTCAAGTCACTAGTAACATCTCATGTATCCTCTGTCCACATTGCACCACATTTGACACTGCACTTCCTTGGGTCCCCAGCAATACACCTACCAAGTGTGAAGTTGATCTGATGAATGGTTCTCGAAATATGCAAAGGACACACATACATATAGACAGACAGATTCAGCAAGGGTTGTAGCCAATTCAGTGGTCTGTCTACTGACCATGGTCGCTAACACGGACCACTGGTTACTGCTAACATGTGAGCAGCTAATGTACTTAACTGTTTATAAAAATGAACCAGTGATCTGTATGGTCTTTGTAGTCCAGACCAGTCCTGTGTCTTATCATGTTAGCTATTAATGCATTGTTTTTGTTGATGTAGACAAATAAGCACCACAAATTATATTCTGTATGTTGTGTTGTTGTAGATAGATAGACAGACACAAAATGTAATATACAGTGTAGCCGTAAGAATACAATACAATATAGAATATAGCCTATATAAATGATTATGATCTCTGACATTTATTTGGCCAACAGTGTTGCCAACAAGGCAAGAGAAGGGAGAAGGTGGATTAGGAGCACAGAAACCGGTACACAGACCTTTCACTAACTGGTATAGACCACTAGCTTTAGTGCTCATAGTGGTAATAACCACTGATCCCACTGATCCATGTTAGCGACCATGGGCAGTTGACAGTCGACTGAATTGGCTACAAACCTCTCTCCAGAGATTCCTTGCTTTACAGTTAGATATACCCCACACTTTATTCATGGGCTGCTGTTGTGACAAACGGCCATCCTGCCTGCATCTCTGCCTTCAGCCACACTCACTTCCCAAGTCCCCATCATTTCCATGGACTCTCTCATTTCCTACAACTCATCACATGACCATGACTAGATGCCCCTGGACACTCTCATCTTTCCCAGTCACTTCTCCAATCACCCTGTACCCACATAAGCCATCACCTGATTGTCTTCTGCCAGCACACATGCCCTTGATTTTCCTGATTACTCCATTGGGTACATATGCCCACTTATTATTCTCCTCCGCCAGACTGGCACTGTTGCTGTGTGCCTTTGCATTCAGCCATCAAACCTGATCCTGGAGTTGTTGTTTCCTTTTGCATTCAGCCATGAGACCTGATCCTAGAGGTGCTGTGTGCCTTTGCATTCAGCCATCAAACCTGATCCTGGATCCTGGATCCTGTAAGGTGACATGAGGTGAGTTTATTTGTACATCACATTTTATACACAAGGGGAATTCATGGTGCTTTTTTCAACATAAAACATTAAGATCAGAATCAGATTAATCGCTGAGTAGGTTTGCACATAGGCTAGAAGGAAGAAGACGAAACCTCTCAATCCTGATGCCAAAGAATCTAATCCTTTTCCACAGACTGCAAGGAAAAACACAGACTTGCCTTTAAAATAGGATAATGCACAAGCTCTTTCACAGCCAGATTAAGAGGCATCTAAAGCAGTAACCAAGATTAACTTAGATTCTGGTCTGTTCATATCAACTTCTCACAGTCAGGACAATCATTAATGCGGTCTACTAAATAGACAAAATCAAATAATAGACCTCCTGGTGCAACTGCAAAATTTTAATTCTCTACCAACAAGAGAAATTCCACTTTTCTCTTACATACAGAGCATTCATCAGGGCATTTCAATCCTGTGTGGAAGAAAAGACCAACAACAGAGGAGATTGTCTGAACTTCCTCCAACAGTACACAAGAGGGCAGCCAAAAGAGGTTACATGTAGCTGCCAACATATGGCTCCTCACAGAGGCTATGCAAGGGCAATGGAATTGGTTTCATTGCAAGGGCTAGGTTGTCAATGGTTGGAAGCATCCGATCTCTTGGACTGGGGAAAGAATATTTGTTACTGAGTTGTCTGCTCTCTCTCTTTCTTTGATGAACATGAGACTCAAACTCAGTATCAGTATTTTTTTTAAACTAAATTTGGCAAATTATAAATCATACCAGGGTGATTGTCTTGAGCCAGTGGCTCCTAGATTCTAAAACAAACCAAATACTGTAATATTTTGCCTGCTACTTTGGTATTTCAGCTGCTGTGGAGAAGGGGCAGATCACTGATGAAACTTTCCAGAATCCAGCAGAATAGTTGGCAAAACCCAAAAATCCTTGATTCAACTGTTTAAGGAAAGGATGAGGAACAAAGCAAAGAGTATCTTGGCCTCTGAGCGCCTCTGGGAACTAAAAGTGTATTTAAGAAGTTCTTTATTCCAAGTGCCATCATTATTCTTAACTCTGCAAAGTGACTGATGAGAACTAAACTACAGACATGAACTTGTTTTATGTGTAATGTGACATTGTCTCTGTTTGTTTTAAGGACTGCTTTGCTGTCTCTATGTTGTAAGAATCATGTGTAGTGTGTCTTCATGTTTTGGTGAGCCAAAGACAATTTTCCACCCTGGTGGATAATAAAGATGTATTCTATTCTTTTCTAAACTCAAAGTATCTCATGTATTTGTCTCTGATGGTGAAATAAAGTTAATTTACTTATTTATATGCAAATGCAGGTTGTAGATTTGTAGATAGAAGGTGAGGTGTGGACTGTTTTTGTAAGCCAGTGTAAGATACACTTCATTTAGCCCAATGGACAAATTTGTTTTGGACCGCACTGCGGTTGCACACCTGATCGTCATGTGCCAGCACATCACTCTGTTGGATATATATACCCGTACACTTATCCTTGGCCACATCATCAACGTTCCTTTGAGCCTTTTCGTTCATCCATCTGGACCTGATCCTGAACATCCTTTTACCCTCTTACAGCACAAACAGCATATCAAGGTATGTGGTTTTAGCTGAATAGCAATGCTCTCAAATACACCGTTTAAAGGGTTATTTCATTTTTGTGTGCATTGTTGCACACTGCCTTGCCTGCATTGCCATTAGCTATACATTTTACAAAAGTTATGACATCTCTATGTACTTTGGATACACAATGTCTGGAACAAAGCATTAGATTGTTGGTCAGGGATAAACTTCTATTGGTAATTTTATTATTGACTGTAATCTGTCTGAACCAGAACAATGAAACACGGTTCAGTTCTGCTGTTGCTGCTCTTCCTGAGGACGTGCTCGGCCCACACCTATAGTAAGTATGATCTTATTATGTCTATAATATCAGTGTTATAAACATTAATATTAAGTATAATTGCCTAAAAATCCTGGTGCACTAAAATTGAATAAACAGCCAAGTGTAAACACTAAAAAGATGGTGGAGTGATAATTAAGATGCATGTGGCTTGGATGTGTTAAGTAGATTTGTTTTGAAATTTCCAATACAGGTTTTTTTGTGGTCATATTTATGTCACCAAGAGATGGCTAATTTTTATGTTTAATACAAATCAAACAGAATATGTTATATTTAGTTATTTGTTTATATGACCCTTGATGTATTTGTCACAGTAGATTCATAGTAGATTTTTTTTCTATTTTTTAATGCATTTAATGTCTGATTTACAGAAAATATGGGCTTATATGTCCACAGAGTTGTCTACAAAAAAATTCAGTAAAATTTTTCTTATTTTTTTTTTTTCTAAATTAATGCATATGCTATGGAAAGAAAGTAACTATTAGGAAAAAGCTCTAAAAGCCCACTGTACACTACCTGCTCAGCACCAAACTGCTAGACAAAAACAATTGTTCACAAACCTCCATGTCAACTTAAAGATGATTATAAGTCATTGTTGTGTTCACAATTTGTCACCACAGCCCACAAAATTTAAATCTTCCTTGCAACAATCGCTAGGTAAACAGCACTGGACCAAATGTCCCTATGGCCATGCCGCTAATGTGACTGAAAAGAAAACATTTAAATCACATAAACACAGATCACAGGATGGGTTCACAGATGTTTTCAGGTGTGATATAAATTCCTCTACAGGGATAACCAACATTAAGCTTTAGGGGGGAAAAAAGAAGTGTATTTCTTCCACAGAAAACTTGGCCTTGCGTGGCAAAGCAACTCAGTCACACCGCTATGTGGGAAAGGAGGACATTTCGGGAATTGCTTACAATGCCATTGATGGAAACCGTGACGCTAGGTTATCAGCCGGTTCATGCAGCCACACTGCAACACAGACCAACCCCTGGTGGAGGGTGGACCTGCTGGAGTCCTACGTGGTCACCTCTGTCGTCATCACCAATAGAGGAGACTGCTGTGCGGAAAGGATCAATGGAGCAGAGATTCATATTACAAAGTCTTTACATCACATTGGTTTCAAGGACCCAGTGTAAGTGAACATACAGTAATTACTCATTAGATGCAGGACTTCTCCCTGGAAAGTGTTAAGCAGATGTTGTAAACCATCCAGATCCTGATGTAACCTGTCCACCCTCAATATATGTTGATGGGGCCCTGAGTTCTTCATCCCAATTAACTTTGATATAGTTAATTATTACACTGATTAACTTGTTGTTATTTATGTTGGTTTACTTAAGAAACCTTAAACCTCCCATAAAAATTGTGAGACCACGAATTGAATGTACCAGCCCTTTAATAGTGTATAAGCACCAGAGTTTAATGTATGTATATGTCCTTTAACCTCTGAAATTATCAACACACCCAGACAGCATTTTAAAATTAAAAGACTTCTTAGTTGTTAAGGCAAAAATGAATAAAAAATAATCAACTTAAACCTTAAGTGTGTGTTAGTAGTCCTTATTTCAGGTGATATAACCCCCCTGATGTGCTCTTTCCTCTCTCTCTTTTAGGGTTGCTGTAATTCCTAGTATCCATGCAGGCAGGACTCAAATAATAACTCTTAAAAAACCAGTGGAGGGACGTTATGTGACTGTGTTTTTACCTGGTACAGGAAAGATCCTCACACTCTGTGAAGTGGAAGTCTATGGATACCGTGCCCCAACTGGTGAGAACTGATTATATGACTGAATACCACACAAATTTGATTTGCTATGTGATGCTGGTGCTTCATTTTCTATAGTGCTGCACGTCAAATTTAAATGAAGAAAATGAGCAAAATGCATTTACTTCCTGCTGCTAATAGATCTCTGCTTTGCAAGGTGGTATCTATTTATATTATATATTATTATATTAACATGTGTTCTGGATCTGGATACATTATCTGGATAATGTCATCCAATCAGTGAGTCATTTACATCTGGAATTAAAAGGTGTTCTTGTTTTTTCAGCTGTATGTACCTTGTGATTGCACCTTAACATGCAAATTTTCTAAGTGGAGCTGACGGACTTGTCAGCAAACATGTTGCATCCCAGGTCAAAGAAACTGTTGCCATGGGCTATAAATGTGGCTTTACATGCAATTAACACATTTACACCTGCCTTTAAAATGCCATCTGTGTCTAGATAAGGAAAATATGTGATTGGAATGCAGTTGGAACGGCAAGATAACATTTGGAGCCAGGTGTAAATGCAACCTGTACATTATGAACAGTGAACAGCAGTTTCCTTTACCTGTGATGCAGATGTTTGTTGACAAGAATGCCAGATGTGCCTAGCTGAAATGTGATCATAATGCGGGCACAACTGAGAAAATGAGAAAGCATTTTAACACCAGGTGTAAATGCAAAAACTCATGAATTGAATGTCATTATTCTGATAATGCATCCAGATTCAGAGGACATGTATGCAATACCAGGCAGACTCAGAAGTATCTGGTCGGCTGGTTTATTTAGAAAAATAATGAACATATTTTAAATTATTTGTAGGAGATAAGAACTGATAAATCCTATGAAGAAACAATTTCTCAAGAGTTACTGGGATTCTGGATAGTGTCCAAAAAATATTAGAAATGTTTTGAACAATAATAAGAAAAGTAAACATTTTGGATTTTGATACACAGCATAAAATCTGGAACATTTTCTACTGCCAACTGCTGGTGCATCCTTCAAGTGTAAACTCTCCATCTTTCACTGCTGTTACTTCTCACTTTTGGAAAGGACAACAATGTGCAAATAGTTGTGACTTTTAGGTTCAGGAAAACTATGTATCAATGCTGATGTTTGCAACTCTGTCCTTTTGTACAGGAGAGAACCTGGCACTCCAAGGAAAAGCCTCACAGTCGTCATTGTATAAATTTTTTGGCAATGCATATAATGCTATAGATGGGAGCCGTGACAGTAAGTTGGCAGGTGGCTCCTGCACTTACACAACATACATGGCCAGTCCCTGGTGGCGAGTGGACCTGCGGAAAACCCATAAAGTGTTTTCTGTTAAGGTAACCAATGAAGCTACATACCCAACTCGACTTGATGGAGCTGAGATCCGTGTTGGGGATTCTACTGTAAACAATGGCAACAGCAATCCCAGGTAGTTTACAGTCCATTAATTAAAATACTACTATGACTAAAAGTTGTTCATTAATGGATTATATTCATATTAACCTTTTAAATCCAAAAATGAACAGGTCTATCCATTTATTAAACTGATCATTCGATAGGTTAACAAAGTAATTTCTTTTTCTCCTAGGTGTGCTGTGATCACACACATCCCTGGAGGTTTCACCCACACGTTCGACTGTAAGGGGATGGAGGGTCGCTTTGTTAGCATAGTCATTCCTGGAAAATCCCAGTACCTGACCGTGTGTGAGGTGGAGGTGTATGGCTCTGAACTGGATTAGATCTGACGAGGTTAAAAATGTACAACAATGACAATTTAACTGTTATTTAGCTGATGCTCTTTTTTATAGATTCTGGTTAAAATCATAGCTTAAGCTTCACTTATGACATCATCAGAAACAACATTTGGTTAGATCACATTAAAGCTGTATTAATAAATGTTTGACCACTAGGGGGCAGAATAATTCCAAAACAACCTGACAAACACAGACATCATTCAGTAAAATTGTTATGGCTAATATGTTAGCAAACAGTTGCCCATTTACACATCCTGTCAACATAAAAACAACATTAGCATTCATTTGGAGTCATGTATCTGCCTGCAGGATGAATTTGAATCCAATATTCAGTCTCTTTTTAGCTCTAGTTTGGTGGTCATGACTCCTGAGAAAAATCTCTCTTCTATTGCTACTAGATACTAGATGAAGAGCTGAACTATCATGATATTATCTCTGCTGCAAAACATGAACCTTTTGGTGTTGATGTCACATAATTCTTGTTTTTCTGGTTTTAATGTATGGGTTTGGCACCTGGACATTGGCTCTGGCAATTCCCACCTTTTAATCTATTATCCAGTATGTTTGAACTCCTGTTCAACCTTCTACCCAATAGCAAATGTATCTATCCTAAGGTGACTGTGTGTGTTTGCCTTATGCCTTTGTCCTCTTTGATTCTCATGTAGACCCAGTAGTGTTGAAACATTAGTCTGCTTGCATTATTAAAGGCTGCATATCAATCAGTGTGGTCCTGTCTTTTCTCTCTGAAGTGTACTGTGGGTTTATCAGAGCCTTTTGAGTAGTGAGACTAAACCATACAAATGTGTAAAACCAAAACAAGAAGCAAAAGAGGCTGAAAGGCGCTGTTGGTGATAATTATGAGTGACACTTTTCAAAATAAGATTCATTTTATTTGTCCATATGCAATACAATTTTGTTCTGGACACAGCACTACAGTGTTATGCCTGATTGTCATCTGCCAGCCCACCTGCCCCTCATTCCTGTAGTCACTCAGTTATGTATATATATATATATATACCTGCCCATTTACCTTTGTCCTCAGCCAGATCATCAGCATTATTTCGAGCCTTTTCGTTCAGCCACCTGGACCTGATCCTGCACGTAAATATCCCTGTGTGGTCCACATCAAATCATATTCATCAGCACTACACAAACAACAGCTGCTGATGTTCCTCTGTGTTCATTTTTGTTGTAGCAGAATCGTACTCGTCGGTGTGTCTAACACATAATGTGAAGAGCAAAAATCCAACTGATGAAAGAAAAGGAAAAACACATTTTTGAGTGAAGGGGGAATTTCACTGCTGTAAATATGATGAATTCATAAAACTAGGTCACCTATGTAGTAGAAATGTGCAATTATTTTCTAAATTGGTGCACTATGAAATGTCCAAAACCTAACCAAAAACCTAAACCAAATGTATTACTTTACTATTATTACTACATTTACTTTTGTATACTTTATTCTCTGACCCACTAAGGCCAATAACAGAAGTACAGATTTTGACCAGCCTTCTCCTATTAAAAAGGACTCTCCAAAACCAGCAAACTATGCTGGATTGAACCTTCCATAATAGCACATAATTGCAGTCTGCATGAGTCGAGGGCTTTCGATAAACTTTCAATACAACAGCTGTCTATGTGGTATTTATTTTTCCCATCCTGCCTCCATCCTTACCTTCAGCAATACGCCCTTCCCTGCCATTCATCACCTGACCACCAGATGCCCCCAGACCTTCACATCTTTCCCAGTGGCAATGTTGCTGTGTGCCTTAACACTGAGCCACCAAACCTGATCCTGTATAGTGATATTAGACAAGTTTATTTGCATATCACATTTTATACGCAAGGGGAATTCAAGGTGCTTTACATAATGCATTAAAATATTAAAAAAACAGCATAAATACAGGACAGGTGAAGATGCAAGAGCAAGATGGTTAATGAAGAGTACTTAACGAAGAATTTCACTGCTGTAAATATGATGATTTATAAAACTAGACTACCTACAGTATGTAGTAGAAATGTGCATTTATTTTCAAAATTGATGCCCTATGCCATGTGGCCCGTCCAAGGCCACTGATGGTGTGTTTATAGAACGCAGGTGTTGACTACGTAGTATTGAGCAGCATTTTGTCTCTTTACAAAGACACATTTTCATTTACAAAAGGCTGTGCCTCATTGAGTCCAATTATATCATACTGATATGAAAGGATCATAAAACAAACGGTGGGCTGGAGTTACTTATGTGGCTCATTGTAAACTTACAGAGAACTGCACACAAACCAGAAAGCTGCCAGAAGACATCAGTGGACAGTCAAAAAACCTTTGAGTCTGTATTCTCTGTTTCAGCTTGATTTGGGAAACAATCATGAACGAAGGAGTGAAAAACTGCAACGAAATGATGTTTCTGGTTCTCAATTCAGATGTAAGAACGACATCATTTGTTTCTTCTTTGTGTGTTTGCAGTTTGCAGCTGTATTTTTGTGGTGTGTGTGATGGTAATTTAGCAAAGTGCTTTCATTGATTTAAACTGAAACCCAAAATACACATAAAAATACACGTTCATAGAATATTACAGTCAGCACAGAGTAAGGTGGTCTAATTCTCTAAATGGAACCAAAATACCTTATTATGAGAAGGAAACTTCTCCACATGCTTCTACTGTCACAACAGCTGCCTCAGTGGTTTTTTATTTTTCCCATCCTGCCTCAGTCCCCCGCCCTGGGCCACACTTCCACACACTCTCCAGGTCCCTGCATCTCCATCCACACCTTTCCCAGACACCTGTTTCCCCAAACCCACCTGCCAACCATGAGTCAAGGACTTTGGACAAGCTTTAATTCATTCAAGATTTGAGATTTAGTTTATTAGTTTTGTTTGATGACAACAGAGAGAGAATGCCACCACCAAAGACTCCTTAATTTGTTTTTCTTGTCTTCACAAAATAAGTCTTAGTCGCAGTTTCTCCTTTGCAATGCTGGTAACTGTGGTAGGTAGCAGTTAGCAGTTCACAGCTAGCTAGTTGTTTGTTGTTGGTTTTAAAAATATATCCGAAGACGATATTTGCTCCTCTGTTTTTGCTGATTAATGCTGTTTAATGCTGTTACCTTTTCTTTTCTGAACATTATTTGAAGGTTATTTTGCAAAATGTCTCACTTTGTAGGTCAAAGTTTGGGATGTATTGAAGAGCCCATCTCTGGTGCAGCCTGTCACACCTTGGAGAAAATTAGGATTTTTGGTCTTCATGTTTTGTCTTGTCATTTTCTGTTTTATTTTGAAATGTTACTCCCCTGGTTTCAGGCCGTTCCTCATGTGTCTGTCTGATTACCCTAAGTGTTACCCACCTGTCCCCTCACCTGTTCCCCTTTCCCTCGTCAGTTCTGTCAAGGTTAGTACGCAGCAGGACCCAGGCGCAGAGAAGTGGTGAAACAAAAAGTCCTTTATTTCAAGGCAAAAATCAGCCTGAGCACTTGGACTTGGACAAGACATGAAACAAAAATGAACCAACCAAGACAGAGCTGAAAACCAGGGCTTAAATACACAGACAGAATTGACGAGGGAATGGGGAACGGGTGAGGGGACAGGTGGATACACTTAAGGTAATCAGACAGATACATGAGGAAGGGCAAGTGACCTGAAACGAGAGGAATAATATTTCAAAATAAAACAGGAAATGACAAGACAAAACATGAAGACAGGACTAAATTTCACCGTGGCATGACACAGCCACTCTCTCTCATAGACACAAAGATGACACAACTCACATGCATGCACTACAACAGCCTCCGAGCAAACTAATTAAATAAATATAATACTGTTTTATATCAGCAATAAACAGAACATACCATTATAAGATGTGCACATAAATATCACTGTGTGGTCCACACTGAATCATATCCATCAGCACAGTGCAGAGAGGAGCTTCTCATCTTCCTCATCTCAAGTTATGTGGTTCTAGCTGAATAATCATGCTCTCAAATACACAATTTGGAGGGTTATTTCATTTTTGTGTTAATGTTAATGCTGCTGTTCCTGCCTTGTGATCGGATCTTACTGGGATACTGGATAGTGTCCGAAAAAAGATTTGAAAATGTGTTTTATAAGAAGAAGAAAAATGAACACTTTGGATTCTGATACATAACATAAAATAAACGTCCCTGTGAAAAGTCCAGTCAAGTTGCAACTACTACTCACATTCATGCCAAATGTCAGGTGTCCAGAAAATTGATATTATTCAAATGTTGCCGCAGTTTTAGGCAGCGTTTTTATGTTTCCAAGCCTCCAGTAATTTATTTCTATTCCCAGATTACAGTTGAAACTCCTACTTGCTATTTAAGCAGTACTTTATTCTCTGACTCACTGGGGTCACAAGAAAAGTACAGAGTTTGACCAGCCTTCTCCTTTTAAAGGACTCTACTAAACCAGCAAACAATGCTGGATTGAACTTTCAGGAATAGCACATATGTTACTGCTGTTTACAGTCTGCATGAGTCGAGGACTTTAGATAAACTTTCAACTGATCACCTCACACTTTTTCCATGGGCTGCTGTTGTCATGACAGCTGTCTCTGTGGTATTTATTTTTCCCATCTTTGCCTTCAGCTACACGCTCACTTGCACAGTCCTCTGCATGCACATCAAACCCACCCTTCCCTGCCATTCATCACCTGTCCATTAATCACCTGACCACCAGATGACCCCGAACTTTCCTCTCCTTCCCAGTAACCTCTCCAATCACCGTGTGCCTGCAACAGTTGTCACCTGATCTTCATCTGCCAGCACACATGCCCTTAATTTTCCTGATCACTTCATTATTACTCCATTGTGTAAATATACCTACCCAATTATTATTATCCTCTGTCGGATGTTTCTGTGTGCCTTTGCATTCAGCCACCAAACCTGATCCTGGATCCTGGATCCTGTATCGTGAGACTAGACAAGTTTATTTGCATATATTAATACGCAAGGTTTCTATTCAAGGTGCTTTACATAATGTCACTTGGTTCCCAAACCCACCTGCCCACCTGTGTCTCCTGCTTATGCTGCTGTCTGCAGTCTACATGAGTCAGGGGCTTTGGCCAAGCTTTAATCTATTAATCACACCTCACACTTTCTGCATGGGCTGCTATATGTTGACTGCATGTCTTTATGAAGGAACTACAAATTGATGCAGTATTCAATCTTTAATATTGACATACAAAACTTCAAACTGGATTAATGGAATTACAGCTGTCATCTTTTATTTTACAACAGTTGCCCATCCCTACTTCTCTTGATAGCTGAAATTAGTCTTATGTAAATATAAGACTGTTTTATATCAGCAATAAACAGCACATGCCACGATAAGACGTGCACATAAATGTCGCTGTGGGGTCCACATCGAATCATATTCATCAGCACAGTGCAAAGAACGGCTTCTCATCTTCCTCATGTCAAGGTATGTGGTTGTAGCTGAATAGCCATGCTCTCAAATACAGAGTTTGGAGGGTTATTTCATTTTTCTTTATAGTGTTTGTTACATATAATTACTTAATATCCTTAATATATGTACTTTGGATATCCAAGTTCTGGAAAAAAAAACCATTAGATTGTTGGTCAGGGATGAACCAGTAGTAATGATGACAATGTAAATGTCTTCAGTGTAATTCTATTATTGACTCTTTAATCTGTCTCAACCAGAACAATGAAACACGGTTCAGTTCTGCTGTTGCTGCTCTTCCTGGAGACATGCTTGGCTTACAAATATCGTAAGTATGATCTGGCTGTGTTTGTGATATCTGTATCATGGGGCTTGGATGTGAGAAGTACACTGTGCACAAGTTTGTCTTATTGTGTGGAAAAGTGGTTATGTTATGTCCTGTATAGATGGTTAGCTTCATATATCATTTAAATGAAACAGAATATGTTCAGTTATTTGTGTGATGCAGTGAAAGACATATGACCCTGTATTTATTGCATTAAACTCAATTACGTTTTTATGTATTTGATTTAGGGGTTCGGCAATGTTTTTTAACAACTGGGTGATTTCTCTCTAAATTAATGCATATGCTATGGAAATAATGTAACTTAGACAACTCATTGGCTGATATTTCTTTCACAGAAAACGTGGCCTTGCAAGGCAAAGCAACTCAGTCGCACCGCCTCGGTGGTGGTGAGGCTTACCTTTCGGCTGCTGAAAACGCCATTGATGGAAACCGTGAATCTAATTTCTTGGCCGGTTCATGCAGCCACAGTGAAGTACATGACAACCCTTGGTGGAGGGTGGACCTGCTGCAGTCCTACATGGTCACCTCTATTGTCATCACCAACAGAGGAGACTGCTGTGGAGACAGGCTCAATGGAGCACAGATTCATATTGGAAACTCTTTACAAGACAATGGTATTGCAAACCCAAAGTAAGTGAACATACAGTAATTACTCAATAGATACAGGACTTCTCCTGATGTTTTGAACCACCTGATGTAGCCCTCTTGTAGTTGGGGCCCTGAGTTCTTTATCCCAAACAACCTTGATATGGTAACTCTGATTAACTTAATGTTATTTATATGGGTTCATTTTAGAAACCTCATATCCAATCCAATCTAATCCACTTTATTTATATAGCACGATTTTAACAAACACAAGGTTTCCAAAGTGCTGCACAGCAAGATAAAAGACACAATAATAGGATAAAACACAAATAAAATAAAATAAGATCAGTAAAGTGCACTACTCACACCGGATGCAATATGCTACATGGTGTCAAAGGCCAGAGAGAAGAGGTGGGTTTTAAGAAGAGATTTAAAATGAGACAATGAGGAGGCCTGTCTAATGTGCAGCAGCAAACCATTCCACAATTTTGGAGCTGCAACAGCAAATGCTTGTTTAGTTTTAGGCACTGTCAGGAGCAGCTGGTCAGCTGACCTGAGAGAGCGGCTAGGGGTGTAAGAGGGCAGCAACTCAGAGAGGTAAGGTGGGGCTAGGCCATTCAAGGCTTTAAAAGCAAATAAAAGGCAGCCAGTGGAGTGAGGATATAACTAAATATCGTGAGACCACAATATAGCAAATAATTGAGTGTACTGGCCCTTTAACACAGTATATAAGGTATGTATATGTCCTTTAGCCTCTGAAATAATAAACACACACAGACACTGTTTCAAATTAAAACTTTACTTAAACTGTAAGAAAAATGAGGAAAAAATAGCCAATGTAACTGGACACCCTCGTGCAGACTGTTTATGTATGTTTGGTCAAACCAAATGTAAAAATCAGTCAGAATAATAAATCTCCCACCATAGCTGTAAACCATTTTCTGTTTGTTGTTTAGCTGGAAATGACTTCAGTTTTTTCTAATACATAAAATAACTCTTCCCTCTCTCTCTTTTAGGGTTGCTGTGATATCTAATATCGCAACAGGCGTGTCTCATTTAATAACTTTTGAAAAACACGTGGAGGGACGTTATGTGACTGTGTTTTTACCTGGTTCAAGAAAGATCCTTTCATTCTGTGAAGTGGAAGTCAACGGGTACCGCGCCCCAACTGGTGAGAACTGATTATGCAGCTGAAGCCAAACAAATTTGGTTTGCTAGGTGATGCTGGCATCTCATTTTCTATAGTGCTGCAGTCAGAGCAGAAGTTGAACTGCATTCATTGGGATGAAGACAATGAGCAAAATGTATTCACTTCCTGTGCAAATAGATCTCATTATTTGGCATTAATGACATCCAGTCAATGGCAGAGATCCAATCACAATGGGAGCCTGACCACCTCCAAATGTTATCTGGTCAATCTGATTGTATTCTGATCACAATGCGTTCATTCTGGGTGTATTTACACCTACATTAGCGTGCATTTTCCTTTATTCAGACAACAAGAACAACAAATCCAGATACAGATTGCATGTTAAAGCAGGGTGTAAATGCACTCAGAAAGCATTGTGATTGAAGGGCGAAATGCAAAAAACCATGAACTGAATGTCATTATTCTACTTATGGATCCAGATTCAGAGCGCATGTTAATGCTGGTTGCAAATGGGACCATAGTGAAACTCAGAAGTATCTGGTCGGCTGGTTTATTTAGAAAAGCAGTTAACATATTTCAAATTATTCATACGAGATAAGAACTGAAAATCCTATGAGGAAACAATTTCTTAAGAGTTACTGGGATTCTGGAGAGTGTCCGAAAAAGATTACAAATGTTCTGAACAATAATAAGAAAAGTAAACATTTTGGATTCTGATACACAACATAAACATGTTCTACTGTCAACTGTGAGTGCTTCCTTCAAGTTTTGCAACAAGCATCTGTACAACTATACATAAACTCTCCATATTTCAGTGCAGTTTCCCACTACTAGTGGCGACTTTTAGGTTCAAGACATCCACAAATTGGAGCCACTTTGTTCCACAGATAACAAGGACACTAGGTATCAGTGCTGATGTTTGCAACTGTGTTCTTTTGTACAGGAATGAACCTGGCACTCCTAGGAAAAGCCTCACAGTCATCACTGTTTTCACATGTCTGCGATGCGTATAATGCTATAGATGGGAATCGTGATGGTAAGTATGGAGATGGCTCCTGCACTTGCACAACACACATGGCCAGTCCCTGGTGGAGATTGGACCTGGGGAAAACACATAAAGTGTTTTCCATTAATATAACCAATGAACCAACATGGGCCTCTCGACTCAATGGAGCTGAGATCCACATCGGAGATTCTGCCATGAACCATGGCATCAGCAATTCCAGGTAGTTTACAGTCCATTAATTAAAATACTACTATGACTGAAAGTTGTTCATTAATGAATGTTTATCATTAGGTTTATCAGCAGTAACTTAGATTTATATTAACCTTTGAAACCAAAAATGAACAGGTCTATCCATTTATTAAGCTGATCATTCGATGAGTTAACAAGATAATTCCTTTTTCTCCTAGGTGTGCTGTGATCACACACATCCCTCCACGTGTTACCCAAACGTTCAACTGTAATGGGATGGAGGGTCGCTACGTTACCATAGTCATTCCTGGAAGAAGCGAGTACCTGACCCTGTGTGAGGTGGAGGTGTATGGCTCTGAACTGGATTAGCTCTGACAAGGTTCAAAATGTATTACAATGGCAATTTACATGACTGGTATTTAGCTGATGCTCTTTTATGTATTCTGGGTGCAATCATAGCTTAAGCTTCACTTATGACATCATTAGAGACAACATATGGTTAGATCACATTAAAGCTGCATTAATAAATGTTTGACCACTAGGGGGCAGAATAATTCCAAAACAACCTGACAAACAGCCCTGACAACATCACCCAGCTGAATAAATTGTGATGGCTAATATGTTAGCAAACAGTTGCCCATTTACACACCCTGTTAACACAAAAATAACATTAGCATTCATTTGGAGTCATGTATCTGCCTGCAGGATGAATGTGAATCCAATATTCAGTCTCTTTTTAGCTCTAGTTTGGTGTCCATGACTCCTGAGAAAAATATCTGTTCTATAGCTACTAGATACTAGATGAAGAGCTGAACTTGTCATGATATTATCTCTGCTGCAAAACATGAACCTTTTGGTGTTGATGTCACATAATTCTTGTTTTTCTGTTTTTAATGTATGGGTTTGGCACCTGGACATTGGCTCTGGCAATTCCCATGTTTGAGTTCCTGTTCATCCGTCTACCCAATAACAAATGTACACTTATCCTAAGGTGACAACATATGTGTGTTTGCCTTATGCCTTTATCCTCTTTGATTGACTTTGACTTTGATGAAGACATTGTAGCGTGGAAACATTAGTCTGCTTGCATTATTAAAGGCTGCATATCAATCATTGTGGTCCTGTCTTTTCTCTCTGAAGTGTACTGTGGATTTATCAGAGCCTTTTGAGTAATGAGACTAAACCATACAAATGTGTAAAACTAAAACATAAACAAAACAGACAAAAAGCCTTTGTGAGCAATAATTACGTGTTTGTCACTAAGAGTGACACTTTTTACATGGCACATATTAATGTCACTCAGTGTATTATAAATATAAACACTGGAGCTGGTTGTAAAGGCTGTGGCGTTGTGGGCAGAAGTTGAGGTGTTGACTGTTTTGACAAGATGAGATTTACTAGAGTGCTTTATGTTTATTTCTTGCAATTTACAATTTACAAAATGATATGACTTATTCAAAGATCATGACTGAAGTGTGAACATTGTGTTTAAAACTAAAACTCAATACCCCAGTGCATTACACACTTTCAATGCTCAGAACAAATAAATTGTATAACAAAACCTTTTAAAACACACCCAAAAACTCTGCCCATTTTATCCAAAAGTGTATGCATCAAAATCAGAATCAGATTTATTCCCAGTAGGTTTGCACATATAGGCTACAAGGAAATCAGTGATATATAATGTAAATAACAATGGGCCCAGAATAGATCATTGTGGGACACCTGCGGACAGACGAAGGGCAGCTGATTGATGATTCTGTACTAAGATCAATTTGACAAGTATGATTCTATCCATTTAAATGTATCTGAAAAAAATTGAGGCTAGATAAGTTAGACATGAGAATTATATGATTAACCGTATCAAATGCCTTCTTGAGGTCAAGAAACACAGCTCTAACAACTCCACCTTTATCCAATAGATATTTTTGTGTCTCAGTTGAATAATTGGTTCTGAAGCTAAATTGCATTGGGTGCAGGGCAAATGAGCTAGTATTCAGATGACTGATGATTTGGTTAGCTACTAATTTCTCTGCAACCTTTGATACTGTAGGTAGGATTCTGATAGACCTGTAATTGCAGGTAGAAAGGTGATGTCCAATATTGGAACAACAACAGCTGACCTTGAAACTCTTGGAAACATTCCCTGAGAAATTGAGAGATTAATAACAAACACAAATGAAACATCTAACAATGTTACACACAGAACGGCATTTTAAAGGTAACGTAAGACAACATACTTCTATATCGGACTTTCTTCTCCTCCTCCTCTTTTATTTCTTTCCTCTTATTATTATGAAATGCAGGTAAAATGTAAATATCACGGATGTGCATCAGACGGTGAGCCATCCTCCAATCTCAGTGCGCACAGTACAGGTGCAGAGACAGGGCAGGGTGCAAAGTCCATTTCTTACTGGCTCGCTTTCTCTCTTTTTATCTTTTTCTGTATTTATAGGCAACCAGCTATATCGCTTACGCCTTAAGATGGCTCTGGACTTCTTCGTTGTCTCTATGTTGTAGGAATCGTGTAGTGTGTCTTCATGTTTTAGTGAGCTGAAGACAATTTTCCACTCTGGTGGAATTAAGTTATTTTACCAGCTAATATATTTCTATATTAGAGAGAGCAGGGTGTAGATTTTTTGGAAGAAGGTGAGGTGTGGTCTGTTTTTGTAAGCCAATGTAAGATACACATTTGTCCCAATGGGCAAATTTGTTTTTGACGGCTCTGCGGTTCCACACTTGAACATCGTGTGCCAGCACATCACTCCGTTGAGTATATATACCTGTACATTTACCCTTGGCTAGATCATCACTGTTGCTTTGAGCCTTTTCGTTCAGCTACCTCAACCTGGTCCTAAACGTCCTTTTACCCTTCTCCAGCACAAACAGCATATTGAGGTATGTGGTTGTAGCTGAATAGCAATGCTCTGTCAATGCAACAGCTGGAACAAAGCATTATATTGTTGTTCAGGGATAAACTTCATAATGATGACAGTGTAAATGTCTTCAGTGTAATTCTATTATTGACTCTTTAATCTTTCTCAACCAGAACAATGAAACACTGTTCAGTTCTGCTGTTGCTGCTCTTTCTGGGGACGTGCTCGGCCCACACCTATGGTAAGTATGATCTGGCTATTTCTGTGATATCTGTGTTGTAAAACATTAACAAGTATAATAAAAAAAAATCCTGGTCTCCTAACATTTATCATTAGTTATGTGTTAACAATAAAAAGATGGTGGGGTGATCATTAAGATTCATGTGGCTTAGATAATTTATGTAATATGTTTCAAAGTTTTATTAACAGCACCATGCACAAGTTTTTTTCTGTTGTTTGGGAGAAGTGGTTATGTTTATGTCACTTAGAGATGATTAGTTTTATGTATAATGCAAATTAAAACAGAATATGTTATATTTTGTTATTTGTGTAATACAGTGAAAGGTGACAAACCTTTGATGGTCATGTGACCCTCAATGTATTATCACAGTTGACTCTACTAGTTTCTATGTGTTTAATGTCGAATTTAGCAGCTAAAGAGCCAGATATAACAGAGCAAAAGAGTGAATATTGACCTTACACCAGGTGGACAGAAACAAGACTCCAAATGAGTGATAATGTAGCTCTGTGCCTTCAAACAAGTTCTACATATATCAAGATGATGATAAGTCATTGTTGTGTTCACAACTTCATTTTTCATTGCAACAATTGTGAGGTAAACAGCAGAATTACATCATCAGTCTGGACCAACATTAAGCTTCAGAAAAAAATGTGTCTATTTCTTTCCCAGAAAATGTGGCCTTACGTGGTAAAGCAACTCAGTCACGGCGCTGCTGGGATACTGGGTGTTCCGGATATGCTTTTGGAGCTGCTTACAATGCCATTGATGGAAATCAAGAATCTGACTTCTCAGCCGGTTCATGCAGTAACTCTGCATCACAGACCAACCCCTGGTGGAGGGTGGACCTTCTGGAGTCCTACACGATCACCTCTATTGTCATCACAAATAGAAAAGACTGCTGTGCAGAAAGGATCAATGGGGCAGAGATTCACATCGGAAACTCTTTACGAGACAATGGTGCCAGAAACCCAGTGTAAGTGAACATATAGTAATTACTCATTAGATACAGGACTTCTCCCTGCAAAGCGTTAAACAAATGTTGTAAACCACCCAGATCCTGATGCAGTCCTCTGACCCTCTGTATATGTAGATGGAGAGCTGAGTTCTTTATCTCAACTAACTGTGATATGGTTCCTCTGATTAACTTAATGCTATTTATATTGGTTCACTCTAGAAACCTTATACCTCTTTTCTGCCATCAGCTGTTTGCTGTTTAGCTGCAACAGGATGTTTAGTAATGCTGGTAGAAGAAATTCTAGGACTTGTGAACTATATTTGGATTCACTTTACTTGTTTCTTCGCTCTCTCTCTTTTAGAGTTGCTGTAATTCCTAGTATCCCAGCAGGCAGGTCTTATACAGTAACTCTTAAAAAACATGTGAAGGGACGTCACGTGACTGTGGTTTTACCTGGTAAAGCAAGGATCCTCACGCTCTGTGAAGTGGAAGTCTACGGGTACCATGGACCAACGGGTGAGAACTGATTATATGACTGAAGCCACAAAAATTTGATTTGCTAGGTGATGCTCAGAAAAACAATGATCATCTTTTAAAATTTTCATTGGAGATAAAATTCATAAATCATATGAAAAAACAATTTATCATATGTTACTGGCATTCTGGATAGTGTCAGAAAAAATATTTGCAAATGTGTTGAAGAATGTATATATGTATATGTATATATAATCTTGTACATTTTCTATTGTCAACTGCTGGTGCATCCAATTTTTGCAACAAGCATCTGCATAATTATACATAAACTCTCCATGTTTCACTGCAGTTACTTCTCACTTCTGGAGAGGATTACAATGTGCAAATACTTGTGACTTTTAGGTTCAAGACATCCACAAATTGGAGCCACTTTGTTCTACAGATAGCAAGGAAAACTATGTATCAGTGCTGATGTTTGCAACTGTGTCCTTTCTGACAGAAGACAATCTGGCACGCCAAGGAAAAGCCACACAGTCATCATGGTATCCAACCAATAGCAATCCATATAATGCTATAGATGGGAATCATGCCAATGTCTTCACCCAGGGCTCTTGCTCTTGCACTAACTATGAATACAGTCCCTGGTGGCGACTGGACCTGCAGAATGTGCATAAAGTGTTTTCTGTTAAGATAACCAACAGAGTACACCGCACACGCTCACAACGACTCATTGGAGCCGAGATCCGCATCGGAAATTCTCTTGCAAACAACGGCAACAACAATCCCAGGTAGTTGAAAGTCCATTAATTAAAATACTACTACAACTCAAATTTGGTCATTAATGGATATTCATCATTAAGTTTGTTAGCAATAACTTATATTTATATTAACATTTAAAACCAAATATGAGTATCCGTATATTAAGCTAATCATTCAATAAGTTAAGAAAGTAATTTTTTTCTCCTAGGTGTGCTGTGATCACACACTTCCCTGCAGGTGCTACCCAAACGTTCCAGTGCAATGGGATGGAGGGTCGCTATGTTAACATAATCCTTCCTGGAAAAAGGACATACCTGACCCTGTGTGAGGTGGAGGTGTATGGCTCTTGACTCCGTCTGATGTGATGAGGTTCAAAATGACAATTTACATAGCTGATATTTACCTGATGCTCTTTTCTAGTTTCTGATTGCAATCATAGTTTAAGCTTCATTTATGACATTGACATTATCAGAGACAACATTTGGTTAGATCACATTAAAGCTGCATTAATAAATGTTTGACCACTAGGGGGCAGAATAATTCCAAAACAACCTGACAAACAGCCCTGACAACATCATCCATCATCCTGTCAACACAAAAACAACATTAGCATTCATTTGGAGTCAATGGGTTTAGGACTTTGGACATTGGCTCTGGCAATTCCCATGTTTGAATTCTTGCTCAACCTTGTACCCAATAACAAATGTACACTTATCCTGAGGTGACAACATATGTGTGTTTTCCTTATGCCTTTGTCCTCTTTGATTCTGATGTAGACACTAGACATTAGACATTTGTCTTCTTGCATTATTAAAGGCTGCATATCAATCAGAGTGCTCCTGTGTTCTGTGTGTATCAGAGCCTTTTGAGTAGTAAGAGTGACACTATCAAAATACATAACAATAACCTGCTCAAGCCTATTTCTTGTTGACTTAAATAGAGAAAAAAAATCAAAAGAAACACAAAACAAACCTTAGGCCCCCTTTCCGGCCCTCCCTAATACAATTCATTTATGACATGTTGTGGAATTACAATATAATTGTAACAATCCTCAAAATTAAATGACTATGTGTTTGTGCTTGTTTGTTGTTTGATCATGAGCTCTCCAGACTACCACATAGGAGTGTTTTCTTATCTTGTGCCCCTATCGATATCATTGTCTTGTGTTTTCCAAAACCATTACAAACCACATGAAATAATTATGTTTTATGAGTTGGCATCTCTGTGGTTAATGTCTAGTTATGTTTCACAAGACTTTCATACTGTATTTGCTGAGATATTTTGGTCTGGGCCAAGGGGGTGGACTGACCAACCATCCAACTGACAGTGCTATCCCTTGAGACACACCCCTAGCAAGCCTTAAAAAGTCTTTATATCACACTAATTCAGAAAACAGCATGAACACACACTGGTTACACAGCCAAACTCTCACTTCCCCAGGAATTTCTCATTCCATGTCCTGACCTCCAGATGCCCCCTAGACTTTCCCGTCTTTCCAAGTCACCTCTCCAATCAACCTGTACTTGCAACAGTCATTACCTGATTATCATCTGCCAGCACACATGCCCTCATTTTTTGATCACTCCATTGTGTAAATATTCCTGCCCACTATTATTATTCCCCTGATCCTGGATCCTGTATCCTGTATAGTGAGACTAGACAAGTTTATTTGCACATCATATTTTATACGCAAGGGGAATTCAAGGTGCTTTAATTTACATAATGCATTAAAATATTAAAAAAGAAAAACAGTATAAATACAGTCAACCCTGTCTCCTCAAAATTACGTTCCCACACAACTATGCATGCAATGCATTCTCAATTACATTTCTATGAAAACATATTTTGTCCGCGATTACGTTTGTTTGTAAGGTATCACGAATACGTTTCTAACCAACATATCTTTGCTTTCCTACAATGCTATTAGCTATTTTAATTCGAACAACCTTTCTCTACTTTAACATACATATATATTGGTGACAGGCTTACGCGTTTTTCTTAACAAACCTGGATAAGTCCTTTTCAACGTGACGGTACTCATTTTAATTAATGGGTTGATAAGAAGGGACTGTGTCAAAGGGAATTCCCAGTGACGTCATGCGTAGTAAGGTCCCACAAAATGAACCCCTCGCCCTCCCCCTCCCCCCTTTTTTCCGCTTTACTTCATCTTCTTCTTCGCTCTTTTGACAGACAGTGGATGGCTCAACGAACCAAGCAGACTAGCGACCCCACGTGTGTATACATTGAAATGACATCTTAATTCTTGAAAACCCGAGGTTGCAAGCAAGACGAGTTGGCGGGTTTTCAGTCCGCCAAAAGAGTAATTTGTAAAATGTTGGCGCGCGCGCAAACATCCACCCCTCCCCCCACCACACACACACACACACACACATATACACACACACGCAGCTTGATTTGGGAAACAATCATGGATGAAGGGGTGAAAAACTGCAAAACGAAATGATGTTTCTGGCTCAATTCAGATGCAAGAGCGACATCATTTGCTTCTCCTTTGTGTGTTTACAGTTTGCAGCTGTATTTTTGCGGTGAATTAACTGATTTAAAATGACACCCAAACACACATATTTGAATTTGTTCACCAGCTAGACTCCATTTTTCCTTTTTAATGATAAAATATTACAGTCAGCATAGAGCAAGGCGGTCTACATGTTATTATGCTTCTCTTTGTCTCTGTACCCTTCTCACTTTCTTTCTCTCTGAACCCAACCAGTCAAAGCAGATGGCTGCACACTAAGAGTCCAGTTCTGCTTTTGAGGTTTCTTCCTGATAAAGGGGAGTTTTCCTTACTATTTTCCCAGTAACCTGGTTCTCACACCCACCTGCCCACCTGTGTCTCCTGCTCATGCTGCTGTTTGCAAGGGCTTTGGCTGCATGTTTTTATGAATGCACTATAACAGCTTCCTAGTGATTGTAAAATTCAATGCAGTATTGAATTTTAATATTGACATACAAAACTTCAAACAAAATTAATGGAACTACAGCTGTCATCTTCTATTTTACAACACCATCAACAGTTGCCCCTCCCTGCTCCACTTGATAGCTGAAATTAGTCTTATCTAAATATAAGACTGTTGTATATCAGCAATAAACAGCACATACCATGATAAGACGTGACCATAAATGTCACTGTGTGTTCCACATCGAATCATATTCATTGGCACAGCACAGAGAACTTCTCATCCTCCTCATGTCAAGGTATGTGGTTGTAACTGAATAGCCATGCTCTCAAATAAGCAGTTTGGATGTTTATTTCATTTTTGAGTGTATTGTTGGTTACATGTAATTCTTTAATAACCATTAGTCATCATTTCATTTTTATGCACTTTGAATATCCAATGTAAATGTCTTCATTGTGATTCTATTATTGACTCTATAATCTGTCTCAACCAGAACAATGAAACACGCTTCAGCTCTGCTGTTGCTGCTCTTCCTGGAGACATGCTCGGCTTACACCTATCGTAAGTATGGTCTGGCTGTGATATCTGTGTTATAAAACATTAACAAGTATAATAGAAAAAAAAAAATCCTAGTTCCCTAAAACGGCTAATCAGTTCTATCGATGTTCTAAGATGGTTGGAGTGGTAATAAAGATGCATGTGTTCATGTTTATGTCACTTAGAGATGGTTAGTTTTATGTTCATACAAATCAAACAGGAAGTATTATGTTTAGTTATTTGTATAGTGCAGAAGACCCTTGATGCATTTAATATCTAAGTTGCAGAAAATATGCCCTTACACATTTGACAACATTATTTAAAAACTGAGTGACTATTTTACTATTACAAAACTTATTGGCTGACACATTTATTTAAGCTTAAAGCTGCTGTAATCATTATTCTTACAATACAATCAACAATTAAAAAAAATACAAAAGTAATTTCTTACTTTAATTGTAAGGCAAAAATAAATAAAAAATAATGTTGGACCTTAAACCTTGAGTGTGTTCTTTATCCTCCCCTGCCCTCCCACCCGCAAGCTGCTATCATCAATATTTTTTAACAATGTGTTTAAGTTTTTGAGAAAAAAAAAACGTGTGTATTTCTCTCACAAAATGTGGCGGTGAATGGCAAAGCAACTCAGTCACGCTGCTCTGAGGGAAAGGATTCAAATAACATTAATGGAGACCCCAGGCTGGGCAAACAGAGGTTTTCAGGTGTGATATAAATTCCTCTGCAGGGATTATAAAAATTAGTCTTTGGAAAATAACATATGTATTTCTTTCACAGAAAATGTGGCCGTGCGTGGCAAAGCAACTCAGTCACACCGCTCGAATGGAAATGAGCGTATGTTGGGGGCTGCAAACAACGCCATTGATGGAAACCGTGAATCTACATTCTCAGCCGGTTCATGCAGCTCCACTTCAAAACAGACCAACCCGTGGTGGAGGTTGGACCTGCTGGAGTCCTACATGATCACCGCTATTGTCATCACCAACAGGGGAGACTGCTGTGCAGACATGATCAATGGGGCACAGATTCTTGTCGGAAAAACTTTACACCACACTGATGCCAGAGATCCAGTGTAAGTGAACGTACAGATAATTACTCATTAGATACAGGACTGATAAGCAGGAACCCCCCCCCCCCCCCCCTTTTATATTTATGATGAATCTTCCACCGTACCTGTGAAACCTGTTGTTTAGCTGGACAACATGTTGTTTAGTAATGCAGGCAGCAGAAATTCTAAATTCTACCATATTTAATTTATAATAAAAACATGAATAATCTCATGAAAGTAATTGAATGACGTGTTTTTTTTTTAAATACATAAAATAACCTTTAAAGTACTTTAGTTATAAAATGCATTCATGTTGTCTCTCTTCTCTCTCTTTTATAGGGTTGCTGTGATATCTAGTATCCCAGCAGGCAGGTCTCATATAATAACTTTTGAAAAACATGTGGAGGGACGTTATATGACTGTGTTTTTACCTGGTTCAGGAAGAACCCTCACACTCTGCGAAGTGGAAGTCTACGGGTACCGTGCCCCAACTGGTGAGAACATATCCTGTCCCTGGTCAAAGAAACTGCTGCCACGAAGAGACATCATTGGCTTTTTTACAAGAAGACTTATTGCAAAAAAGATTTTATAGGTTTTATAGAGCTTGTTTTAGCTGGCAGGAAGAGTTATGTGACCTTAAACTTACTAGAATGAGTTCTTTCTCATGAATGTGGTCACGCTGTATGGATACAGATTGCATTTACACCTGATCTGATTATGAACAGTTATTTGGAAAAGAATGGCGTCCATTCTTGGCAGCAGTTTACTTTTAAATGAGAAGCAGATATTTGTTGATAAGTCTACCGCCTAGCTAATTTGCATATTGCAATGTGATCATACTGCATGCACAACAGAGGAAACCATGTGTAAATGCCAAAAACCCATGAATTGAATGTCATTATTCAGACAATGGATCCAGGTTCAGAGCACATGTTAATACCAGGTGTAAATGGCATCATAGTGAAGGTCAGAAGTATCTGATCAGCTGGTTTATTAAGAAAAACAATGAACATCTTTTAGATTAGTCTTTAGTTTTTAAATGATACTGTGATTCTGGATAGTTGAAAAAGATTTGCAAATGTGTTGAATATCAAATAGGAAAAATAAACTTTGGATTATGATACACAACATAAACATTTTTGACTGTCAACTGTTTGTGCATCCTTCAAGTTTTGCAACAAGCATCTGCACAACTATACATAAATGCTCCACATTTTAGTGCAGTTTCCCACTACTTGAAAGGATAACAATGTGCAAATAGTGGCGACTTTTAGGTTCAAGACATCCACAAATTGGAGTCACTTTATTCTGCAGATAACAAGGAAAACTAGGTATCAGTGCTGATGTTTGCAACTGTGTCCTTTTGTACAGGAGAGAACTTGGCACTCCTAGGAAAAGCCTCACAGTCGTCACTGTATTCACATGTCTGCGATGCATATAATGCTATAGATGGGAATCGTGATGGTAAGTATGGAGATGGCACCTGCACTTGCACAACACACATGGCCAGTCCCTGGTGGAGATTGGACCTGGGAAAAACACATAAAGTGTTTTCCATTAAGATAACCAATGAACCAACATGGGCCTCTCGACTCAATGGAGCTGAGATCCACATCGGAGATTCTACCATGAACCATGGCAACAGCAATTCCAGGTAGTTTACAGTCCATTAATTAAAATACTACAAACTACTAAAGTTGTTCATTAATGAATGTTTATCATTAGGTTTATCAGCAGTAACTTAGATTCATATTAACCTTTAAAATAAAAAATGAACAGGTCTATCCATTTATTAAGCTGATCATTCGATGAGTTAACAAGATAATTCCTTTTTCTCCTAGGTGTGCTGTGATCACACACATCCCTCCAGGTTTCACCCACACGTTCAACTGTAATGGGATGGAGGGTCGCTACGTTAGCATAGTCATTCCTGGAAGAAGCGAGTACCTGACCCTGTGTGAGGTGGAGGTGTATGGCTCTAGACTGGATTAGATCTGACAAAGTTCAAAATGTACAACAATGGCAATTTACATGACTGGTATTTAGCTGATGCTCCTTTATGTATTCTGGGTGCAATCATAGCTTAAGCTTCACTTATGACATCATCAGAGACAACATTTGGTTAGATCACATTAAAGCTGCATTAATAAATGTTTGACCACTAGGGGTCAGAATAATTCCAAAACAACCTGACAAACAGCCCTGACAACATCAACTAGCTGTTAGCAAACAGTTACTTATTAACATCCTGTCAACATAAAAATAACATTAGCATTCATTTGGAGTCATGTATCTGCCTGCAGGATGAATGTGAATCCAATATTCAGTCTCTTTTTAGCTCTAGTTTGGTGTCCATGACTCCTGAGAAAAATATCTGTTCTGTAGCTACTAGATACTAGATGAAGAGCTGAACTTATCATGATATTATGTTTCTGCAAAACATGAACCTTTTGCCCTTGATTTAATGTAATTTTTCTTTTTCTGTTTTTATTGTATGGGTTTGGCACCTGGACATTGGCTCTGGCAATTCCCATGTTTGAGTTCCTGTTCAGTCTTCTACCCAATAACAAATCTACACTTATCCTGAGGTGACAACATATGTGTGTTTGCCTTATGCCTTTATCCTCTTTGATTCTTATGAAGACACTGTAGTGTTGAAACATTACTCTGCTTGCATTATTAAAGGCTTCAGATCAATCAGTGTGCTCCTGTCTTTTCTCCCTGAAGTGTACTGTGGGTTTATCAGAGCCTTTTGAGTAATTAGATTAAACCATACAAATGTGTAAAACCAAAACAAGAAGCAAAACAGACTGCAAGGCTCTGCTAATGATAATTATGTGTTTTCACATTCCGCATAACAATGTCATTCGGTGTACTGTAAAAATAAACATTGGAGCTGGTTGTAGTGACTGTAGAGTTGTAGGCAGAAGGTGTGAACTGTTTTCACAAGATAAAATGCACTTTATTTGCCCCAACAGGCAAAAAAAAAAAATCACTACTATTCACTATGAATTCACTACTTTTTCAGCAGACCTTTGTAGAGTAAATTACAATTATAATTTCCTCTATTGTAACTTGATATTTTACGGAAAACATGTCAAATTTTGTTCATGTCCCCATATTACATCAAATCCCAAAGCGATTGTCATCAAAAGCAACTTATAATGTTTTCTTACATTTCTGTGTTCATTTTGAGTATATTCGTACGACAACATGGTGACCTACACTGCAGACTCTGAACCCTATGCTTCAATTTCATTCACGGTCTTTTGCTGCCATGTAATGGGCATTTGTGGTAGTACAGATTACAAACACAGATGCAGTGATATTCTACTCATCTAAAGCTTTCCAACAGTGTGTCACTCACCTAGGACACGCCCAGCACTCCCTCCTTAAAAGTTCCATAATCTATAAATATGCAAATATTGTTCATTTCAGAAGTTTAACTTTTGGACACATGATGTCTCCTACTTCGCTGTAAAGTCCATTCTCAGTGTCTGTACACTGGAGGACTCAATGTGCCACATAACACCTGTGTAAGTTAAATACTGAAGCACAATTGGCTCCAAACTGCTCCAAACTGCTCCTCCTATTTCCTTGTCACCTCTCCAATCACCCTGTACCTGCAACAGTCACACATGCTCTTCATTTTCCTGATCACTTCATTATCACTCCACTGTGTAAATATACCTACTCACTTATTATTGTCCTCTGTCAGATTGCTGATATTGCTGTGTGCCTTTGCATTCAGCCAACAAACCTGATCCTGGATCCTGTATCCTGGATTTGGACATCATATTTTATATACAAGAGGGATTCAAGGTGCTTTACATAATGCATTAAAATATTTAAAAAAGAATAAGAAAAAGACCATAAATACAGGATAGGTAACGGTGTAAGAGCACTGAAGGGCGTTGAATTATGGCTGAAACTGCTATTAGACCTTTAGGCAGTACTTTATTCTCTGACACACTGGGGTCATAAGAAAAGTACAGATTTTGACCAGCCTTCTCCTTTTAAAGGACTCTACTAAACCAGCAAATGGTGCTGGATTGAACCTTCAGGAATAGCACAAATGTTACTGCTGTTTACAGTCTGCATGAGTCCAGGGCTTTAAATAAACTTTCAATGGATCTAATACACCTCATACTTTCTCCATGGGAGCTGTTGTCATGACAGCTGTCTCTGTGTTTTTTATTTTTTCCATCTTTGGCTTCAGCTACACACTCACTTGCACAGTCCCCTGCATGCACATCAAACCCACCCTTCCCTGCCATTCATCACCTGACCATTAATCACCTGACCAACAGATGACCCCAAACTTTTCCCTCTTTTGTAGTTACCCTGCACCTGTAACAGTCGTCACCTGATCTTCATCGGCCAGCGCACATGCTCTTAATTTGATATGATCACTTTATTATCACTCCATTGTGTAAATATACCTGTCCACTTATTATTATCCTCTGACAGATTGCTAATGTTGCTGTGTGCCTTTGCACTCAGACAACAAACCTGGTGCTAGATCCTGGATCCTGTACAGTGAGATTGACACGTTTATTTTCATATCACATTTTGTACACAAGGGGAATCCAAGGTGCTTGACATAATGTATTAAAATATTAAGAAAAGAATCATGAAAGCATTTTCTATTTCGGCTTGGTTTGTAAACAATCATGGATGATGGAAAACTAACCACAAGAAATTGATGTTTCTGGCTTAATTCAGATGCAATAGAGACATAATATGTTTCTTCTTTGTGTGTTTACAGTAGCACTGTACAATTATTTATTTAAACTCAAACACAAAATGCACATAAATGAATTTGTCCACCAGCTAGACATCATTTTTCCTCTTTCATAGAATATTACAGTTGGCATAGAGTAAGGGGGTCTAATTCTCTATACAGGACCATAATACCTTATTATGAGAAGGAAACTTCTCCACAGGCTTCTACTGTCATAACAGCTGCCTCCGTGGTTTTTATTTTCCCATCCTGCCTCTGTCCCTGCCTTCAGCTACACTCTCCAGGTCCCTACATTTCCATGCGACTCTCCATTCACACCTTTCCCGGGTCACCTGGTTTCCAAACCCACCTGCCCACCTGTGTCTCCTATTTATGCTGCTCTTTGCAGTCTACATGAGTCAAGTACTTTGGCCTAGCTTTAATTTAGTGAACACACCTCACACTTTCTCCATGGGCTGCCATATTGCGCCATATGTCGTCCTGTGTCCTGTTTTTCAGGCTGTATGTTTCCATGAACAATGTACAACAGCGTCATAGTGGCTGTAAAATTGTGATGCAGTATTCAGTGTTTAATATTGACATATAAAATGTCAAACAAAATTAATGGAACTACAGGTGTCATCTTCTGATTTACAATGCCAACGCCGCAGCTGTCCATCCCTGGTCCACATGATAGCTGAAATTAGTCTTATCTAAAAATGAGACTATTGTTATTCAGCAATAAACAGCACATGCCCCAATAAGGTGTGAACATAAATATCACTGTGGGGTCCACATCGAATCATATTCATGAGCACAGCACAGAGAGCGGCTTCTCATCTTCCTCTGAGGTCATTTTGCATGTCAAGGTATGTGATTGTAGTTGAATAGCCATGCTCTCAAATACCGAGTTTGGATGTTTATTTCATTTTTGAGTGTATTGTTGGTTACGTATCATTTCATTTTTATGCACTTTCAAAATCCAATTTCTAAAACAAAGCATTAGATTGTTGTTCAGGGATAAACTTCATAATGATGACGATGTAAATGTCTTCAGTGTAATTCTATTATTTACTCCGTAATCTGTCTCAACCAGAACAATGGTGCACGGTTCAGTTCTGCTGTTGCTGCTCTTCCTGGAGACATGCTCGGCTTACACATATGGTAAGTATGATCTGGCTGTGTCTGTGATATAACATTCTGCTACCGTAAAATGGATAATTAGTAAATTATAAAGAGATGGTGAAGTGATGTTAAAGAATAACCAACATTGATCTTTGGAAAAAAAACGTATTTCTTTCACAGAAAATGTGGCCTTACGTGGCAAAGCAACTCAGTCACGCCGCGTCGAGGGAGCTCCTTACTATGCTTTTGGGGCTGCTGACAATGCCAATGATGGAAACCGTGAATCTGATTTCAATGCCGGTTCATGCAGCCACTCTGATATACAGACCAACCCCTGGTGGAGGGTCGACCTGCTAGAGTCCTACGTGGTCTCCTCTGTCGTCATCACCAACAGACGAGACTGCTGTGTGGACAGGCTCGATGGCGTGCAGGTTCACATCGGCAACTCTCCGGCTCAGACAGAAAATGGTACTACAAACCCAGTGTAAGTGAACATACAGTAATTTCTCATTAGATACAGAACTTCTCCCTGGAAAGTGTTAATCAGATGCTGTAAACCACCCAAATCCTGATGTATCCCTCTATATATGTAGATGGAGAGTTGAGTTCCTTATCCCAATTAACTTTGATTAATGTAATGCTATTTATATTGGTTCACTCTTGAAACCTTATACCTGTGTTGTGCTAGACCCTCAACACAGTATACAAGCACCACAGTCTAATGTATGTATGTCCTTACAAAAAAAAGCACATGTGATGCATTTAGGGGCACGTGGTTTTTGGACGTTTCACATATTAAACATTCATGTGAAATGTAACTGATGAATGTAATGTTATTTATATTTGTTCACTCTTGAAACCTTATATCTCCCGGATATAACTAAATACTGTGAGACCACAATATAGCAAATTATTCAGTTTACTAGCCCTTTAACACAAAATGCATTCATGCATTTTACAACTCTGTTTCCTCTTTCTCTTTCTTTCAGGGTTGCTGTAATTCCTAGTATCCCAGCTGGAGTGTCTTATGTAGTAAATGTTACAGGACGAGTGGAGGGACGTTATGTGACTTTGGTTTTACCTGGACCAAAAAGGATCCTCACACTCTGTGAAGTGGAAGTCTACGGGTACCGTGCACCAACTGGTGAGAATTTAATATGTGGCTGAAGCAACACAAATTTGATTTGCTAAGTGATGCTGGCACTTCATTGCATGCATTTACACTCTGCTGCAAATAAGTCTCTGCTTTGCAAGGCGGTCTCTATTTGAACTGAGGACTCATTTACATCTGATATTAACACGTGTTCTGAATCTGGATACATACACAAAGGTTTGCTGTTACAAAACATGTTTAGATTTACACATCAGGTTTGCAGTTTGAAGGTAATGTGGCGCTTATTTTGTAGGTAAATGTGGACTTATATCAGTTAAAATGTAACTTAAATGACTAGTTAACATGTGATGCACAAAGTTCGGTGTCAACGTTACTCGCTTCTCTGCTGGAAAGTCACAAGTTACCACACTTACTTACAAAATAGTTTTACAAACTTCAATCAGAGACAATTCACGGGTAATCCACTGTTACTGGTGAATGTGGACATTTTTGTCCATGGGTGCACTGAAGGAATCATTTCAAACCCAGCTGAAATGTCTGTTGTTGGGTAGAGTCAGAAAGCTGTGCTGATACAGTCAAAATGAAGCTACAAAGGACTCTTCAGCAGAGAATTGAATAACATTAACACCAAGCTCCATTGAACTCAAATACAAACCTTTAATATGTAACTGCAAACCTTTGTGCAAATCTTATTTATACGCTAATACATTCAAAATTACTTATGCAAAATTTAATTTGTTCACAAAATATCATGTACAGCTCCAGATCTCCAATGATCAGAATTCATTGGATTAAAATGTTTTTACACATTCACACATTTGAATTTATTCATATAATATGGTTTCACACATTCAGATATGTATATGATACGCAGCTACAACACTTAAGAACTTTGATTCCATAAAAAAATGTTAAATCAGGGTGTAAACGCCCTCAGAACGCATTGTGATTGGAATGCAATTGGATTGGCAAGATAACATTTGGAGGCTTCATCAAGCTCGCACAGTGATTGGATCTAAACCAGGTATAAATGCAATCTGTAGATTATGAACAGTGATTTAGAAAAGAATGGCAGCAGCAGTTTCCTTTACCTGGGATACAGATGTTTGTTGACAAGTCTGCCAGACACGCCTAGATAATTTACATATTGAAATCTGATCACAATGTGGGCACAACTGAGAGAATGAGAACACATTTTCGACCAGGTGTAAATCAATTGAATGTGATGGGTTTATGATACACAACATAAATGTGGCACATCGTCCACTGTCAACTGCTGGTGCAACCTTCAAATTTTGCAACAAGCATCTTCCCAAATATACATAGTATTTCACTGCAATTTCCCACAACTGCAAGGACAACAATAGTGAAAATAGTTGTGACTTTTAGATTCAATACATCCACAGATTGGAGCCACTTTGTTCTGCAGATCGCAAGGAAAACTAGGTATCACTGTTGATATTTTCGTCTGTGTCCTTTCCGACAGAGGAGAACCTGGCACTCCAAGGAAAAGCCTCACAATCTTCATTGTTATCATATCTTGGCAATGCATATCATGCTATTGATGGGAATCGTGGTAGCAACTGGATCAAGGGCTCTTGCTCTAGCACTACCGAAGAATTCAATCCCTGGTGGCGTCTGGACCTGCAGAAAACCCATAAAGTGTTTTCTGTTAACATAACCAACAGAAATCTCTACGCATTACGACTCAAGGGAGCTGAGATCCGCATTGGAGATTCTCTTGCTAACAATGGCAATGACAATCCCAGGTAGTTTAAAGCCAAATAATTAAAAATACAATGACTGAAAGCTGGTTATTAATGCATATTTATCATTAGGTTAACTTATATTTAGATAATTAACCTTTAAAACCAAATATGAGTATCCATTTATTAAAGTGATCATTCAATAAGTTAAGAAAGTAATTTCTTTTTCTCCTAGGTGTGCTGTGATCTCACGAATCCCTGCAGGTACTACCGAAACGTTCCAGTGTGACGGGATGGACGGTCGCTACGTTAACATAATCATCCCTCGAAGAAAGGAGATCCTGACCCTGTGTGAGGTGGAGGTGTACGGCTCTAGACTGGATTAGAGCTGACAAGGTTCAGAATGACAATTTATTTAGCTGATGCTTTTTAAAAAATCGATTCTGGTTAAAAATCATAGCTTAAGCTTCACTTATGACATTGACATCATTGGAGACAACATAAGGTCAGATCACATTAAAGCTGCATTAATAAATATTTGGTCACTAGGGGGCAGAATAATTCCAAAACAACCTGACAAACAGCCCTGACAACATCATCCAGCTGAATAAAATTGTTATGGCTAATATGTTAGCAAACAGTTGCCCATTTACACATCCTGTTAACACAAAAATAACATTAGCATTCATTTGGAGTCATGTATCTGCCTGCAGGATGAACGTGAATCCAATATTCAGTCTCTTTTTAGCTCTAGTTTGGTGTCCATGACTACCCAATAAGAAACGTACACCTATCCTAATTGACAACATATGTGTGTTTGCCTTATGCCTTTGTCCTCTTTGATTCTGATGAAGACACAGTAGTTTTGAAACATTACTCTGCTTGCATTATTAAAGACTGCATATCAATCAGTGTGCTCCTGTCTTTTCTCTCTGAAGTGTACTGTGGGTTTATCAGAGCCTTTTGAGTAATGAGACTAAACCATACAAATGTGTAAACGAGTGACACTTTTCACATTATGCGTAATAATGTCATTCAGTGTATTATAAATATCAACATTGGAGCTGGCTGTAGAGTTATGGGCAGAAGGTTCGGTGTGTGAAATCTTTCAAAAGTGTTGTATAAATAAAGTGTATTGTTATTACTGACCTTGTAATTGTACTGCCACGGTCATGCTTCTACGTTCGCAAAGAAATTCATGTCTGCACCAAGAAGAAGAAGAGATGGCGCATAAACAGAAATAAAAGCGAAATTGCGCCCAGCTATAAAAGTCTTGATATAGGAAACCCTGCCATTATCATCACTACATTTCTCTAACACAGGAATGGGGAGGTTGTGTTTTGATACTACTAATGAGCCCCTGGTTTTTGTATCTTGAGATGCAGATGCAGCCACATAGTAATGCTTGTTTGCAAAGCGAGTAATATCTATAGACCTTAAATTAGACTCTTGTATGAAAGCAACATCCACACGCTGTCCGTGCAAGAGATCTGGACAAGCTGTGCGTTTAAACTGGTCTTTCACCCCGTTAATGTTCCAGCTAATAACATTTATACTACACATGTTTACTGACATGCTAATGTATTGTTGTATCTTTGCATTCAGGAGAGGAGACATAATATGCACCCTAGTACAGGTAACAGATAACAGTAAGTACAGAGAGATCCATCCCACCCCAAAAAACCCAGTTGCCATAGACCTGACCACTCTCCAAAGAACGAGAGAGGGTAAAACCAAATAATCCCACACTTGAACATAACAACATAAAATCCTCCCCCCTCGTCAGACTTGTGCTACAGAAAGAATGACAGTGCATTCTTTTAAAAAGTCTATGAGATCCCTCACGTCCTGCGGATTGCTGAACAGGTGGATCACTTCTTTACCGATCACTCCATAGTGTAAATAAACCTGCCCCACTTTTTATTGTCCTCTGCCAGATTGCCAATGTTGCTGTGTGCCTTTGTACTCAGCCAACAAACATGATCCCGGATCCTGTATGGTGAAACTAGGCGTTTTATTTTCCCATGATATTTTATATACAAGGGGAATACAAGGTGCTTTACATAATGAATTAAAATATTAAAAAACGAATACCAGCATAAATACAGGATAGGTAAAGATGTAAGAGCAAGATGGTTAATGAGGAGTACTTAGAGAAGAATTTCACTGCTGTAAATATGATTTATAAAACTAGGCCACCAACAGTATGCAGTAGAAATGTGCAATTATTCTCAAAATTGGTGCCCTATGACTAGATAAAACTGAGAAAAAGGCTGTAGACTCCAATATTGTTCTAAAGGGGCAAATCCAACAACAACCGGGCCCGCCCAAGGTCACTAATGGTGTGTTTATAGAACACAGATGGTGAATATGTTTCAGAGCAGCCAGTTATCAAAGACAAAGTTGGCATTGGACAGCATTATATCTCTTTACAAAGGCTTATTGCCATTTACAGAACGTTTTTTCCTCATCAAGTCCAGTTAAATCATACTGATATGAAAGGATCGTAAAACAAACGGTGTTCTGCAGTTATTTATGTGGTTCATTTCAAACTTACAGAGAACTGCACACAAGCCAGAAAGCTGCCAGAAGACATCAGTGGACAGTCAAAAAACTTTTGAGTCTCCATTCACTATTTCACAGTGCGTGAAAAACTACAATGAAATGATGTTTCTGGCTCAATATAAATGTAAGAGGGATATAATTTGTTTCTTCCTTGTGTTTACATTTGCAGACATGCTAGACGCCATTTTTCCTCTTTCATAGAATATTACAATCAGCATAGAGCAAGGTGGTCTAATTCTCTAAATGGGACCAAATACCTTTCCCAGTCACCTGGTTCCCACACTCACCTGCCCACCTGTGTCTTATTCTGCTGTTTTCAGTCTACATGAGTCAAGGGTTTTGGCCAAGCTTCAATTTATTACTATCCATGGCTGCTATACATGTTTTTTATGAATGCATCGCAGCTTCCTAGTGATTGTAAAATTCGATGTGGTATTGAATTTTAATATTGACATACAAAACTTCAAACAAAATTAATGGAACTACAGCTGTCATCTTCTATTTTACAACACCATCAACAGTTGCCCCTCCCTGTTCCACCTAATGGCTGAAAATTGTTTCATTTAAATATGAGACTATTGTTAGCAATAAACAACACATGCCACGATAAGACGTGCATATAAATATCACTGTGGGGTCCACAATCATATCCATCAGCACAGCACAGAGAACGGCTTCTCATCTTCTTCATGTCAAGGTATGTGGTTGTAGCTGAATAAACATGCTCTCAAATATGCAATTTAGAGAGTTATTTCATTGTTGCATGGATTATCAGTTATCAGTTAATAATTATCTATCAGTCATTCATTTAAGAGAAAGTAATTTCTTTTTTATGCACTTTGAATATTCAAGTTCTGGAAAAAAAAACATTAGATTGTTGGTCAGGGATGCACTTCTTACAGTAGTAATGATGACAATGTAAATGTCTTCAGTGTTATTATTGACTCTTTAATCTGTCTGAACCAGAACAATGAAACACGGTTCAGTTCTGCTGTTGCTGCTCTTCTCAGGGACGTGCTCGGCTTACAAATATCGTAAGTATGGTCTGGCTATGTCTGTGATATCTATGTTATAAAACATTAACAAGTATAATTGCCAAAAAAATCCTGGTACCCTTGAATGCATAATTAGTTATATGTAAACTATAGTGGACTGATAAAGATTCATGTAGCTATCAAATGTTAAGTAGATTCGATTTCAAGTTCTCCATATCAACTTAAAGATGATAAGTGTTCAAATTTGTCACCATTTTCCTGCAAGATTAAATGTTTTGTTGAAACAACTGTGAAGTGAACAGCAGAATGACAGCATCAGTCTGGACCAACGTGGTGGACCAAATGTCTCTATGGCCATGCCACTAACATGATTGAAAACAAAACATTCAAATCACACTTACGCAGATCACAGGATGGGAACACAGAGGTTTTCAGGTGTGATATAAATTCCTAATCAACAGCACTGTAAAAATAATTGTGTGTATTTCTTTCACAGAAAATGTGGCCTTGCGTGGGAAAGCAACTCAGTCACACCGTTATGAAGGATCGCAGGATGCTTTTGGGGCTGCCTCCAACGCTATTGATGGAAACCGTGAATCTAGTTTCTCAGCCGGTTCATGCAGCCACACTATAGTACAGACCAACCCCTGGTGGAGGGTGGACCTGCTGGAGTCCTATGTGGTCACCTCTATTGTCATCACCAACAGAGGAGACTGCTGTGCAGAAAGGATCAATGGAGCAACGATTCACATCGGAAACTCTTTACAAAGCAATGGTGCTGCAAACCCAGTGTAAGTGAACATACAGTAATTACTCATTAGATACAGGACTTTACGAGGACTGCAAAGTGTTAAGCAGACATCGTAAACCACTCAGATCCTGATGTAACCTGTCTACTTTCTATATGTAGATGGGGCCCTGAATACTTTATCACAACTGAAGTTATAATCTTGAAGATTTTCATTTAATAAATGTCTGTCAAGTCTATTGCTAAAATAACGACTGAGCCTATGGCCCACTGACGAAAGCCCTTGCATTTGCAGTATTATGATTATCAAATGGTAAATGGACTGTACTTGTATAGCGTCTTTCTAGTTTTCCAACCACTCAAAGCGCTTTTACACTATGAATTCATCCATTCACACACATTCATTCAGTGAATGGCGAAAGGCCAGGGGCTACCATGCAAAGTCCCAACCTGGCCATCAGAGGAAACTAACTATTCACACACATTCATATACTGATGGCACAGCCATCAGGAGCAATTTGGGGTTTAGTATCTTACCACACGCATCAGCATGTGGACTGGAGGAGTCAAGAATTGAACTGCCAATCTTCTGATTAGTGAAACCCCCCTCTTGAGCCACAGCCGCCCCAGTTTATTACAAACTGGGTGTCTGTGGCGACTTTCCTGCCATGCATTCAAAAGTTGATGCAACTGACACACTCTTCATTCACTTGTGTGTGAACCAGCTTATTGTTTTTTTTATTCATAAAGCTTTTATTGCATGTACAGTAACCGTCTGTCGGGTGCTGCACCCAGAAGGCTGAGCCCTGCCCCTCTGTGCTCCTCAGAGCAGAGGAGAGGAGGCTATAAATGACAGCAAAATACACTCTACTCATGTTTTAAGGAGGGCTCCAGTGTGTGTGTGCTGCACACAAAGAGGAACAGAGGACAATGAACCTGGTGAAGCACTCAAGTTTATGAGTCCAATAAAAGCTTTGTGAGTTAAAATCCAATAAGTGTAATTTATTAATGTAATCCATGCAGAAGAACACATCTGCAATTACTGCTTATCACCATATGGTGCCACCAAAGAGAATAAAATGGAGATATTCGAGATTATTACTTTAACTTTGGTTGGTAACTTTGATTAATTTAATGTTCATATTGGTTCACTCTAGAAATCTTATATCTTTATTCTTCCAGGATATAATTAAGACTTGTGAGGCCACCATATAGCAAATAATTGAGTGTACTAGACCTTTAACAGAGTATAAAAGCACTGCAGTCTAATGTATGTATATGTCCTTTGAACTCTGAAATGAATAACACACTCAGACACTTTTTTAAAATTAAGAGAAGTAATTTCTTACTTTAATTGTTAAAGTAAGAATAAGTGTTTTCTCTATTTTCATTCAAATTATATCATACTTGTTAGCAGGAAATTCCCGCTCCCATGAAACACTGAAATTAACTGTAATTAAAGGGTAGTCTTATAATTTTTTATTTTTTGACAAACAGTAATTTTGACTGAGCATTGTGTTCATTTATAGCTCTCATAGTACTTAAGTCATAAAATGCATCCATGCACTCTGTTTCCTCTCTTTTAGGGTTGCTGTGATATCTAGTATCCCAGCAGGCAGGTCTCATACAATAACTGTTACAAAACACGTGGAGGGACGTTATGTGACTGTGGTTTTACCTGGTCCAAGAAGGTCCCTCACACTCTGTGAAGTGGAAGTCTACGGCTACCGTGCCCCAACTGGTGAGAACTGTTCTTATCTTGTGATCAAAGCTTAATATAAAAGTTTTCCAAACGGAGCTGGTGGACTTGTCAGCAAACATATTGCATGCCAGATAAAGGAAATAACTCCCACGAATGTACATCATTCGCTCTTTTTTTGTGAGGGAAGACTTATAGTTGCAGCTACTTGTAACTTTCACAGAGTTTGCTTTAGGGTTATGCTGATGTTTGCAACTGTGTCCTTTTGTACAGGAGAGAACCTGGCACTCCAAGGAAAAGCCTCACAGTCTTCATTGTATCCAACTGGCATAGCATTTAATGCTATAGATGGGAATCGTGCTAGTAACTGGGACATGGCCTCTTGCGCTCACACAAACTACGACCGCAGTCCCTGGTGGCGTCTGGACCTGCAGAAAACACATAAAGTGTTTTCTGTTAAGATAACCAACAGAGATGTATGGGAACACCGACTCGATGGAGCTGAGATCCGTATCGGAGATTCTCTTGCAAACAATGGCAACAACAATCCCAGGTAGTTTATGGCCCATTAATTAAAATACTATTATGACTGGAAGTTGGTCATTAATGGATATTTGTCAGTAGGTTATTTAGCATTAACTTATATAATATATTGACCTTTAAAATCAAATATGAGTATCCATATATTAAACTAATCATTCAACAAGTTAACAAAGTAATTTCTTTTTCTCCTAGATGTGCTGTGATCACACACATCCCTGCAGGTTTTACCCAAACGTTCGACTGTAAGGGGATGGACGGACGCTATGTTAACATAGTCATTCCTGGAAGAACGGAGGTCCTGACCCTGTGTGAGGTGGAGGTGTACGGCTCTAGACTGGATTAGATCTGACAAGGTTCAAAATGTACAACAATGACAATTTACATAGCCGGTATTTAGCTGATGCTCTTATTTTTTTTATAGATTCTGGTTAAAATCATAGCTTAAGCTTCACTTATGACATTGACATCATTAGAGACAACATTTGGTTAGATCACATGAAAGCTGCATTAATAAATGTTTGACCACTAGGGGGCAGAATAATTCCAAAACAACCTGACAACATCATCTAGCTGAATAAAATTGTTGTGGCTAATATGTTAGCAAACAGTTGCCCATTTACACATCCTGTCAACATAAAAACAACATTAGCATTAATTTGGAGTCATGTATCTGCCTGCAGGATGAATGTGAATCCAATATTCAGTCTCTTTTTAGCTCTAGTTTGGTGTCCATGACTCCTGAGAAAAATATCTGTTCCGTAGCTACTAGATACTAGATGAAGAGCTGAACTTGTCATGATATTGTCTCTGCTGCAAAACATTAACCTTTTGGTGTTGATGTGACATAATTCTTCTTTTTCTGTTTTTAATGTATGGGTTTGGCACCTGGACATTGGCTCTGGCAATTCACACCTTTTAATCTATTATCCAGTATGTTTGAGTTCCTGTTCAACCTTCTACTCAATAGCAAATGTATAACTATCCTAAGTTGACTAAATATGTGTGTTCACCTTATGCCTTTGTCCTCTTTGATTCTGATTCAGTAGTATTGAAACTGTAGTGTTATTCTGCTTGCATTATTAAAGGCTGCATATCAATCAGTGTGGTCCTGTCTTTTTCTCTCTGAAGTGTACTGTGGGTTTATCAGAGCCTTTTGAGTAATGAGACTAAACCATACAAATGTGTAAAACCAAAACAATAAGCAAAAAACGCTGAAAGGTTCTGTTGGTGATAATTCAGTGTAGTGTAAATATCAGAATTGTAGCTTTGAAAATAGATGTAACAAAATATTGTGGACGTAGCTTCATCTCTTTCCTTTCTTAACTTTTCTAGCTACAGAGAGATGTGAAATCTAGCCTGTTCAAGCAGAGCTACTCAGAAAAAGACGTCATCTCAGAGGTCTAACTTGGAGCCGCTGTATCTCATAGAGCACAAGTGACAGCCAAACAGCAGAATTTTGCCAAGTAAAAGAATATAATGGCACTTTTGCTCCAATCTCACACTCTTTCCATTTACCTCAATACTAATAATCATATGACCCATAATCTGAATAAGGTATAACCCCAACTGTAATACCATAATATTCATTGTTACAAATACTAAAAATTGTAGAGAATTTGATGTGTTTGAGTGTTTTCAGATCATAAGAAAGGGAAGAAGCAGAAATTGGGATGTTGGCAAACCCAAAGATTCAAGTGACACCGGAAAAAAAACAAAGAATTTCAAGAGTATTTAAGCACTGTGCAAAGTAAAAATTTGCCACTAAGCATTTTCTGAATGTTTGGTTATTGTTGTTTTTATACATTTTTTATTCTTTGTCTGCACTCATCTGATATTTTGGTGACATCCCAGGGGTGCACTGCAATTTAAGTGTCAAGGATGCCCATATATACCACTGCACACCTGCACATAGAGAAAGGCGGCCACTATTTTCTTCTATTTTTCGCACGTTGGTCAAGGAGCAATGCCCAACCCCCGTTTAACGTAGGAGTACAAATGTCTTGCTGACATGCATTGAAGTGGTTGGTTATAACTCTGTATTATACTAAACCAATCCTTTCCACTTTCTTTAAAATCCAGCAGGCTTGCTTTTTTTTGGTTTTGCGGTGGCCTTTTCCAACCCCCATCATATCTAACATGTCTTGAGTTTTTAGAGGAGATTTGTAGGAGCTATTATCAAGTGCTTGTTCACTTTAAATTGATGTATAGCTGAGTGTATGTGAATGTCTTTGTGTGCATATCACATCATTACATTTGAATACAGTAATTTAAATCATTCATTTTAATCAAACCCTAGTCTGGCAACCCTAGCAATGAGTTAGAGTTATTGTATTATTTTTGATTTGCTCAAAGTTACACACTCTTCGTTGGTAAGAAAAACTGGTTTGTACTGTGTGATCTTTGGCATACTTGTTGCCATGCACTTGGATAACCTCTCATATTTAATTCACAAATGGGGAACTACGTGGGCGTAAACCAGTGGGACATGACTGGACAGTGTTGAGATGAACATGATCTGATCTCTGTTGATTGGTTGGATATGATTCAACTGATACAGAGGTGAAAAAAGATGTGTATAAAGAGTATAAAACTTAAATGTAATAAATGTAATGTGGGAACTTCCAGTAAGCCTCCAGAACACTGAGGATGGACGGAGACAACTTATATCCAGCAGTTAACCTTTTGAAATGAACATTTTTATATTATATATTATTTATATGTCTTGATTAAGTTAATTTAACCCTTAACCCTGGCTGTAGTGGAGCGATGAGTGTGTGTGTGTGTGTACAAAGGTAGCTTACTTAAACATCACCTCCAGTATTAATTACATCTGCAGCTAACTTGTCTGACTTTCCTTTCCTCTGAATCTAATGTTGACCTCTAATTGGCAGATGTTCCTGCTGTCAAAGCAGTTCACCCACTGGGACGAGACCCCGAGGAAGCTGATGATGATGATAATGATTAAGACTGCACCGTGATGGGAGCTTTAGATCAGACAAGTGTTCCTTATTTAGCTTGTTCGCAGTCTGAGGATGGACGGAGGCAACTTGTATCCAGCAGTTAAAATGAACAATATTTTTATATAATATATAATCTTTTACATTAAAACTTGTCAAGTTAAAGAGCTTCAGCAGGTGCCATCCGTCAATAAAAACCCTACTGCTGAAGACACATGATACATAACTGCAATGTCAGCAGGTTGATTTCAGCATTCTGGACCTTTGTTGCATGTCGTTCACATCTTCTCTCTCATCATTTGTCAAGTGTTGTATATGCCTCTGGGTCAGCACTGACCCCTGGGATAAATTAATTTAACTCTTATTATGGTTGTAGCGATGAGTGTGTGTGTGTACAAAGGTAGCTTACTTAAACATCACCTCCAAATATGTTTAAAGACATGCTTTCACTAATAAAAACCAACATTTAATCATTTCAACTAAGAATTCAGTATCTATGAATGTGTAAAAGTTTCCACATCACACCTGTCTGAGCTGCATATTGGACTATGATTATTACAAATCATCCTCATAAATATCAACACTCAGATTTTCAGTGGTAGGCAGGCAGATAAATGTGAAAACAGCTTTCAAGTGTAAAGTTCTGTACATTATTCTGAATAGTGAAGGTCCAACTGGGGACAAAAGGAGAAACACTTTTGACTGGGAGGTACTATTATCAATACATTTACTGGATATTACAGAGAAACAATCTGACCAAAATTAGGTTTGATGAAAATGAAAATCTGAAGGATTCAAATTTAAAGAGATGTTTTTACACTGTAAACTATATGTATTTAATGTTTGCAGTTAATATCCTTATAAAACCCTCCTCTGTATGAACAGCAAAGTTCATCACTGCTTCAGTGCATAAAGCAATAACTTGTTTCTCATTTCTGATCCCACAGATGGAAAGGGGGAATCAGTTTATTGTATATCTACAGCAGAAACATCGTCTCCTAGAAATTATTCTTGACATTATCAATGAAGACACAAGACAGTCAGTTCATGCTCAGTGTTTTATTACATGTAAGACCCTATCACTTGAAGAAAGGGAAGAACAGCAGAACAAGACAGGCTGATGGGCTTGGTTGGCACTTCTTAGACACTATGTCGTCTGCAGTTCATACGTTCTATTACTATTTTCCGCACTGCCTCGTTTAATTCGATGTCTTGTTCAGGCTTGTTCGTCCGGACGAAAATCCAAGCAAGTGTTCCTTTCTGAGGACAAAACAAATTATATGCAAGTTAACTCTGGTCTCAGTCATAAACAGAAAACCTCACATTGTTTCTTCCTTCCTTTAAAATAAGGTCATGTACAAAACCTTTTTGTTTTCATCTTCATTAGTATTTTCAATAACTTAAGAAAATATATAATTGTCATCATAACAACATGACCTATATTTACTTTTGGTGACCTTTGTTTATTTCATTTTTGTTATATAAATTTATTAATATAGAGAGGTTTAATAATGTACAGACAGAATTAAAACATGTTTAATCATTAGGATTGTTTGTTATAATCTGCTGAACTATACGAGCAAAGGTTTGTAAAGATTTACATCTTCAGTAGAGACCAGCAGGCAACGGAGTGCCATAGACAAGGTAGAGAATTCAGAAAGCTTTGAGATTAAGATTTTTTCACAATAAAAAAGTATAGAATAGCACCAACTTCAGAATATAAACGTAATGAAATGTACAGTGTGAATGAACAATGTGTTGTCCTGAAGAGACTAGAGAGCAAATATAGTGATGAAATACTGTTGAAGAAGTCACATACCTGATTTGTAACTCTGTATCCATAGCGCACAAAGGTAGCAAGATGTTCACAGTTGTTGGAAAGGACACTATATTTTTTACATTGGTCCGGGTTCATCATTGTCTTAATGCGATCTTTTATCTCTTGAGGAAGTCCTTTTCTTATTATCTCACCATTGCCGAGGGCCTTTCCGTCTAAGTCATTTGCTTCTGTTGCTTTGCCAGTCTGTTTAAGCACACCGAAAATACACTTTCTCTCTTTTCCGCCTGCAGTGATTGTAAGAAAACACTTTTAGAAACATTGTATATAAAAGTGATTTTAAAACCTGGAGGGAAGGAAAACTTTCAGTATCAACTTAAATCAGCTGATGAGTCTTTAGTTGACACTTCATCCAACTGTCAGTTGATGACATTTATGATTCCCAGCAGTAAAAAGCAGAACTTGACCAGGGAATATATTCTCTTTTTCACTTTTGTAGGTAATCCCCTGCTGCCAGTCTTTGTTCTAAACCAGACTAAACATGTCCTGGATCACTCTCTGTACTGGACACACAGAGATGAAACTGATCTTGTTATTGACTCTGAGGATGATTGTTCATAATTGATTATATGAAGGATTACGATGGTTTCACTACAACATGTTATGAGACTTCACAGTGTTCAAGAAACTAAAGCTGGTTTGACTGTTGTTCTCATTGAGTGTAATAAAGTCTGTTCGAGCTGAAATGATTAAGTCAATTAATGATTGATTACTCAACCAACAGAAAATTAATCACCAATTATTTTGGTAATTTATTATCATCATTTTTTGAAGCAAAATTGTCAAATAGTTACTGGCCACAACCTCTCAAATGTGAGTACTTGATGTTGTTCTTTTACATACATGATAGTAAAATAAATGTCTTTGGACTTTGTTGGTCAGATAAAATAAGTGATCAACTTTGGCTCTGGGGAATTAAAATTAGCATTTTCTAATTATTAAATCAATAAATAAATTATAAATATTGTAATAAAAGAAAACAATTGCACATACCTTTAGGTGTTGTAAAATGGAAAATGTCCTGTCCAGCTTCACGAGTTACACCTTTGATAGGTTCATCACCCACATAAATAGCAAAATGCTTGTAGACTCCTTCCCTGTTAAATGAAATTATATCTCCAAAGTTGTACTGTAAAGAAATCAGAGATGAATTTTACCAACTTTACATTAATAGAAAAACATCACAACACAACAATCAAATGATAATCATGTAATATTGAATAATGAAACTTATGTTACCACATATTAATCATTTAATCAATGTTTGGCTTTTATTCTATGTCTTCAATTTTCTGCTTGTACTACAGTGGACTGGATCATTTTTAGTCTCCTGGATGGCATTTCATCATGAGAAATATAGTATCTTCAGTTTTTGGAGCTTTATCCATACAAAGGCCTAAAAGTCTTTGATTTTGAACATTTAATCTTTCTCATCAATTTTAAGGAAGTGTAGTACTAAATCTCTGGAGTATTTTATTGTGTTAAAATGTAAACTATTTCCTATTTGAAGCCTCTGACATGTGAGGTTTTGCTGTTTTTCTCAGTGTCATATAATTGAAAATGGCATCAACCTGGACTGATAACTTGATGTAGTAAAAAAATGTTTGACATTTTATAAATAGATGAATCATTCACTCACTAAAATAATACTCATAGCTTTAGTTTTATATATATATATATTATATATTACATTGTATAGAGTGTTTTCTGCTTTTCAGACAAGATTTTATAGCCAAAATAAACTTTTTGGATATCTTAAAATACCAAAAATGCATTAGGAGCAGAAGAAACAATAAATACATGAAAGCAACTTACCCCATCACTCCCTATTATTATGACCGCCAGTTGAAGGACCACAGCAACCAAGATCAGTTTCCTCATTTTTACAGCAGTGGAAAAGTAACCTGATGGACAGATGAGGAAATATAACAATTAACCATATTAATCATATCAGCTCAAATTATCAACACATCCTGAATTTTTCCAGCCATGGAAATGTTTGATGAAAGACAGAAAGTAGTTAAAACAGAAACAGGGAAAAAACACAGAATTATGATTGAACAGATAAAATCATGACTTACCACTAATGTGTTCAGGAGATGGTTAGCAGTGAAATCAAGCTACTTGGCACCCTAAAACTACACAGACAAAACACAATGTCAGTGCAGTGTCACAAAAAAGTGTCATTTCCTCGTGCAAAACCAACAATTAAAGTTCTTTTTAATTAACAGCTCTCAGTTGAAAATACCTTCCAAGCTTTACCTGCGATATAGAACAGCCATACAATAAGTTCTCAAAGGAACTGTACAGCATAAGAGGTCTTACCTTCTCAGAGAGACGGTGGAAGCCTGTTGGGTCAGAGGAAGGCACCTTTTTATACACAATTCCAACAATACACCTGATTATACTGAGACTTTGTCCATCCCATTTCTGTCATAACTGTATCACAGATTAATTTGAATACTTCAGCAGCCAGAGGATAACAGTATTAACAGTTAAGTTGAGCGCACATTGTTTTAGTGCCAAACCCTGTTTCCCACTCATGTAATTCTACATATTCCCCACATGGAGTCGTCCAGTATAACCACAGTCTCCTACTGGTCACCATTGTCAGCCTCCACTGGTGCAGATTTTTTGCCAAATAGCACCTTGGTGGTCCTCCATATTCTCCAAGCTACATAACATATACAACACACATTATATGATGTGCTAACAAACGACCACATTGCAACTGTGTTTGTTAGTGTTTTACATTAAGACTGAATCGCTTTTTTATCACAAATTATTACCAAACTTTGCAGCTCTACAGACCTTTTTAGACTTGAAGATTGAAATATTTTTCTCAAGAGTTGGTGGAGACCAAAAGTTAAAGGAGAATACATATTAGACTCATCAGGTGGACAAAGAAAATATTACTGTGTCTGCAAGATGTGTAAATAGGTAACTGTTTTCTAACATGTTAGTCATAAGAACTGTTAAAGTTGATAATACCTTAGAACTCCATCAGTCAGCCTGTTTAAGAGTTTTGTAATGTTTTTTTTTAATTAACTCCACTACACCAGGATTTATGTGTTGCTTACTCTATATGCTTCACCTTCTATTCACCTGGTGCATTTTGCTTCTTTTGGAAGAGCACTTTGAACATCTTGCATGGAATAAAGGTCAATAAGCAGCAGCATTTCTTTCCTGTACAATAAGATGATTACTAAGTACACTTTTTTACATCACAAGGAGAAACCTGCAGATATAAAAACACTGAGCTTGGAACATTTCAAAGAAGGTAAATTTCATTTTGCTCACAATATAGGTGAAAGACCTTTTAATTTGCTTTTAGATTTTTATTCCTATGTTCTTCAAGAATTACAGACAGAAAGGAGCACAACAATTTTATTCGGGTTTGAGTGTCCAAATGCAACAGGGTTCTTCAGGCATTCTGCTAAAAGACAATATCATGATGAACTTTACTTTATGGCTGACAAAAAGACACATGTATCTTTCAAAGGTCCAGTGTGAGCGATAAAAACATTTAAATATTTTCACTTTAAATGTACTCAAAGAGAAAAGTCATTGTAAAAAAAACTGAAAGGACAAATGTACCTTCCAGCACTGCTCAGATAAAGTTCCAGCTAAATCTTGCTTGTAGTATTCAAAGGAGAACACTACAGGACATGAGAAACACCACAAACAGTATCTGTGTGTGAAAGTTTTTCATTCAGTGAAAGAAAGAGAGATGTGCTTAAACAAAGTAAAATGGAACAATCTTCTCACAGTCTAGCAATAATTTTTTAAGGTGATAATGTCAGAAAAGGGTACACTTATTTATTGTTTTAAAAAGTCTAGTAAGATTTATTCAATGTTACCATATGAAATTATATGTAAATATTGTTGATGACTTGCTAATGGCTCCTTCTTAGAGCCACAGTTTTTATAGTATAAGCAGAAGATTAAAGCAACTTTTGGGAGATCAGTGCCCAAACTCAAAAGCCCAGCGCAGACTTATTTGCTTGTGTCAGCCAAGTTGTTCTGCACATAAATACACTGCACACACTTTGCTGTTGAAAAAATACAAACAAGTGGAACATTTAACAGCTTCCAGTCCCTGATTTTGATTTTATCCTGTACCTCAGCCTGAAGTGCACTCATGATACTAAATCCCAATATTGGAATAAGTAAAAATTATGAATTGAAATCAAGTGACATTACGTTTCCAGTTGGAAACCCCATGCATCCCACACTTCGCTCCCATCTGTCAATCCATCAGGAGTTAATTAATACATTTATCTGATAGAAGGTCAAATTAGTATTTATAAAGATTTTGCTCACATCGGGGAACTCTATACCTCCTTCCAGAATTAATTCAGCATCACTTAGGTGCTCTGTGCACCTTTATTTTTATCACCCAATTATGTTTTTCCCCCCACAATTGAGTAGATAAACAATGCACACTACTAAATAATGCAGGGTACACAAAGTGACACAAACAGACTAAGACTGAAACTTTATTCTGCTCAAAATAGAAGAGAAAGACCGATTAACTTGCATTTTAAATAGGATCCTTATGGCCTGCATCTACCTTGACAAGAAGATTAAGGGTTGTTATTGGGTTTAAGGTGGAGTGGGACTACAATAACAACGTCCTGTTCCCCCAAATGTAAAGTTACCCCCTTAGGTAAAGTAGCTTCCTTCCAGCTCCAAAGTATGCTACTGTACTTTATGACTCATATAGAGACAAATGTCATTTGTTTCAAATGTCCAATATGAAAGATAAAGATGTTTCAATTCATTCTGTTTTAAATGTACTTTGATAAGGAGGTCATTAAACTAACAACTGTCAAATGTATCTTTCAGCTTTCAGAGGACAGCAATAAAAGACAAAGACATTGAGTGTGTGCTAACCAAACTGCCCATTGATATAGAGCTCATTATATTACAAACTATACAGCAGCAGGTGAGAACTAGTGCGTGGCAGTCAAATCAAGAGCTCATTTCAATAAGTACCTTGACAGACTGGTCAGATAAAGTTCCTTTTTTTTAGTATTCAAATAAGAACTTCTGACTTGCTCTTAGATGTGAAGTGAGGTTACCACATGTTCAGGAAATGTAACTTTTAATTAAAATCTGCTGCCTCTATTTATTTCAAAAAATTGTTGATGTCTTAAAAAATGTAAAAAAAAAAAAAAAAAAAAAGAGGCATTACATGTGAGCCACATCTGAGCCAGACACTAATCTGTAAAAAATAGCAAAGACTGAACATCTAAATTTCGATGACTCATCTGTCAGGGACCTAACAGAGAAGTTTCCAACTATTCTCTCTACACACCCAAATAATATGAACACGATTATCCACACTGGGTTCATTAAAACTACCCATTCTTCACTCTGTTTCCCTCTGGTCTCAGACACAGATCTCTGGCCTGGAAACGAGCACGTAAACAGGAGTTTTGTCCCCTCTGCCATAGAATTGCTAAACAAAATACCCCAATGTTTGCTTTTAGATTTTTATTCCTATGTTCTTCAAGAATTACAGACAGAAAAGAGCACAACAATTTTATTCGGGTTTGAGTGTCCAAATGTAACAGGGTTCTTCAGGCAGGCTGCTAAAAGACAATATCATGATGAACTTTACTTTATGGCTGACAAAAAGACACATGTATCTTTCAAAGGTCCAGTGTGAGCGATAAAAACATTTAAATATTTTCACTTTCAATGTACTCAAAGAGAAAAGTCATTGTAAAAAAAACTGAAAGGACAAATGTACCTTCCAGCATTTGAATAAGTATATTGACTCACTGCTCAGATAAAGTTCCAGCTAAATCTTGCTTGTAGTATTCAAAGGAGAACACTACAGGACATGAGAAACACCACAAACAGTATCTGTGTGTGAAAGTTTTTCATTCAGTGAAAGAAAGAGAGATGTGCTTCAACAAAGTAAAATGGAACAATCTTCTCACAGTCTAGCAATAATTTTTTAAGGTGATAATGTCTTGAAAGAACAGAAAAGGGTGCACTTATTTATTGTTTTAAAAAGTTTAGTAAGATTTATTCAAAGTTACCATATGAAATTATATGTAAATATTGTTGATGACTTGCTAATGGCTCCTTCTTAGAGCCACAGTTTTAATAGTATAAGCAGAAGATTAAAGCAACTTTTGGGAGATCAGTGCCCAAACTCAAAAGCCCAGCGCAGACTTGTTTGCTTGTGTCGGCCAAGTTGTTCTGCACATAAATACACTGCACACACTTTGCTGTTGAAAAAATACAAACAAGTGGAACATTTAACAGCTTCCAGTCCCTGATTTTGATTTTATCCTGTACCTCAGCCTGAAGTGCACTCATGATACTAAATCCCAATATTGGAATAAGTAAAAATTATGAATTGAAATCAAGTGACATTATGTTTCCAGTTGGAAACCCCATGCATCCCACACTTCGCTCCCATCTGTCAATCCATCAGGAGTTAATTAATACATTTATCTGATAGAAGGTCAAATTAGTATTTATAAAGATTTTGCTCACACCGGGGAACTCTATACCTCCTTCCAGAATTAATTCAGCATCACTTAGGTGCTCTGTGCACCTTTATTTTTATCACCCAATTATGTTTTTTCCCCTCACAATTGAGTAGATAAACAAAGCACACTACTAAATAATGCAGGGTACACAAAGTGACACAAACAGACTAAGACTGAAACTTTATTCTGCTCAAAATAGAAGAGAAAGACCGATTAACTTGCATTTTAAATAGGATCCTTATGGCCTGCATCTACCTTGACAAGAAGATTAAGGGTTGTTATTGGGTTTAATGTGGAGTGGGACTACAATAACAACATCCTGTTCCCCCAAATGTAAAGTTACCCCCTTAGGTAAAGTAGCTTCCTTTCAGCTCCAAAGGACGCTACTGTACTTTATGACTCATATAGAGACAAATGTCATTTGTTTCAAATGTCCAATATGAAAGATAAAGATGTTTCAATTCATTCTGTTTTAAATGTATTTTGATAAGGAGGTCATTAAACTAACAACTGTCAAATGTATCTTTCAGCTTTCAGAGGACAGCAATAAAAGACAAAGACATTTAGTGTGTGCTAACCAAACTGCCCATTGAGCTCATTATATTACAAACTATACAGCAGCAGGTGAGAACTAGTGCGTGGCAGTCAAATCAAGAGCTCATTTCAATAAGTACCTTGACAGACTGGTCAGATAAAGTTCCTTTTTTTTAGTATTCAAATAAGAACTTCTGACTTGCTCTTAGATGTGAAGTGAGGTTACCACATGTTCAAGAAATGTAACTTTTAATTAAAATCTGCTGCTTCTGTTTATTTCAAAAAAGTGTTGATGTCTTAAAAAATGTAAAAAAAAAAAAAAAAAAAAAAAAAGAAAGAAAAAGAGACATTACATGTGAGCCACATCTGAGCCAGACACTAATCTGTAAAAAATAGCAAAGACTGAACATCTAAATTTCGATGACTCATCTGTCAGGGAGTTACCAGAGAAGTTTCCAACTATTCTCTCTACACACCCAAATAATATGAACACGATTATCCACACTGGGTTCATTAAAACTACCCATTCTTCACTCTGTTTCCCTCTGGTCTCAGACACAGATCCCTGGCCTGGAAGCGAGCACGGAAACAGGAGTTTTGTCCCCTCTGCCATAGCATTGCTAAACAAAATACCCCAATGTCGGTTACTTTTGTGTATGTGCTATGTATGTGTGTCTGAATAGGGATGCATTGGGCAACCATGCTGAGGTGTGCCGCAACGCCTGATAATGGTGCTGCAACCGCTGAACACAAATCATACGTGTATTATGGGAGTAAAGTAAAACAGAAAATGATTAAAAATGGTTAATTTTTCCCCCTATATGTTTTCATGTATAATAAGACCCAAAAGAAGACCCATAAGAAATCGGGTATTTTTCTTTATGAGATTATTCAGTTCTAGTTCATACTTTATACTTTACTTGTACTTTATATTTGCAGTGTACTTTTTTGGTGCAAAGGTGTGTTCAAGTTCTTATTTTTTCTTCCAATTTAAATCCTTTTTCTATGACTTTCTTCTTTTTAAAGGATGAGTATGAAATGATCCTGCCCCTTAATACAGCTTTGTCTGTTTCACAGAAAAGGTGTTTGGAGAATCATTTATTTCCACGAAGACAGACTTGAAAAATTGTGAATCTATCTTTTAATTAAATTATGGTGCACTTTACCTGTTGTGCTTTAATTCTTTCTGTTTTTCAAAGAAACATATACTGTAACTCCTTGCCGCGAAATATTTTGTCACTTGAATCTTGTGTGAAACTTGAAACGAATTTGGAAACAAGAGAAATGATCTTACTAGGCTACACTCTCTTTACATTCGAAAGGAAAAGCCTAACTGGTTTTCAGTCGAGAAAATTACGCATCACACCATTTTCACTTCAAACCCAAAATGTCTTGCATCTGTCTGGTCTACTTTCTGTCTTTATGGGTATATAAATTACTCTCTCTGTTTCCTTTTCAGTTCATTTCTCCTTCCATAATTGTTTTTTTTTTTTTAAATAAATGACTGATACCACAACCTGACATCTTGTGAAGCCTGACATTTTTTGGGAGATATCAGCACATGCTGTTACAACCTTTTTGCGGAGGAGACAGAAATGGGAGCCAGGAGGTGAGGAGATAACTTACTGTGACCGCTAAGTATGCAAAAGTATGCAACAGTATCCCCGGGCTGATTTCATATGGAAATTTACTTCAGTTGACCATCTTAATATTTGGAACTTTAATTCTCTTGCATTCATCACCTAACTTAAATTTAAAGTTCATATGTTTAATTTGGTGGTTTTTAATCCAAAACAACAACTTTAGCAGAAAGGTTAAAGATTTATTAGGTCATTTACTTGACCCGTTACACATAATATTAAAGATATGAGTACAAGATTGAATAAAACGAACCCCATCATATAGCTTTAGAAACGGACTTGTTTTCAGCACACACAGCTGTGTGTAAACGTTGCCCGTTTACCTTGATTGACCTGGACTTTTGTTTTGGAATTTCCTGTAAAACGAAAGTTTTTTAGTTTGAACTTTGGAGCGAGGAGGGGGAGTAATAATGATGGAGAAATTACAGTCTCCGAGGCAGAGAGAGATAACTCACATGGTTTTAACTTTTCTTGCATTAGAGGTAACAAGATGGATTTAATTTAAAATTAGGTGTTAGTTTATTTGTTGCTAAGTAACGTACAAACCAAGTAACGTTAATGGCTAAAATGAATCAGGGACCTTAAGGTTACAATTGTAACATGTCGTTTCTATTCATTATGAGGTAAAGGGGATATTTACTTTGTTTGTCATTTATTTTCAGCCATGAAGTTTATTTATCATTTAGCTGTTGATTCGGTGGGTTTGGACCGGGTTTGACCGGTCCGTTTTACATAAACGATCTTTGGCTGGAAGGCGGCTGTCGACAGAAGGCAGGACGGGACTCTCCCCTCCGTGCGAACGACAGGCAGGCGGGCTGGTCGGTGGTGGTACAGCGGACCGACCGTCATGGACGCTAAGAAGAAGCGAGCGGGCAAGAAAACCAGGATCATAGAGATGGTGAGTAAAAGACACACATGCCAAGCTGCGTCAAGATAAGATAAGAGGAGACCAGGGGCAGAGAGCCAGAGCTTTAAAAATGTTCTAAAACCCAAAATGTGCTTGCAGGAATTATACTATAGTCAGAATTCAGACCATGTTTGGTGAGTCTTTGATCATATTTCTTATATATTATTATTATTATTTTATTTAATTTTTTTACTGACACGTCATAATAAAACATATCATCCACAAGTGATTATCAATTACAGCCCCACATTTTTATTTTTATTTTTTTATTTTTTATTTTTTTAAAAAAAGGGACCCAATGTACAAACACAAATAATACATTCCATTTATTTAAATGTACATTCATCACAAATTGTGGAAACAGAGGGGTAAAATTTATGTAACATTACCTGAGTTATGTAACTTGAACGAGTCAACCTATGTCTGCTGTTTATTGAACAACTATGAATACAGGAAAGTGCAATCTTCCATATTTTATCAGTCAACACAACATTGATTTCCCTTTCCTAAACTCTCTGGATACAGTTGACAGATACAGAGTCCTGAGGGGAAAAAACTCACATATTTAGTTATAAGGGGATATTTTACCTCACAAAATGCCTGAGTTGCATATAACGAAGAAAATAGAGTGAGGTAGATTGTTCTTTAAATTTAACTGAGCAAATGATGCAAACTTGTTGTCTAAATGGAAGTCCTTTATGCTCTTAAGCCATCAGGTAGAGTGGCGGCGAGCAGAGATATTTTCAGACCAGAAAAAACATGTCTCACTCCCATGGTTTTAACTCCTCAAGCATATATTTTGCCTCAAAATGTTCCCACAAGCCTCCTCTCTCTCAAGACGTAAATACATTTCACATAGGACTTATAGTTTTTGAGATCTGAACCTTAATTGATAAGGAGTTACTGTCCCGCTCTCATTGACTGCAATACAGTCTGCAGGATGTGTGTCTCTTCTCACTCCACTTCCTTTAATTTACAGATTCTCTCTTCCTTCAAACACTTTTTAGACATATCATTCATTCTCATGTTAAACTAGTCTTGCTTTCACTGATGATGTACAAATCTTTGGGCTTTAAGCCCTAGTTTGGGACTAATACACTTTATTAGAAACAGCAGAAACACACACAACAGTTGGAGCAGCTGACACACTGGCGCCATCTTGCTCACATATACATGATACATAAACATCTGTTTTGCTTCTGTTGGGACATATTTCATCCAATCTTCACCAATCTTGGTATATACAATATTTAGAAGAACAAAACTTATAACCTTATAACATGATATTTCAGCAATTCTGTTGTCTTTAATGGAATGAAACTTGGTACACAGGTTTTCCATGAGAATCTGCACGACATGCTGAATCATGGCACCAATAGCTCCACCTTGTGGTCATAAATAAAACACCACCATACTCCTTATTACCTACCAAATCTTTTAAATGTAGCATGCCATGGTAATCCCATTCTATCTGTACAGATGGGGATCCTGAACAAGTGTTTAGTATTTTCAGTATTTTCATGTTGTTTTGCAATTCATTCCAGTTTTCAGCATTCACATGCATTTTCCACAGGAAATGCATTTCTAATGTGTCATGTTATGCTATGAGATGTTATATAATGTAAGTAAAACAAAGTATATTGTGTCATGTTATGTTATGATATGTTGTTTATTAATATGTCATATCATGTAAGTAAGACAAAGTATGTTGTGTTCTTTTATGCTATGATATGTTATGTATGTCATATCATGTAAGTAAGAAAAAGTATATTGTGTCATGTTATGCTATGATAGGTTAAATATTATGTCATATCATGTAAGTAAGACAAAGTATGTTGTGTTCTTTTATGCTATGATATGTTATGTATGTCATATCATGTAAGTAAGACAAAATATGTTGTGTCATGTTATGCCATTATATGTCATGTATTATGTCATATCATGTCAATAAGACAAAGTATGTTGTGTTATGTTATGCTCTGATATGTTATGTATCATTGTCATAACATGTAAGTTAGACAAAGTATGTTGTATCCTGTTATGCTATGATATGAAAAGTTACTCCTCTCGTCTCAAGTCACTTGCCCTTCCTCATGTGTCTGTTTGATTACCTTAAGTGTTTCCACCTGTTCCCTCACCTGTTCAGTTCTGTCTGTGTATTTGAGTCCGGTTATGTATTATTATGTCATATCATGTAAGTAAGACAAAGTATATTGTGTCATGTTATGCTATGATATGTTATATCATGTAAATAAGACAAAGTATATTGTGTCATGTTATGCCATGATATGTTATCCTTTCCTGTCCATGTTTTGTGTTGTCATTTCCTGTTTTATTTTGAAAAGTTACTCCTCTTGTCTCAGGTCACTTGCCCTTCCTCATGTGTCTGTTTGATTACCCTAAGTGTTTCCACCTGTTTCCTCACCTTCAGTTCTGTCTGTGTATTTAAGTCCGGTTATGTATTATTATGCCATATCATGTAAGTAAGACAAAGTATGTTGTGTCATGTTATGCTACAATATGTTATGTATTATTATGTCAGATCATGTTAGTAAGACAAAATATGTTGTGTCCTGTTATGCTATGATATGTTATGTATTATTATGTCATATAATGTAAGTAAGACAAAGTATATTTTGTCATGTTGTGTTATGATATGTTATATCATGTAAGTAAGACGAAGTATGTTGTGTCATGTTATGCTATGATAGGTTAAATTTATTATGTCATATCATGTAAGTAAGAAAAAGTATGTTGTGTCATGTTATATTATGTATTATTATGTCATATCATGTAGGTAAGACAAAGTATATTGTGTCCTGTTGTTTTGATATGGTATGTATTGTTATATCATGTAAGTAAGACAAAGTTTCTTGTGTCATGTTGTGCTACGATATGTTATATCATGTACATAAGACAAAGTATGTTGTGGTATGTTGCGCTATGATATGTTATTCATTATTGTGTCATAACATGTAAATAAGACAAAATATATCAGCTTTTAGCAATCATGCAATTAAGTTCAGTCAGAGACCTTCATCCAGAGTAGGTCTAAATAAATGTTGTTTGATAATCTATGTTTTCATAACCTCAAATAAATGATAGAATAATTGTTTCTAACTTTTTTTTTTTTTTTAAAAAGTCTTCTGAAATCAATATAGGCAGGTTTTTAAACAGAAGTTTGGTAAAGATATCATCTTAATGGCATTTAATGCCATCTTAATGGCATGAAGCCCACTTTTTTCAAAATTAATAGCAAATTAATAGCAAAATAAATACTTATCTATATGCATCTCACTTGCACCCTCCTCTAATTTCTGCTTTATCTTTGATCTTATTTATTAATGCTGTGGTGCAGTTGAGGATTTGCTGAAGTACCTGGACCCGCAGTTCACTGAACACATCACTGTACCTGACACCATTAAGCTGGAGTTCATCCTTGCTGGTAGAACCAGTAGGATCAATTAACAATGGCATTCAAATTTTTCTTGCTTATTGTAGGCTTTTATTATTTCTTTACTGTATCTGAAGTCGAATAGTATTTCTAACAATAACGTTTGTTGTTTGCAATGTTTTTATTCTATAATATTAGTATAATTTATCACAAAAACAAGAGTAGCTGACATCTGATACAGCGCTGACTTTGATGCTGTTGCTGTGTGTTTATGTGCAGAGAGGAAGACTTCCTGCTCTCCCAGGCTGCTTTGCTGGAGCAGTTCAGCAACCTGCAGCCGCTGCTGGACAGCCCGTACATCAGAGGTGAGTTTCACCTGGAAGGACATTGTGCAAATCAAAGACAAAGCAACAGCTGCTCTGTGATTTTACACCTTGACAGTAGTATGAAGATGCTTGTGTTCAGTCATTTATCTCTTGTTTAGTGATCACTTGTCTCAAAAAGTAAAGAATAGATTTGCTGAAACTTGTTGGACGAGTCAGCTGTTTTTCAAGTTATAATATTTCAATGTTAGGGACTTTGTACAAATGTCTGATTTGAATTTCTGACAACAAAACTGTGACTTACTGATTTAATAGTAGATGTAGGATTTGTAGAGTTGTCATACCGTGGTGAGGTTTAGTTGGGCTTTTGTCCTGTCCATGTTTTGTGTTGTCATTTCCTGTTTTATTTTGAAGAGTTACTCCTCTTGTCTCAAGTCACCTGCCCTTCCTCATGTGTCTGTTTGATTACCGTAAGTGTTTCCACCTGTTCCCTCACCTGTTCAGTTCTGTCTGTGTATTTGAGTCCGGTTATGTATTATTATGTCATATCATGTAAGTAAGACAAAGTATATTGTGTCATGTTATGCTATGATATGTTATATCATGTAAATAAGACAAAGTGTATTGTGTCATGTTATGCCATGATATGTTATCCTTTCCTTTCCTGTCCATGTTTTGTGTTGTCATTTCCTGTTTTATTTTGAAAAGTTACTCCTCTTGTCTCAGGTCACTTGCCCTTCCTCATGTGTCTGTTTGATTACCGAAAGTGTTTCCACCTGTTCCCTCACCTGGTCCCCATTCCCTCATCAGTTCTGTCTGTGTATTTAAGTCCGGTTATGTATTATTATGTCATATCATGTAAATAAGACAAAGTATATTCTGTCATGTTATGCCATGATATGTTATCCTTTCCTGTCCATGTTTTATGTTGTCATTTCCTGTTTTATTTTGAAAAGTTACCCCTCTCGTCTCAGGTCACCTGCCCTTCCTCATGTGTCTGTTTGTTTACCCTAAGTGTATCCGCCTGTTCCCTCACCTGTTCCCCATTCAATCGTCAGTTCTGTTTGTGTATTTAAGTCCATGTTTTCTGTTCGGTCCTTGTAATTTCATTGTTGTTGTTGTTGTTTATATCATAGTCTTTGTTCATAATCTGGATCCTGTTTTATTTTGCTACACCTTGAAATAAAGGGTTTTTTTGTTCATTTTCATCTCTGCATCTGTGTCCTGCCCTGCCTCCACACCGGGTCTGACAGAAGTAAGGAAGACAATGAGGCATGTGGTTTTATTAAGGACCTCAGCTCTAAGTTTAGCCACAAGGGGATAGGTTTGAGTTATTCATGATCTAGAGAGCCCCATTCCCACATAGCAAAATTTCATAATTTCATTTGGGGGGCCCAGTCCTGTTTTCCAGATGCAGGCCACAAGCAAATCAGGCTTGTGGCCTGGATCTGGCAAACAGGAGCAGACTGCCCAAATGCCATCATTCCACCCAATATGTGGGCTTGAAGAGGATATGGAATGTGGGCCTGATCAGGGCAAGAATAAAAATTAACTGTGGGTCAGATCTGGTTTATTTGTTTAGTTTTTGGTTTATATGTGGCATTACTATGGTGGGCCACAGAAATTTTGCTATCTGGGCTGTGTCGTATATTTGCCAGGACTGGCCCAGACATGTTTAAAATAAACAGGCCACATTGACTGCATCATATGTGGGCCCACATTCGGATAAGCCAGTACCAATTGTGCCTCGTCTTTACCTGTAATAGGACATTCAACCATATTTGGACCATGTTCACCATTTCAAATATGGGCCACATTAGACTCACTTCCAGATTAGCCGGTGTTTACTATGTTGTATATCTTTTCCACAGATCTTTTCCAAAGGTGAATCATATTTGTTTTGTGATATTTGGGCCATATTCACTATGTATCACATGGGCGACTTTAGGGTCACATCCAGTTTAAACATTGCTGAGAGCACCGCACCTTTGCCAAAAATGGCCCACATTTGTTTTGCAATATTTGGGCCATATTTCTTATTTTACAGGTGGGCCACTTCAGGATCACATCCATTTTGTCAGAGCCAGAAGCAGACCAGCAGTGCCGTATCATTGCCTGCAGTGGCCCACTTCCATACACTATCTGGGTGTAGTCCCTCCTCTGCTCCTAGTGCATCTGACCATGTTTCAGATCTTAGTTATTTATCCATGATGAAATTATTGGTTGTAAACTTTGAGGCAGCATTTTGTCATTTAGAGGAAAATTAACGTAACTTAAGTGTTATTTTAATTTCCATCCTTTCTATTTGCTACAGTATTCTATATTTATCAGCCCCATCAGCCCTTTGTTAACAGTGTGTCTGTTGTGTACAGGTGTTTATCTGTCGCCTCCTCTCCTCCATGTTTGTCTGTGTTACAGGACCAAACTGAAGCTCAGTCCCATGAAGTGAAGAAACTTTTTGAGGATTTCAACAAAATAGTACATTTTTATTTTCATTAGAGCTTTACCTTTTTTACATTTCTGTGAAATAAAAATTTCCTTACAAACCATTTAAATGTCATATGAATACTACATATCATTTAATTACAGAATTCTTCTTGTTCTGTATTTTCTTTGGGATTAAAGAGACAGAATAATAAAATATAAATACAGTATTAATTACATCTGCAGCTAACTTGACTTTCCTTTCCTCTGAATCTAATGTTGACCTCTAATTGGCAGATGTTCCTGCTGTCAAAGCAGTTCACCCACTGGGACGAGACCCCGAGGAAGCTGATGATGATGATAATAATTAAGACTGCACTGTGATGGGAGCTTTAGATCAGACAAGTGTTCCTTATTTAGCTTGTTCGCAGTCTGAGGATGGACGCAGGCAACTTGTATCCAGCAGTTAAAATGAACAATATTTTTATATAATATATAATCTTTTACATTAAAAGTTGTCAAGTTAAAGAGCTTCAGCAGGTGCCATCCGTCAATAAAAACCCTACTGCTGAAGACACATGATACATAACTGCAATGTCAGCAGGTTGATTTCAGCATTCTGGACCTTTGTTGCATGTCGTTCACATTATCTCTCTCATCATTTGTCAAGTGCTGTGTATGTCTCTGGGTCAGCGCTGACCCCTGGGATAAATTAATTTAACCCTTATTATGGTTGTAGCGATGAGTGTGTGTGTGTACAAAGGTAGCTTACTTAAACATCACCTCCAGATATGTTTAAAGACATGCTTTCACTAATAATTTGTGTCTCTTGTGTTTTTTTCCCCGCAAAACAAACATTTAATCATTTCAACTAAAAATTCTGCACATTGAAGATCAAATATCCAACTGAGGACAAAAGGAGAAACATTTTTGACTGGGAAGTACTTTAAGTAATACTAATACATTTACTGGGCATTACAGAGAAACAATTTAACAAAGATTAGGCCTGATGAAAATAAAAATCTGAAGGATTCAAATTTAAAGAGATGTTTTTACACTGTAGACTATATGTATTTAAAGTTTACAGTTAATATCCTTATAAAACCTTCCTCTGTATGAACAGTAACGTTCAGTCTAACTGTTATCATCACTGCTTCAGTGCATAAAGCAATAAGTTGTTTCTCATTTCTGATCCCACAGATGGAAAGGGGGAATCAGTTTATTGTATATCTACAGCAGAAACATTGTCTCCTAGAAATTATTCTTGACATTAACAAAGACGACACAAGGCACTCAGTTCATGCTCAGTGTTTTATTACAAGTAAGACCCTGTCACTTGAAGAAAGGGAAGAACAGCAGAACAAGACAGGCTGATGGGCTTGGTTGGCACTTCTTAGCCACTTTGCATACGTTTTTTCACTATTTCTGTCACTGCGTCGCTTAATTCTTTGCATTTTTCAGGCTTGTTCAGGGCGCAAGCACCAGCAACAAATGATCCTTTCTGAGGACAAAACAAATTATATGCAAGTTAACTCTGGTCTCAGTCAGAAACAGAAAACCTCACATTGTTTCTTCCTTCCTGTAAAATAAGGTCATGTACAAAACCTTTTTGTTTTCATCTTCATTCATATTTTCAATAACTTAAGAAAATATATAATTGTCATCATAATAATATGTACTATATTTACTTTTGGTGACCTTTGTTTATTTCATTTTTGTTGTATAACTTTGTTGATATAGAGAGGTTTGTAAAGATCTTCAGTAGAGACCAGCAAGCAACAAAGAGCCACAGACAAAGTAGAGAATTCAGAAAGTACTTAGATTTGGATTTGTTCACAATAAAAAAAAGTAGAGAGAATATAAAAGCAATGAAATGCACAATGTGTATGAACAATGTGTTGTCCGGAATAGACTAGAGAGCAAACATAGTGATGAAATACTGTTGAAGAAGTCACATACCTGCTTTGCAACTTTCCATCCATAGCGCACACAGGTAGCAAGATGTTCACAGTTGTTCTCAAGGAGATGATATTTTTTACATATTTCCGGGTCCATCATTGCCTCAATGCGGTCTTTAATCTCTTGAGGAAGTCCTTTTTTTAGTATCTGACCATTGCCGAGGTCCTCATTGTCTAAGTCATTTTCTACTCCTCGTTCGCCGTTCTCCTTTTGAAGCACACCGAAAATACACTTTCTCTCTTTTCCGCCTGCAGTGATTGTAAGAAAACACTTTTAGAGACACTGTATATTAAAGTGTTTTAAAAACCTGGAGGGAAGGAAAGCTTTCAGTATCAACTTAAATCAGCTGATGAGTCCTTAGCTGACACTTCATCCAACTGTCAGTTGATGACATTTATGATTACCAGCAGTAAAAAGCAGAAATTAACAAAGGAATCTCTATTCTCTTTTTCACTTTTGCATTTACCCCCCTGCTCCCAGTCTTTGTGCTAAACCAGGCTTATTATCAGATAAAATAAGTGATCATCTTTGGCTCTGGGGAATTAAAATAGGCATTTTCTAATTGTTTAATCAATGAAAAAAAAAATAAAAATTCTAATAAAAGAAAATAATTGCACATACCTTCAGGTAAATTAAAATGAAAAATATCCTGTCCAGCTGCACGAGTTACACCGTTGATAGGTTCATCACCCACATAAATAGCAAAATGCACGAAGGTTCGTAATCCCCTGTTAAATGCAATTATATCTCCAAACTGATACTGTAAAGAAACCAGAGATGCATTTTACCAACTTTACATTAATAGAAAAACATCATAACACAGCAATCAAATGATACTCATGTAATATTGAACAATGAAACTTAATAACATGTTTGGATAACACATAATCATATAATCAGTGTTCGGCTTTTATTCTCTTAATTTTCTGCTTGTACTACAGTGGACTGGATCATTTTTTGTCTTATGTGGCTCTGGATTACATTTCATCATGAGAAATATAGTATCCTCAGTTTTTGGAGCTTTATCCATACAAAGGCTTAAAAGTCTTTGATTTTGACCATTTGTATTTTAATCTTTCTCATCAACTTTAAGGAACTGCAGTACTAAATCTCTGGAGTATTTTATTGAGTTAAAATGTAAGACATTTCCTATTTGAAATGTGAGGTTTTGCTGTTTTTCTGTCGTATAATTGAAAATGGAAGCTCTTTTTTGATTGTTGCTCAGACAAAATAAGCAAAAATCATCAACCTGGACTGCTTAAAAATAAATTAATCATTCAGTTCACAGCTTTAGTTTTAGGATTACACATTGTACAGAGTGTTAAATTTTTCTGCTTTTCAGACAAAGATTTTACAGCCAAAATAAACTTTGTGGATATCTTAAAACTAAACCTTACTTTAGTAGTCTTATAATACCAAAAATGTGTTTGGAGTAGAAGAAACAATAAATACATGAAAGCAACTTACCCCATCACTCCCTATTATTATGACCGCCAGTTGAAGGACCACAGCAACCAAGATCAGTTTCCTCATTTTTACAGCAGTGGAAAAGTAACCTGATGAACAGATGAGGAAATAATAATTAACCATATTAATCAGCTGAAATTATCGATCCTGAATTTTTCATGGCAGAGTCCAGCCATGGGACTGTTTGATGAAAGACAGAAAGAACAGAAAAACAGAAACAGGGGAAACAGATAAAATCATGACTTACCACTAATGTGTTCAGGAGATGGTTAGCAGTGAAATCAAGCTACTTGGCGCCCTAAAACTACACATACAAAAAAAATGTCAGTGCAGTGTCACAAAAAAAGTGTCATTTCCTCGTGCAAAACCAACAATTAAAGTTCTTTTTAATTAACAGCTCTCAGTTGAAAACACCTTCCAAGCTTTACCTGCGATATAGAACAGCCATACAATAAGTTCTCAAAGGAACTGTACAGCATAAGAGGTCTTACCTTCTCAGAGAGACGGTGGAAGCCTGTTGGGTCAGAGGAAGGCACCTTTTTATACACAATTCCAACAATACACCTGATTATACTGAGACTTTGTCCATCCCATTTCTGTCATAACTGTATGACAGATTAATTTGAATACTTCAGCAGCCAGAGGATACACACACATTGCTCATGCAATTCCACATATTCCCCACATGGAGGTGTCAAGTATAACCACAGTCTCCTACTGGTCACCATTGTCAGCCTCCACTAGTGCAGATTCTTTGCCAAATAGCACCTAGGTGGTCTTTCATATTCTCCCAGCTACATAACATATACAACACACATTATATGATGTGCTAACAAACAATGAAAAACAACCACATTGCAACTGTGTTTGTTAGTGTTTTACATTAAGACTGAATCGCTTTTTTTATCACAAAATATTACCAAACTTTGCAGCTCTACAGACCTTTTTAGACTTTAGTTTTGGTTTTCAGCTGAAGTTGGTGAAGGACATGAAACTTCTAGCAGCTGAAGACTGAAATATTTTTCTCAGGACTTGGTGGAGACCAAAACTTAAAGGAGAATAAATATTAGACTTACATTTATTAGGTGGACAAAGACATAACTCCAATGGGATGAAAACAGTACTGTGTCTGCAAGATGTGTAAATAGGTAACTGTTTGCTAACTTATTAGTCATAAGAACTGTAAAAGTTGATAATACCTCATGACTCATCCTACAATTTAATTTTTTTTTTTTATCTCCACCAGGTTTAAAGCATTTTGTGTGTTGCTTATGTACTCTATGTGCTTCACCTTTTATTCACTTGTTGCATCTTTTTGCACCTATATTCCCTGCAAGAGAACATCTTGCAGGGAATAAAGTTCAATAAACAGAAGCTTTTCTTTCCTGTCCAATAAGACGACCACTGAGTGCACTTTTTGACACCACAAGGAGAAACCTGCAGATATAAAAACACTGAACTTGGAACATTTTACGTACAGTAAACTTAATTATGCTCACAGTATAAGTGAAAGACCTTTTTAATTGAGTTTGGATTTTCATTCTTATGTTCTGCAATAATTACAGACAGAAAAGAGCAAAACTATTTTATTTGGGTTTGAGTGTCCAAATGTAAGATTATCCTTCAGGCTGAATGACAAAGGGCAATATCATGATGAACTTTACTTTATGGCTGAAGAAAAGACACATGTATCTTTCAAAGTATGAGCAATAAAGGCATTTAAATATTTCCAGTCCTTTCAATAGGGAAGTCATAAAAAAACTGAAAAGGACAAATGTACCTTCCAGCAGACAGCCATAAATGATAGATATCCTCTAACGGCCTTTGTGCACGTTTGCAATCAAATAACAGAGCTCATTTTATTGATGTACTGCTCGGATAAAGTTTCAGCGAAATCTCCTTTCTAGTATTCAAAGGAGAACCCTGCAGCACATGAGATATACTATGAACAGTATCTGTGTGAGCTTTTCATTCATGTTCTTTTAAACGTAGTAAAATGGAGCAAATAATATTATATATTGGGGAAAAAAGTGGACTAAAACACTTTGAGATCGTATTAACAGCATTTTATGGTGGTATCTGTTGTTTACTGTGTCAGTGATGTTTACGCTGTGGCAGTGGCACATGATCAAGTTTTACAATTTGACTGCTTTAAACTGTTTTCACTAGTAAGTGTCGCTACATTGTGATGGTTGTTTAAACAATATCAAAATAGAAGATAAAATATAAAAAGTCAGATAAAAATATGTTCAAAGTATCAAAAGTCATCATCACAACAAAATATCTACAATCAACATTTAAAAAAACATCTGAGGAAAAGTTTTCAAAGTTACTGGAAACTGAATTCTAGATACAAAACTATAAATTTGGTGTTGAAGTGAGGCCTAAACTTCTAGGTATTAACGCAGCATAATGGGCATGACTATAGAGGTAATGGGAAATGATTAAGTTTGTAATACCAAACTGTATAAGAAAATTTACAGTTTACAGTTAACAGTAAGTTTTTTTCCAATATCCACTGCATATCTGGACAACAACTGCAAGGGGACCGATGTGTTAAACAGACTGAATTAATCAGCTGATCAACATCAAATTATTTATTGACAATTTTGATAAATAGTAATTTGAGGATTGTGTTGATTTGCTGTTTCTTTCTGTTTCATGTGCGTAAATTGAATCGCTTTGGAGGGTTTTGACTTTTGTTCAAACAAAAATAGCAATTAGTTAGAATAAATTCTGTTGAAATTAGCTGACAATGACTTGAAAAATGTAAAAAATTTGCAGACTTCTGTTAATAAAATTACTCTCTCTATGAGGAGACAGAAATGGGATCCAGGAAGTGTGTAGATAACGTTCAGTGACTGCAAAGCAAGCAACGGTTTCCCCGGACTGATTTGACATGGAAATGTACTTCAGTTGACCATCATAAGAACTTGAACTATCTTTTGTTCATCACCTAACTTAAATTTAACCATTATATGTTTAATTTGGTGGATTTGGGGCGAAATATTTAAGGAATTACACATCCTCACTATGATCAGCCACTGACGTCAGAGACGAAGTACAAACTGTGTCAAACTTTGTCTATTGAAAAAGATGCTTCACTCTTTTATGTGAAACTGGAACACACACTGTTGCATTTTGTCTCATTTCTTGTTCATGTTTTGTGGGGAAAGTCAAAAAATCCAGACCTATGTTGTCTATCAAATGGCATAGCATTCATATTCTAAATTGTTGGCAGATATTAAACTTATACTCTGCTGCATTTTATTCCAATAAAACAGCACAGCAGTTCATTTTACTGATAAGCACACTTTAGTAAGAAGTTGATGAAAACCTGGACATTGCTGATATGATGAGCAATGTCCCTTTGTGCAATAAAAGAGCCCAGCAGATTATTTTCTAAAGCTATCAAAAAAGCAAAACTATGGAAAAGGGTTTTGTAATTCTACCATATAAATTTTAATGTTATCAAGTTATGCATTTGCACCTTAAGCAGAAAGGTTAATGATTTATTACTCAGTCACACATAATGTTGAAGATATGAATACAAGATTGAATGAAACACAGAGGTGTAGGAAACTGCAAGTTACATGTGTTATAGCCAAGTGGTTTCCGACCTGGGGGACACTTGAAAGAGGTCAGTGGATTAATCAAAGGGGTCTTGAGATGATGAGGACAGGACAACAGAAAAAAACAACATATTTCTCACACAAAAATTTTTTTTTCAAGCTTTCTTCTATTTCTTTATTTATTGTGAATTATCCACTAAACCATCTAAAAGTTTTTTTGTTTTTTTTTTAAATAAAATTAAAATAAGTCCTCTTTAATTACAATGCAATGTGTGACGAGGGGTACCAGGTAGATTTTGCTTTATTTTATGGGCCAAAAAGGTTAGAAACCACAGCAATAGCCTTCACAGTCTTTAAAACAGCTTCACCATGCTGTCCAGACTGAAGAAGGGTAAAAGAGGGATCATTCAAAAGGGTAAAATACATTTTATTTGACGTATTTCTTGAAGTATTTCATTTGAAGATATGAGCACAGTGTTTTTCCAAGCCTGTGCAGTCATCTCTCTTAGTTCGGAGGGTGCATATAACTTGAGATGAGAAAAAAAAAAGACTTTTAAAGTGTTCCCAATTAAAAACTAATAACTGAAAAAGCTTCACTTTGACAAGAGTAGGCCATCCAAGAATCAACAGCTGCTGGACTTGTTTGTAGAGTCGTTTCGCCTCTCATTCAAGTGGCTTCTTCATTGCAAACTGACTGGCTGGGAGTCACAGGTATTTCATGTCTGTCATCAAAGTCACTGATAGTTGGTTTGTGCAGGACAGTTTCAGTGCAAAACTGTAATAGAAGGCAACATTTTAGGCAGTTCATTTTGAGGAACAATAAAACACTTCAAATACTGTTGATAGATACTGTTTATTACTTTAGAAACTGACTTGTTTTCAGCAAACACGGCGTGTGTAAATATTGTCCGTTTGCATTTGTTGAGGACTTTTGTTTTGGAATTTCCTGCAAGAACGGAAGTGTTTTATTTTGAACTTTGGATGTGAAGAGGGGGGAAATAGTGAAGGGGAAATGACAGTCTCTGAGGCAGAGAGAGATAACTCACATGGTTTTTAACTTTTCCTGCATCAGAGGTAACAAAATGGATTTTATTTAAACATGCGCTTAAAAAAAGATGCCGGACTTTATTGTTAGTTTACCGGGCAGGTTCGCTAGCCAACAGTTAGCTTATGTGTTGTTGCTAAGTAACAGTAACGTACAAACCAAATAACGTTAGCTTATTGACTGAAATTAATTAGGGACCTTGTAACATGTCATTTCTAATAATTTTAAGGTAAAGGGGATATATTTGCTTTATTTGACATTTAATCTGAACTTTGGTGTTTATTTTTTGATTTGGTGGGTTTGGACGGTTTCCAAAAATGTCTTTTCTACAGAGTGACCGGTCTCGTTTTACATAGACGATCTTTGGCTGGAAGGCGGCTGTTGACAGAAGGCAGGACGGGACTCTCCCCTCCGAGCGAGCGGCAGGCAGGCGGGCTGGTCGGTGGAGGAACAGCGGACCGACCGTCATGGACAAGACGGCCGTGGTGAAGGTCGGGGCCGCGGCCAGTGCCAGCGTCTGCGCCCTGTTCGGCGGCGTAGTTCTGGCTCAGTACATCGTCGCTAAGAAGAAGCGAGCGGGCAAGAAAACCAGGATCATAGAGATGGTGAGTGAAAAAGACACACACGCCAAGCTGCGTCAAGACGGCCAAAGACAGATAAGAGGAGACCGGAAGCGGAGAGCAAGAGCCTTCAAAATGTGTAATCTGGCGGTTGTGTCATTGAGAGGCTGTTATGTGCAATTATTTTTATTACACCATCGTATTTTACTTTATAGGACGTAGAAATATCAACAGCGGTATTTCTTAACTAGCAGGAACCACCAGTTGTTTACTATTGAAATTGAGATTATGGAATTTAATTCATTCCTATTATTGCTTCTTTTCTACACTGTTGCATGTTTAACACTCACAGTTTTAACAGTATTACCACAGTAATTGTAATTGCAAATATAATAATAACACTTTACAAGCTGGGAGCACAAAATGCTTTCCACAGATAGAATAAAAGCACACAACTGTATAAAAACCTTACAAATGAATCACCCGAAAGGCAACAGATGGTTGCATAACAGAGCTGCAGCATGTCAGCAAAGTTATAACAGTTGTCAGACAAAAAAAAGGCGAGTCCCTTGTCTGTATAAACGTGTCTTAAGACAGGATTTAAAAGCTGAGACAGTGTCAGCAGACTGAATACTAACTGGAAGACCAGTCTGTTCCTGAGCAGAGGTGCCAGTACAGTAGAAGCTAATCACTATTTGACCTTAACCTGGAGGAGTCTGGAACAGCTAGCAGGCCGAACCCAGCTAAATCTAAGAGGCCTTTTTTTTTTTTTTTTTTTTTTTGGACAGTAAGGAATTAAGAGTTCATTCATTTACTCTGTAAATTCATAACGAAGCGTTTTACGTGACAGAATCAGGGTCAAGCATCAGATAACCCAGTATAACTCAATTTAAAATGAATTAATGATGTAAAATAACAGATATTTAGAGCTGAGGGGCCCTGACAGTTAAAGGCTCAGTCACCTTGGCCCCTGCCTGAGGAGCTTATACAACGTGCACCTCTACTCTGAAAACCATCACCGGCAATTTGATGCTGCCGTTCTTGCTAACTTGACAGCAGCGGCAGCAATCCACCATGCCATGCTCTACGCAGGCGCATGTTCCCCCTTACAAAAAAAAAACAAAAAAAAAAACAGCAGCTGTTTTTTAGAGGTCACCAGCTAGCTTTTCTCCTACAGAAAAGAGCAGCAGCTTTATTCTGTTTGAGAGCAGAAAGCTTCTGTGTCAGTGATGCTCTCTCTCTCTCTCTCACAGCCTCTTTTCACTGTCCTGGAATCAGCTACTGTTGTTGTCTGTCTGTTGTTGTTTAACAGGCAGCAACGCAGGTTACGCAATACACAGCAGCATGTCCAGCTCTCTAACCGGTCCGACAGGAACCAGGCTGAGCTTCATCCCTGTTGCAGTGTAAACATTTTAAACAAACTGTCAAATATAACGGAAACATGTGTGATTCATTAGTCAGAAAAAAGGTAACACAGCATGTCTCTGTACTGTTTAATGTATCGCACCTGAAGGTCATAAATATAGTCATTTCTTGACAGAGGTTTTTTGTATTATGGCTCATATTTGACTTAGATTCCCTTCTGTCCTCTGTCAGACTGTTATGGAAGCTATTCATATAAAATCCAGCACTATTAATGACCACCTGTCTATATTTGAAAAGGTATTAATGTAGTTTTTATGGCTATTAAGGGGATAAAAGTGAAAAAGCAGCTTAATTTAGCTTTTAACCTCCACCCATGTGACCACATATGTAGTTCAGTAAAGAGGAAGAGGAGGATGAGTACACACACGTGTTCTTATGGTTGATATATAGTTAAAGGAAAATGTTAAACATGTCGTTGTTAGTCAGGAGTGTAAAGCACATTTTTAGACTTTGAACAGCAGGCGTTTCTATATATTGTACTCGTATCTGTATGATTCATGTGTGAGTTATGCGGCTCCGCTTGCACACTGTTTGTAATGAATCGTCCACCCACACGGACACATGAAGCTCATTCAACTTAAAAAGGAAATTCCCCCAAAATTCAGCCGCTGTCACTTTTCACATTTCATCTGTCGTATTAAAATTTGATCAGCTTCCAAAGCGTCTGCAGTCAAACCTTTTATTGTTTTATCGCCGGTCATTTTCCTGCTTAGATAACCTCGTACACTTATGTCATTGTAAGTGCGCGTTTATCTGCGTCAGTTTAAAGTGTGCAGCTGACTCTCTTTTTCTTTTCTTTTTACAGCAGCGTGGTTTGCATTTATGAAGTCGACCTTTGACTTAGTGAACCTTTTGTCTTCCAGTTTGTGAAATATATCAAAGTAAACGTGATGAGGGAACAAACACCGGAGGGAAAGGAGGGTCAGAGGTGTGATGGAGAGCTGGTTTCTTATGATGTCAGCGCGCGTTCCTCCGCTCGTCACATGACAGTTTCATCGAGCCTGTGTAGTTTATTTTCAGGTAAAGCTGCCAATTAGGGCTGCAAGTAACTATGATTGTAATTATTGATTAATAGGAGGGTTACTTTCTCGATTTAATTGTTGGTCAGAAAAAGGTGAAAAGGTCAATCGCCCTTTCTCAGACCCCAAAGTGACGTCCTCAACCCAAAGATATTCAGTCTACTGTCATATAAGATTAAAGAAAGAGGAAAATATTCACATTTGAGACGCTGGAATCAGAGAATTTTGATGTTTTTTACTTTAAAAAAATGACTCAAAATGATAAATCAGTTATTAAAATAGTTGGTGATTCATTTAATTATCACCAATTATTTCTCTAACTCGTCAAATTAAGCAGAGTTGAAACTCATGATCGTCTGTTTTTGTCGCCTGTTGCCTCGGAGAAGACGGACAAACATCCGCTCCGAACCACCCCCCCCCCATGAGCCCGTAAACCACATGACTCCAACTTAGTTAAGGCTTTCATTCTCCGTCCTGTAGAGTGGAGTTCAGTGACGCCGACGCTCAGAAATACTTCACAGAAAAAACAAGCGCATTCTTTTCTTCATTCCCAAAAGCCACTGCGGTCGCCGCGGTCGCCGTGGTCGTCGTTGTTGTTGTTATGAAGTGGGTTTTTTTTTGTTTTACAGCAGGCCCCTGCTCGTTTCCAGCACGCCATATTTGTCCGTTTTGCTCACCCGTTATAAACTGCAGCCACTTCCATGTGGAACAATGAGCATCAGTTCCTGAACCTCACCGGTATCCCGTAGCAAGGAGGTCAAGGGTCAGAGCTTCGGAGCAGCTTCATGATAGAAGGGACAAACGTTTATTTAATCCTAAAACAATCATTAATGAAATAACTGCTTTTTTTTTACACATTTATTTGATGCTTTTAACCCCAAAAGACACTTTACACATGTTTAGATTGTCATATTTTGCGAGTTGAAGTTCTTTCACAACTTTTCCATCCATCATTTTGTTTTTAAACTGAGAGTTTTGGCCTCATGAAAGACATTTGTGCTTAAAAATATAGATTTATATTTTTGGTTTTCATCTTATATTGTGATCTGGAACATTTCATATTGATGGAACAGCACTTCCTTGTGTCGATCCAGGTCAAATACTTTAACACAGTGTTGCAGTACAGTATCTGCAGTTAGTCTACAGATAAACAAGTGCGATGTTCATGTTTTTAGACGTGTTTGTTAGTCATAAACTTGATAGCAAGGACTTATTGTGTCACATTAGCTCCGTACTGTCTGTCTGTATGACACAAGTGAACTGTAGATTATCAGTTCTTGCAGCTCTGACGTGTTTCTACATTTTTGTATGAACATGAACTGCCACCTGTCGCTGAGTGGGGGGGTGGGGTGGTTAGGGGGAAGGAGAAACACTCCTGCACTCCTGTCCTTGATGATCTTTGACTCCAGCGAGCCGAGGCCGGGTCACATCAGTCTCACCTTTGTTCAGACTTGTTTAGATCAGGTTGGGATTTCAAAATAAAAGCTGGGCGAAGTAGAGAGAGCTGCCAGGAAGTGTGGTGTTCACTATTTTAGTTTGTCGGTCATAAACTTGATAGCAGGACTTTACTGTGTCAGGGCCACATTAGCTCCAAGCTGTCTGTCTGTCTGTCTGTATGACACAAGTTAAATTTAGACTATCAGTCTGAGTCTTATCTCGCTCTCCAAAGCAAAGTGAATAGGTGTATCTCCAAAAAACTATTCCTTTACAAATAACCCGTGTCTGTCACATGCTTCAATTTAGAATAACTCAGTTTCTCAAATTAGTTAAATACAGTATCACTCTACAGACTCGACGCTAACTGCTTGAAGGGCTCTGCAGCAGCTCGTTTGGCTGCATACGTTCTTACACTGTTCATACACGTGACTTCTCCGGCCTCAGTTTGGTCTCTGAATGCTACTCTGACCTTGTAGCTTGTTTTTAGAGGAGTCTTTTATGGAGTTATTGTGTTACTGAGGAGGCGGCCTGCTCAGAGTGTGTTTCACCCAGTTAACCACTGGAGGGCAGAATAGAGTAACGTTTTAGTCTGAAGGGCTGCAGGCCTGCAGAAGCTTCCTGTGCACATCTCCAGAGTCATTTTGGACTGCAGGTTTGTGCTTGAACAGACGCTGGGTTCATTTAAAGTGCTCTTGAGAAAAGATCACGAGGGACAGATGTTGCTTTTACGCACAGGAATTGCTTTTATTGTGTTCACACGATGTTTACAATGAGTGACATTATAGTTTGACATGCAGAGAAACAGTTCGGATGACATTTTTGATTATTAGGATGAGGACAGGATGACGACTCAGCGCTGTGTGGTGTCTCCGATCATTCATAGATGAAGGTGTTTCATTGTTTTTCTGTGTTTAAGACAAATTAGATTAGTCATATGTTCATAAAAATTACTGTATCATCAATATTATGGTTCAGAGTTCAAGTCAGATTTAACCAGAATCTCTCACAACACAATATTTTTAATCTATGATGCCTTATATTGTTTTTATTATATGATTTCTTTATAGTCAGTTGATCAGTCTAATCAATCAGTAGCTAATCATTGTCAGAACTTAAATAAAGAGTCCCACAAAGTCCAGCGTCTCACAGGTCTGGCCAACACTTGTTCTAGCTGAGTTATCAGTAGCAACAGATGGCCGTCGCCATGACAACCGCAGCAGCTCCCATTCTGGGTGCGGCCTTAGGACTCTGACGTGTTTAAACATTTAAACTCTTTTATTTTTTTGTATTAAAACAGTTCTGGGTCATCAGTCATTTGAGTCAGTACATGAACTGGGCAGGATGAGGAGGAGGGGGGGGGGGGGGGGGGGGGGGTCATTCCTGTCGTTGATGACCTTTGACTCCAGCAAGCAGGCAGCCCTGAAGCCTATCAGTTACCTTTGTACAGACTGGTGTAGATCTGACGGGATTTCGGAGGAATGCTGCAATTTGACAGCTGCTAGAAAAGTCAATGGGTTTGATAACGTGTGTGTGTGTGTGTGTGTGTGTGTGTGTGTGTGTGTGTGTGTTTCGTAAAGCAGGAATTTAAGTCAAACTTTAAGGTAAAAGTTCGCTCCAGGAAAAAAAACCTTTCACCTTTGCTCCTCTTTTTTTTTTCCCTCTATCTTTGTTTCATAATTATTCACCATTCACTACACCGCCTCAGATCATTATCGCTCAATCATCAATTAAACCTCCAAGATTCAAACTGCACTGAACTTTGTTCCTCACTCGCGTGTCGAGTTTAAAGGTGAAGCGTGCCGGCAGTGTGCGACCTCGCCGTGTGACCTGTTTTCTCCAGAATTTTATTGCATTTTCTGTTTTTTTTTTTTTTTTTGTTGTTGTTGTTTTTTTGGGGGGGAGGGAGAAAAGGAGAGAAGCAGAGAACAAGCGTAGCAGATGTTTGGCAGATCAGCAGAGCAGGTTTTGGGATTCTTTTTTTTTGGTGGTTTGGATTTGACCACACGTCCAGGATTAGGGCTCAGGTTTTGGGTTTTCAGAATATAATACTACATGACAGTCTGCTGCTAGTAAGGAAGACACGGTTCAGAATTAATACACAGATGTTTGTATGAGTCTGATTTGATTGTTAATAATACTGAGTTACTTTTGTCTGTTGACAGTCGACAGACTTTTAAAGCTGATCAAACTTGAGCCGACATTCTAACATTAACATATAAACTGGATGCCTAAGAAGAAGCAAAGTGTGCCGTGATATTCATCCCCTCGTAGCTCCGATCCTCATTACACTGAGGTCGTTAATAAAAATGCTGGTCAATCGCTTTAACAGCAGCTACTTCCAAAAAAAAAAAAAATCTGAAACTTGTTTGAAACTCTGAGCACTTCACTAACGTTCCTCCAAGCGATCTGTGTGTGTCCCTGCACTCTTTTTTTTTTTTCTTCTTCTCTCTCTCGCACAGTAGATTTAACCCCTCCCTCTGTGCCTCTGTGTTTATCTGCTCCGTTACATTTTTTTTTTTCTCAGCTCATGGCGTTCAGAGATATGAACAACCCAAAGTACAGATGCGGCGGGCGGGCGCGCGTGCACACTTCCAAAACCTTTGGAATCACTTCCAAGAAACGGGGCGCAGCAAACACGTCCCGTTTTAATACCGCAGAGTACCGAACCGTCACACATGTGGGCAAACTATAGACTTTGCATTTACACACACTGACTTAGATCTGATTACAGTCAAATTACAATGCTTGATTTTATTGTTTTGGCCGTGCAGGATGGATGCTTTGTCTTGTGGCTTGTATGCGTCTTTAAAATACACACATACAGACTGTATTTAAACATGAAATGCAAACGGGGCCAATGGAAAAAAAAAAGAGAGCTCTTAGGGGATCGTGTTTGGACAGATAGAGTAAGATACTGGGAGAACGCCTCAGGACTAAAATGAAAACACTCCCTGCTCTTCTTCTTGTGAATCTGGGCAACGATTGGAGGATCCGTGTTTATCTGCCTGTGAGCCCCGGTGTACAGCAAGGGGGGGGAACGTACTGTTATTGTGGTGATGATGTGTAATCGGAGAGCGTCGACCTAGTTTTTCGGGAGTCGTGGTATGCGAGCCGTATGAGGTCAGCGAGGGGAGAGAGAGAGAGAGAGAGAGATAGCAACAGCACCGACGGCGCAGAGGACAGCGAGCGCGGAGCGAAGTCTCACTCAGCAGAAAGTCGAACCTCGGATGAGTTTTCAGTTGTTGCACAAAAGGTTAAAAGCAACGTCAAATGTCTTCTTCTGTTGTCTGAATCACTGGGGCATCTCATTTCTACAATATGTCTCTTTTAAATCATAGAAACGGTGGTTTAAATAACGACTATTTTCATTATTAATTAATTTCTCGATTAATTGATAAGCAGTTTGCTCCAGAAAATGTGAGAACAAAGCCCGAGATGCAACTTAAACTGTCTCGTTTTTGTCCCGACCGACAGTCAACAACACAAAGATCTTCAGTTTACTGTCAGAAAATATTCACATTTAAGGAGCGGCAACCAGAGAATTTTGATTATTCAATTATGAAAATAATTGGCAGCTTTTTGCCAAGTTATTTTGTGTGTGTGTGTTTGCACTGTAGTCTATAAGTTTGCCTTCTCTAGGAACATTTCAAAGGAAAGGAAACGCCCTCATTGCAAATTTGTATTTAGTAGGGATGTGATTAATTCTACAGTTTTGAAAGCCATGTTCATATTCAGCCTGTATTGTTATTAGCTCATCATAACATTAAGTAATAGTCCACCTACAGTATAATGAGAACAGTTGTATTAACCATTTATTTCATCACAGCCACAAAATCGTCTCTTTGGGTCGGTTTGAACTTCCGTACGAGAGCGTCCTTCCCTTTTTTTTTTTTTTTTAATCTGTTTGACCGCTGCATGCATGCAAATGATGAAGTTATATGTGTGTGTGTGTATGCAAAGTACACACAATAATGCATTGTGTGAACTGCAGTGATTCTCTGACACATCTAGGTCACCGTTGGGGAAAAAAAAAAACGTTCATCCAGTATCGGCAGGTCGGATTTATTGATAGTACGACGTCTTCTGTGTGTGTAGCTGACATGAGAAAGGGTCGTGTTAGGGAGTGGATAACTTTTGGGCCCCGGGGCCGCTAAGAGGCTTAAACACAAGAAGAACCTGCTCAGCTTGTGTGTGTACGTGCAGTTTTAAATATGGTTAAAATGACTGACGTGTTCAGACTCAACCAGAAAGACGCAGCGGTCGGTTCGCCGCCGGTTTCTGTTCGTACGTCAGTGAGAACAAAGCAGAAGCAGGAAGATAAGACGCCGTAAATATGAGTGTGTGTGTGTGTGTGTTTGCATGTATGTGAGGTATGTCCGTTAGCTGTGTGCATGCGTGTTTGTGTGTGTCATGTGTGACTGACCATTGACCAAACAGCCTGACGCTCACACCGAACCTTGACCCTCGTGACCTTTCATGTAGCGTCAAGCTATTTACTGCTACTGTGTTTGTTTGTGGGGAGGTGGGGGGAGGGTGGGGGGGGGTGGGGGGTTGAAATGTGTGTGCTCAGCAGTAGTAATACTGAAGCGAGTCCGACCCTCTGATTGATTTTAAAGGTTCCTTTTTCAAGAGGTCAAAGGTCACATTACTGGAACAGGGATAGATGTCACTTTTCTCCTACTGGCCCCATTCCACGTCTATTTATACTGAAACTGTGTGTTTGTGTGTGTGTGTGTGTGTGTGTTGACATTGGTCAGCTGAAATTGTCAACTTTGTGTGTGTATGTGTGTGTGTGTGTGTGAGCCCCTCCGTATGCGGTGGGGGGGAGGGGTTATGTTGTCTCATCTATTTTGGGCGACGCCCCCCTCCCGCCCTGGCTGCTGCTGTAGATATATAAACCCTTGTCAGCCACACAATCTTTTCTTCACTCTTGTTTTAGCTGAGACAACAAACCCCGGAGGTAAGCTTGTGTGTGTGTGTGTGTGTGTGTGTGTGTGTGTGTGTGTGTGTGTGTTATCCTACAGTATGCTGTAGCCATTTTAGGTTTGTACAGACTGTAAAAAAAACAGCAAAATCTTGCTGTCAACAATAACAATATCAACCTCTTCTGTTGTTATTAGGATGCTTTGACCTTTGACCTCAGTATTAATGGCTTGTAATGTTATTAATCCATGAATTGACATTAATTTTTGGAAGATAGTAACTTGCTCTCATGTCTGTTTTTAAGTGTGGAAATGTTGTTAAAAGCAAAAATAAGGAGCAGGAATGTGATGAAGAACATCTGGCTGTTTCCCGTCATGTGTCTTCAGAGTATCGTTGTGTTTTAATTTGTTAGTCGTGTTAGTAGTGTTTCATTTTTTTTTTTGCTCACTGGAACAGCAAGTTTGAATTTCACTGCCATCACACACACACACACACACATTCTTCAAAGCTCTGCTGCCTGAGTAGTTTTCGTACGGCTGTGTGATCCTGTAGAAGAATGCAGAACATGTTTAGCCTGTTGCAGCCAAATGTGTGCTCATCTGTCCGAGATGGAGAGTATATGTGTGTGTGTGTGTGTGTGTGTGTGTGCGTGTGTGTGTGTGTGCGTGTCTTATTAGAGAGTGGACTGAAACGAATAAAGGAACTAAAGTTTTATATATAGTTTGTCTTCTGGGTGTTGTGTTTCTTCAGGGATCAGAGTGATTTATGAGGTGCTAAGAAGCTTGATGCTGATTATGTAAGACCGACGGTGGGCGAGGGGGGGTTTGTGTGTGTGTGTGTTTGCGGAGTGTGTTTTTGTGTTTTTAAGTTGTTAGCTTTTCATCAGTGCCATGAACATCTAGTATGTCCTGTATGCCTCTACTGTCACCTTCAACTGTCAAGATTGTTGCATCAGACGCAGCTTTTAAGCTTTTACACGTTCAGAACTGTTAAACATTGATTTATAGATATTACATGTTAGTAGATAGCTTAATTGATTAAATGGTTACCAGCAACTATTTAGATGATTGATTAATCGTTTTGTTTTATTTGCTTTATAAGTAAAAAATGTTTCCAGCATTTAGATTTTGCACCTTCACATCAATCAATAAAAAAAAGGAATTATTAAAAAAGCAACTTAAATAAAACATAATTATAGATTTACTGAATGTTCGCTCGCAATAAACTCAACTCGCTCTGTGTTCTGTTATTTCTGTCATCTAACATCTCATCATATCATTTTCTATTGTTGGAAGTTTACTCAAGTGATGCACCCAGTTTTATTAGACTAGTAAATGTCTTCAGCTTCTAATAAAAGAATTTAAAAAGACACATTTCCTTTCATATAATTACATAACCATGTCATAACCAGCTTAAAATAATACCTCATTACGCTCGTGAAATATTTGGTTTGGAGCGACTCCAACCTCGTTGTGACTAATCAGGATAATTTAGCATCGCACACTCATTCCCTCCGGCGCTCCGTGTCAGCCAGAGCGAACCTGCACAGGCTGTCGGACTGAAGCAGAGACCGGTTTGATGTTTGTTGTCCGTCGTCGTCGTCGTCGTCAGTTGGGAGCGGGGAAGGATAAATAGTTCAGTGGAAGTCTGGGAATCTACGTACTTTTACTTTTCCCTTCTCTTCTTCTTTCCTTTTATCGTTCGTCCCGTTTGTTTCCAAGCTGACTGCACAAGACTTCCAAAAAAATAAAAAAAAATATGTCCATCTTATCAGCTTCATGCACTGAGAGGTGGGGAGAAACATCCAGGCGCAGGAAGTGATGACTCAGGATTTCACAGCCAAATACAAGCTGACCTCTAAAAAGTTATTAATTCAAGATATTTCATTTTCTGACGTGGAGTCGCCTGTTTAAATGTGGCGTTATCGTGCTATCATACATGTTCACAAACAACAGATTAACATGCAGCTCTCCAACAATCCCTGATTAGTCAGCAGAATAACTTAACTTCAGGCTCATCATCATCTTTTTTTTTAATTCCTGTTGTATTTCACATGAAACTTGTAGAGAAATCAGATGTTTAGAGTCCATTTTTGCAGCAGCAGGAAGTGAAACAGACACAGAAATGCGAAGAGAATGGAAATCCCAGACGTGCTGAAGTTCCCTCTCTCTCTCTCTCTTCTTCCTTGCACGGTGTCACTGTTTCTGTGTGTTCAGCTCGTTATACAACACCAACGGATCAGCTGTTTGGTGACCCTGAAACCCTCCCCCCCCCCCCCCTCCTCCTCCTCCAGGAGTGTGTGTGTGTCTGATCCAGAGCACAGCGTGTTCAAACACACACAAGATTTGACACTATGAGTTATTTATGGGTTTAATGAAAGGATGGGTGTGGAGTTTATAATCAAGTCTGAACATGTCTCCTCTCAGCACACACACACACACACACACTTCCTTCTGCTCTTCATCTCTTCCTCCTCCCTAAACGGAAACATCAGTTCATGATTCATATTTCACAATTTCACTATTTTCTATAATAATGAAAAATGTAAACATTAGTCTAAAATAAGCTCTCTCTCTCTCTCTCTCTCTCTCCCTCTCTCTCCATTCAGATGCCTCAATTTGAGAAGACGACGGTCCACATGAGGGACCCCGAGAGGGTGGAGCAGATTATCTGCGGCCTCATCAAGGGAGGAGCCTCTAAACTACAGGTACAGCATCAGGTGTCTGGCAGAACAGCGCCGCCTGCTGGTGGTGAAGCTCAACAGTCTGTAACCACTTCAATGAGCTGATGGCAAAGATTTAAAGCTGCTTCAGTGTTTTATAATCAACTTTAAAATATTTTTTTAAAGGAAGAACAAGATGGAAACAAGTAGATTCACTGCAGAGACTCACAGAATCGCTTATTTAGAGCTTTTCTACATCTAAACAGAAGATCAGGATCAGTAATGACAGTTCAGTGTTCTCAGATCAACTTTATTTAAAAAGTGTGTCTATACGAACGAGCAGCTGGACTCACAGTGTATTTATAGTTCCAAGAACCCAATCAGGTAGATACACATGGACATACAGCCGAAACTAAGACGACAAAGCTGAGCAAATACAAGCAAACATAAACATAAAACTGTTAGTGAGTAAGTCTCATATTTATGTGCAATGGACAACAACATATACTCTCTACATACATACAATAGCATAAGAATGGGTGTTCTATTGTATGGGAATGTTATAGGTGGGTTTATGTGTGATATAAACAGCTTTCTTAGATGCACATTAACTGTGACAGTGATGGGAAAGATGTACAAGTTACTGCACAGTCTGTATGTTTAACTGTTATATGGTTTAGTGTTACGGGGTTATTGTAGAGAGATTGTATTCTTTAAGGCTCTCTGTGAGGTCCTCCTCTTCTTCTTCTTCTACTGTCTTTCAGTATTTAATGTGTCTGCTTCTGTCGCAGGTCATCACAGACTTTGACATGACGTTAAGCAAGTTCGCCGTCAACGGGAAACGCTGTCCGACGTGTCACAGTAAGTACAACGAGGAAGAAAAAAAAACTAACCTTTTCCTCTTGCCTGTTTTGAAACCTAAATCATAATATTGTTCTTCTTCTTCTCTCAGATATCATCGATAACTGCAAGCTGGTGACGGAGGACTGCAGGCAGAAGCTGCTGCAGCTGAAGAACAAATATTATCCCATCGAGATCGACCCTCATCTCACCATGGAGGAGAAATACCCGTTCATGGTGGAGTGGTAAGGACGCACACACACACACACCTGCACACACACAAAAAAACACACCTGTTGTCATGTTTGTGTTTCTGCTCACAAACAGCAGAATACACTGTTTTTGCAAAGATAAACAATATGTGTGTGTGTGTGTGTGTGTGTGTGTGTTTGCAGGTATTTCAAGTCTCACACGTTACTAGTGGAACAGCGGTTAGAGAAAGACAAACTGCCCGAGGTGGTGAGAGAGTCCGACGCTGCACTCAGGTATCTTATATTATTATTAAATTATTATATTATAGAGAGATCAGGACAGAGCTCAGGGTGTCTTGGATCTTCAGGACCGTTTTAATACTCCAGAGATGAGTTTTAGAAGACAGCGAGACGACATTTGACTGCAATTAAAGTGTTTATCACGCACCAAAAAAAACTTCCTGATTGACAGGAACAGGTGTGTGATGAGATGTGTTTGATTGACAGGTGTTTTGATATTAAACAACACCTGGATTTTAGTTACTAATGTTTTCTGATGGTGTTGAGTTTCCGTTTGTATCTGTAATATTTGTAAAATTAGCAAAAAAAACATTCTTTTATTCTCAACTACCATCCATGAATAGACAAAATGTACTTCTCTATATATCAATTGTCAAAAAATAACTAATTGGGCTTTTAAATTGTACAGCAGCGCAGTTTATTGTGGTGTCATTCATACTTACAGGAGTGATAAGTAAATGTTATGACTGTATAATCCCTGCTGGGTTTCAGGGAAGGCTTCGAGCAGTTCTTTGACCGCCTGCACCAGCACAACGTCCCCGTCTTCATCTTCTCTGCCGGTCTGGGCGACGTCCTGGAGGAGATCATCCGCCAGGCCGGAGTTTACCACCCCAACGTCAAAGTCGTCTCCAACTTCATGGACTTCGACGACAACGTGCGTTTTTATTACATTTCTCATCTGACTGAGCAGCTCTAGATACAAAAAATGTACTTTGCTGTCATTTACTTTTCCTCAAACCTCATTTCTATCACGGTGGTCTCACAGGGAGTCCTGAAGGGTTTCAAAGGCGAGCTGATCCACGTGTACAACAAGCACGACGGCGCCCTGCGGAACACGGAGTACTTCAAACAGCTGAGGGAATACTGCAACATCATCCTGATGGGCGACTCGCTGGGGGACCTCAGCATGGCCGACGGCGTGCCCAACGTAGAGAACATCCTCAAGATCGGCTTCCTCAACGACAAGGTACGAAACGCGGATCCTAAAAGATACAGAAGACGTCACGTTTATCGTTTGTGAGATTCATGACGCTGTAAAGTGTGAAGCTTCTCCTGACAGTCTCTCTCTCTCTCTGGTCTCCTCTTGCAGGTGGAGGAGCGACTGGATAAATATCTGGACTCTTATGACATCGTCCTGGTGAAGGACGAGACTCTGGAAGTGCCCAATGCCATCCTCCAGAAGGTTCTATAACTCCACCCCCCCGCCCCACCCCTCCACTCCACTCCACTCCCCCCTCCCGTCACTCTCCGGCCTTTCAGACGCTTCAAACCCTGAAGCTTCGTCGTCGGCTCAGACTGGACACTGTCTAACCCCTTCCACTCACTCTGGATCCCACTAGAGTCTTTCTTCTGACTCTCTACCCCTCTGTCTCCCCCTCCTCCCTCCTCCATCCCCTCTCCACCCTCTAAAAAGCCTTTTTAAAAGACATTTTACATCTCCTGAATGAACTGTTTCAAAAGTCCATGCAGCAGCAGCAGCAAGCCCGTTTCTGGTGTGTTTTTTGTCCGTTCGAATAATTTCTGATGTTCTCTCTTTAAGTCATTTATGAAAAAAAAAGAATAACCAAAAGTGAGAAAAAAAAGCCCCATAATCTCTCACTCTATCTTTATAATTTGCACATTATTGTTACCATTGTTATTCATTGGATTATTTATGATATGGTAATATTTGTATACCATAAAGCCGGCGCCCACAGACAGACACAGTGTTATCTTTGCAGCTATCCACACAGGACCTCAGCTGCTTTAATTATGTGTCTGGTAAGTTTTGCGATTTCAGTTTTAAAAGGTTGGAGGTTATGGAAGTAACTGAATGCAAAAAAAAAAAAAAAGGACCTTGATAATTATAATTCCTAGTATATAAAAAAAAAAAAATGCTGTTGCTAGGTGACAGCAGCAGTATATGATGAACACCTACACAGTATTCATTTAAGGAAGAGATAACATGTCAGCATGTAAAGCAGCTGATCAGAGGTGAACGCACTTTAAATTCTGTGTCTGCCTGCACACGAGCACACGTGTCGGTAGTTTTAATTGGTGGATGTATGTACAGGTTCTTGCACACAAAAGCCATGTTTACATAAACCCCCCCCCCCCCCCCCCCCCCTCCACTGTGCTCACAAATTTGGCATCATATCAACACACAGAAGAAGAAGAAGAAGAAGAAGAAGCACTTTATTCTACAGCTGAAACATTCAAGGCATATTTACTAATGTTTTTTTGGTTTTTCCTGCATAGTTGACTCAACAATCAAGTGTTTTTTTTTTCTCCACAGGTCAACATGACAGTGTAGAAACTTGGCATTAAAGCTGAAGGTTAAAAAAAAAAAAAAAGCCCCATTAAACCAAAGTAAGAGTCGATGCCTTCTTTCTCTTCTACGACGAAGTGCTGCGAAATGACAGTATATATCCTCCGTATAGTCTCAGTAAACATTAAGGAAACACACACTGCTGTCTGTGGCTCAGTTTAAGTTCATCACATTTTTTCGTTCTGTGGTTTAAAAAAACTGAGCACTACCTCTAAAAAATATTAATCTCATGTTGTTGTTTTTTTTTTTTTGGGAAGTGCAAAGCTAAAATGTCTTTGTGTGTCTCAAAATGTTGTGTTGAATGTTCTCTTTTTTTCTTTTTTTTTTGGATTTGTACGTGTTTTTAAATGTGCTGCTATATCACCTGCATGTTGCCTTTTTCTTATTGTTACATTTATGTCAAAAGAAATGGGATAAAAATATAAATATATATATAAATATATCAATAATAAATAAAAAAATACGGGGGATAATGTCATACTGTATATGTGGACATTATATGGAAATGTATATTGTGTCATTTTGGAAAGATTTCCAGAAGTAGATCAAGTGTTGTATTTTTATGAGCAGACGGCTTTCTCTTCTTTCGATGGTGTGAAATTGGAAAATGTAATAAAATGTCATTTTGTGAGGCCATGAATGGACAGAAACCCAGATTCACACAGACCTCATGATGAAAAACATATTATATCATATATATATATATAATAGATTATTACTTTATTATAACAGCATAGAGACACAGAGTCAGGCTTAAATATACCATGAAAATATTCAAGTGCAGAACAGCATGAAGTGAGGCAGGTTTTTCTGGCTGCAGTACCATAAATGTCCAGCAGATGGCGGTCGGCGACAACTTGAAGACATCTGGAAATATGCTCAGGAGACAACAGAAAATCCATCAACGTGGCATCTTGTAACTTCAGAAATAGCAGCTTAAAGACATGTGGATGTGGCTCGTTGGTCTAGGGGTATGATTCTCGCTTAGGGTGCGAGAGGTCCCGGGTTCAAATCCCGGACGAGCCCTCCCCTTTTTATTTGATTAGATAGTGCTTTACTTACCTGGTTATATGAACGGAGATTTATCATTAAAGCAGATTTTAGTGAAGAGTTAATTTCTATAGCAGGACAGTAAACACACAGCCTCTTAATATAGAAGTTAAATAACACACATGTTTAAAGAAAACATCAACATCATCAAAACAGACTAAAAGATTTATGTCTGGAATAAAACAACAGCTCCAGATTGTAATCCCATTTTAACCCATAAGGTGATGCACATCAATTATATGACTTTATATTGATAAAGTAAGAATATCTCAAGGTTTTGTGGTCATTTTACATACCATTCATATTCCATCCTGGCTGAAATATTCCTTTATAATTAGTTCCTCTACTAAATTTTTTCTCTTATCAGTCATTAATAAATGATTGATTGATCCTTCATTAATGTTTCAAAGAGCAGAGAGGCAGAGTTTTCTTTTGGTCTGACACTGAAAACACATTCACAATCACACTATATTATGATCTAATGTCAATTAATGTAAATTAACAGAACATGACGATGATGATTTCAGGATGAAACAGACAACATTTAAATGGTAGGTTCCATTATAATCATTAAAACCATCAATCAACACTGAGCCAGAACTCCCTCAATGAGAGGAAATGAATGACAGCTGCACAACTGTTAATAAATATGAATATCTATATTTTTTATATATTCTGGGCCACTTTAGGAACAGTCAAAATGTCATTTAGGGTGTTTTTATTGCTTTAAAGCGTCAAAATGGGTCACATCTGACCAGAGCAGTATGTATAAGAGTTAAATTACTTGTCTAAATTGTGAATTAACAGCAGTTCTGGTAGAAGTGAAGCATGCTGCAGTTCAGTAAAACGCCTGCAGATGGCGCTCAGTCACCGGAAAATTTTATAACGGTGCTGTAAAGTTGAGAGGACTTTGTGCTACGTGGCATGTACATTAAGTCTGAAAGTCACGGCTCAAAGTAGACACAGTACGTGGCTCGTTGGTCTAGGGGTATGATTCTCGCTTAGGGTGCGAGAGGTCCCGGGTTCAAATCCCGGACGAGCCCTCAAACTTTTCTATATGAAGTTTAAAAAACATGTTATTGAACAAAGTTGATCTTCAACTGTTAGATTATAAATCAGTGATTCTCAAAGTTGTGATCCAGACGCCTCCAAGCGACCTTGAAGGTGTTCAAAGGGATTCTTAGCAAAAAGGGGAATAACTTAACTATAATTGCATCCATAAGTATCATGTTGGTCATGGGTTTAACACACTTTCTGTAATAAAACATCTAAAATCAAAAAATCTTACCAAGTGCAAGACCTTGAGACAAAATCTTATCAAATGGGATCTGCAGTCTCATTTGTGTCCGTTAATGGGTCTGTGATGTGAAAAAGTTTGAGAACAACTATTAAATTATTTAATATACAGAAATAATAATAATAAAAAACACAGCTGTATGATAAAATATACTCTATGATAAATGATATGATACTGTTTATTCTCCATTCAGTATCATGTTTTTGATTTAGCTGCACTTCTTTTATATAATTTCTCAGGAAATGTTCACAAATGTTTTTGTCATTCAGCTTTATCTCATCAGTCGGTTACTCAGATATTGAACTAGCTGTAATCACTTTAATCTTTATGGATATAATCGAATAATATTTTCAATGAATATTATAAAATTTATTATGAAAATTCTTGTTATTTTCTGAATTGCTGAAAAAAATAATTTCTTTGGTTAATAGCCAAAGTTTAATATGTTGAATAAAGTGTATTTTCTTTACATGAGAATTTATATTGTAGGTTTGAATTGAGCCTGAATAAAGCTATATTTATTACATTTACTCAAAAATGAATGTGACAGTTATAACAATTAGCCCTTAGTTACTCACAGTTACCATCAGTGGTGGAAAGTAACAAAGCACATTTACTCAAGTGCTGCACTTAAGTACAAATTTGAACCTATTTCCATTCTATGCTACTTTATAATTTTTACCCCACTATATTTATTTGCCAACTTTAGTTACTTTTCAGCAACATTTTACATTAAAAATATATATTTTAACATTCTAAGTGTTTAAGTTGCCTGCTATTTTCAGGCTTAAAGATGTTATGCACTTTGTGTTTTATTATTATTGATAAAATAATAATAATAAAAAAAATGATACACAATATGATGCATTACTATTATTCTACTTAAAGTAAAATAAAATAAAAATTGGCTGCACATTGACGAACTACAGCATTAAAATGCTCTTACATGTAGTTTTTTAGTGATAACAATATATTACACTATAATAACACAACACTTTACAAGGAGGCAGTCTGTATAATGAGTAAGTTTATGTTTGCTACTTAAATTACATTTCACTGATAATACTTCTGTACTTTTACTTGTAATTTAGTCTTTTTGGACAACACTATTTCTACAAGGATCTGAATACTTCTTCCATTACTGCCAATCCAATTAAGACCACGAAAACCATCTGTAGTTCAAAAAACCCAATTTCCCATCAGCCCTTGCGTTCCTGTTCATGCGCACTGCCGCCCAGCTCCTCCGTTGAGCGTCAGTACCATGACAACAGGACGATGGCTACAAGCAAGAGGGTGAGAAATGTCATTGTTGTGTGAAGCAGGAGTAACAAAACGTGGGATTTTACTGACTGGCTCGTGAACTCAGAGGTAAGAAGGGTTCATGAACTCAACTAAATGTTTTGTCTTCAGCGGAGAAGATGAAAAAAAACAGCAAGCGTCTCTCTTCTTGATCTGTTAGCTTGTATCCAGGTAACTTGGAGAGCTAGCTAATTAGCCGGCTAAGCTAAAGTTAATTCAGCCTGTTTGACGTTTAGCTGCCAGCTAACTTACCTATGAAGGATGCCTCAGTTTGAAACCGGCTTAAAACAGCTACGAACACACGTATAGTTCACTATTATTACAGTTTCTATTATCCAAGCATAGAGGAAGTATTTCACATGTATCCTCCTGGGTACTAAACACTAATAAAGCCACAGGTTTCTGGCTCTGTGCTATTATAAAGCCCAAGAAACTATAAACTTAAACACCAACCAAAGACTAGAGCAGCTAATTAAGTGGCTCGTTTCTCTTTCTCTCTTTCTGAAGCTGTGAACTGAGTCTGTGCTGCTGTATGCTGTATGTTTGATTCCTAACACTTAAACACTTTAAGGCTATTAAAAAGAAAGAAGCATTTAATTGCCTTTTAATTGCATTTGTTTTTGTCTAACACCTTTAATTGCATTTGTTTCTTTTGCCTTTTTTTTTTTTTTTTTTTTACATCTTTGTTCTTTTATTTTGATTTCATTCATGTCCAACGGCTGCTTTAGCATTTTAATTTCCCTTTTAGGATAAATAAAACATCTAATCATCTGTCTAAAAAGTAATTTCTCCCTCAGTTAACTCTGACATATTGAAGTATTCCAGCTGACAATGACAGCTCCTGTCTGACTACTAATTCTCATCCGTCAGACCACTTAAAATGTGAATTTTATACATGTCTGAACAGATATTTTGACATATAATATATGGATATTAGAGGGTTAGTTAGCTTTTCTGGTGGTTGTGATCATTTTTCCCCCATACAGTCACAGCATGTGAAGGTTTTCTGTAATAGAAAGCAACATCTACTAACTGCTCACTTTTTAACTGTGTAAAAACATTATTCCAGCGATTCAGCATCTTTCTAAAGGACACTTTAAGTAAGCACAATGGGACAGAACATATATCTCTTGGCTGAAGGACACTGTTCCTTTTCATTATGCAGTTATATGTTCTGAGTTGAAGTTATTTGGCAGAGAGCATTCGGCAAGGCTGATATATAAAATACATGCACAGCTAATTAAAGTGGATAAGATAAGATGTGTAAGGGGTTGTGCCAAGAAGAAGTCAATGAAGCACAGAGCCAAGCAGTCACAGGATGATACTGTAAGTCACTTAGCCTGTTAGAAATAATGTTCATATCCCTCTTAGTGCTGTGAAGAATTAACACGACCGCATGTGGAGCTGCGATTAATAATATTTACTCTTCAGAATAAAAGCAAACACATTATTGTTCTTGTGAATGCAGGAAATATGAGATTTCATTTTGTTTGACGCCTTTTAAATTGTAATAATTTTGAGGTTTAATATTAACACTTCCACAGAGAATATCTATAATTTCCAGCCTTTTAAACATTTTTTTTTTTAAAAGGAAATATCTCGTTAGTAGAAGTTGTAATATTCCTTTTACCAGCCGCTCAGGCCTGAGTGGCAGCGTACTGCAGATAGGAGGGATTCTGGATTAGCTGCCCGTTCCACCTGCTCAGCATTTAGCAAGTAGAAAAGCTGCTTGCTCCCATCAACCCCCCCTTCCTCCTCCTCCTCCTCCTCCTTCTCACTCACAATCCTCAGAAGGAGGGCCATGTGACCGGCCTCCTGCTCTGCTCATTGGCTGCAGGTGTCACAGTGAGTGAGTGAGTGAGCAGGCAGAGATCATAGCGGACAGTGGTCCAAGCTGTCACCATGTGAAACAGCTTGAGTTACATCTTACTGGTCAAACTGGGAGTGTTGTTTTGGTCTCCAGAAGCTTGCTGGTGCCCTTTCTTCATCACCTACTGTTGTGGTTATAATAAAAACTAGTTATAATACTGTGTGCCAAAGGTTTTTATCTTCATTATATGTCTTAATAATTCAGTTGCTGTTGTTTATTTAACAAAATAAAGTCCAAATAAAGGCAAAAATAGTTGATAAATAAATATATTACTACATATAATCATTTAATAACAAGAATTACTGAGAAACAGATCAACAGAACGCTATTTGACACAGACACACACACCTTATATACTTTATGTCAAGTTTCATAATAAAAGAGATTTAATATTTGACTTTTCTTTCTCTCTTTGTGCAATCAGAGGCAGAATGTCTCTGTTCAAGGCTCGTGATTGGTGGTCGGCGGTGCTGGGCGAGGGGGAGGAGTTTGACCAGGGATGCATGTGCGTCGGAGACATTGACAACAGCGGCACCGGACATGGTCAGTGTGTGTGTGTGTGTGTGTGTGTGTGTGTGTATATCAGTGCTGGTGTCTTGTGGAGCCATGAATGTCATGTATAGTAATTTAATGAGGAAGTGATGCATCACCATACAATGTACAGACAGCACGACTACTTATTAAAGGTGCCCATGTTCAAGTTTAGACATAAACAGGTAAATATAAAGATAAAAATAAAGTTAAATGTTCACTCTCTTACTTTTATTATAACTTGGTTGGTTGTGTAAGAACGTATCAACCTCCTGTAACTGAAAATCCACCAATCACTGTCTCATTTTTTACTACACTAAGTTATTTGTAGAGTGAACAGAAACTTACCAGCAGCAGACAAAAGGAAGGTGCATTTATTTGGTAGGTGACTGTCGCTTCTAGTCTGATATTTACACGTTTATATAATGTTATATAGAGAATTAGAATTATTGAACTGCACCAGAATGACCCTACACTTTTACATCTAAACCTTACACTAATAACAACACAAAACCCTTGTTGAATATCTATCTATCTGTCTATAATTCAAATCATTGCCACAGAGGACAGAAATTAAACGAAAGTCAGAGATCAAATAGGATGTTTTGATTTAATTACTTTTATTTTCCAATAGTGCGTCATGCTAGAACTTACTGATGTCTAATTTGTCAAAAAAATAATACAAATTTTAAGTACTTGTACTGTAACGCTGACCTTCTTCTTAGTTGTTTTGTTGGGATATATTACATCTTGTATCTTTTTGAAGTTGAACACACATATTGCAAGCTGCTCTGGACTGAGACGTCTGAACTGTCCTCTCAGGTTACTGACTGGACAGAAGTCGTGTCCAGGTATCCTATTAGTGGCAAAAAATGTAGGCAGAACACAAGAGAAGGATAATAAAACTGTTTCATGTGTTCGACACCACCTCTTTATACATTAACTTCAGGTTAAGTAGCTGAAAATAATTGGTTGGCTTTCCAGGTGTTTAACTTTGTGCTGATTAAACAATAAGAGCTCTTGTGAAAGCATTGACAACCTCCTGACATATATAACATCTGTATTTATCCTCCTCTGTGATCATAACTCTGCAGACAAGGTGGTGGTGGGCAGCTACATGGGGATGCTGCGGATCTTCTTCCCTCATACCAATAAATCCAGCGAGGCGGATCAGGGTTCGGCTGAGGCCCAGCTCCTGGAAGTCCAGCTTCAAAACGCCATCATCCAGGTGGAAGTGGGGAAGTTTGTCTCGTAAGTAGGCGCACACAGGCCAATGCTGCCAGATGTTTAAACAGATATGTGCTGTAGGCATGCTGGATATTTCTTTTCTCCAAATCAAAACCCTCCACACTGTTAGAAAATATTTTACTCATGTTAGTATTCAGACACTGCTCTGTTTCAGGGTCCTGCTATTGTTAATTTCTGGCATCGTTCAGCCATCCTTACTGTTAGGGATGCGCAATATTATCGGCATATCATCGGTATCGGCCGATATAAGCTCTAAAATAAAGTGTCGCCATCGGCCCAAATCTGCCATTAGATGTGTGTCCATCTCCTCCGCTTCCTGAATGTACTTCCTGACGGTCCCGGTGTTTCCTCCTCAGGCTCCACTTCACTCAGCTGCCTGTCAGACTCGCTGCTTCTTCCCACTTTAACCCGAATGAGGAACCAGGGCTCAGTGCTCCACAGAGAGCTGGGGCTAACGTTAGCTGAGAGGATAGCGGAGACTAGCTGGCTGTGTTTCCCTCCATGGACTGTTTCACGCTGACGGTCCGGTGCTTCTTCCCACTTTAAACCGAATAACAAACCTCAGTGCTCCACATGGAGAGCCGAGGCTAACGTTAGCTGAGAGGCTAGCTTGCTGTGTTTCCCTCCACGGACTGTTTCACACTGACGGTCCGGTGCTTCTTCCCACTTTAACCCGAATGAGGAACCAGGGCTCAGTGCTCCACATAGAGAGCCGGGACTAACGTTAGCTGAGAGGCTAGCTGGCTGTGTTTCCCTCCACGGACTGTTTCACACTGACGGTCCGGTGCTTCTTCCCACTTTAAACCGAATACCAAACCTCAGTGCTCCACATGGAGAGCCGAGGCTAACGTTAGCTGAGAGGCTAGCAGAGGCTAGCTGGCTGTGTTTCCCTCCTGTCATGCTGCAGCTAACGCTCCGCTAGCCTCTCGGCTAACGTTAGCCCCGACTCTCTGTGTGGATCAAACCGAGGCTCAGTGCTCCACATGGAGAGCCTTGGCTAAAGTTACCTGGGAGGCTAGCTGGCTGTGCTTCCTTCCGGTAATGCTGCTGCTAACGCCCCGCTAGCATCTCGGCTAACGTTAGTCCCGGATCTTTGCGTGGATCTTTGCGTGATCCCCGAGCCCCGGTTTGTTATTCAGGTTAAAGTGGGAAGAAGCAGCTGAGTGAAGCGGAGCCTGCGGAGGAAGCACCGGACCGTCAGAGTAAAAGAGTCCGCTGAGGAGCGCAGATAGGACACACTTCGGCTGACAGGATGTATCACTCTGTTGGGAAAAAAAAAACTTCTTCTTTTTGGTTTATAATGGCGGTAGGCAACCAGCGTTTTAGGCGCATTACCGCCACCTTCTGCTCGCAATTAAACCCTACACATTAATACTGTCTGTCTAATAAACTCAATGAAAACTCTACTGCTCCAGTTTATTAAAGTTTTAATCCTGAGCGTCTGAACTTAATTCTTCCTCCATATATTGTTTTTCTTGATTATATTTAGTACAATCTATGCTTGCATGCAGAATAGTCTCCTCAGCCAGCTGGAAAAAATATGTACATATATCGGTATCGGCATTGGCAATCAGCCACAATAAGTAAAAAATCTATTCCCTAGTTAATATTGTTCATAACACCTGTTCTTTTCTTTATATGACAAGTCAACATGTGTGCTGTGAAAAAAGGCCTTTTGGTTTGAGTGTTCACAATCTGTCACTCCTGATAAATGGAGTCACCACAGATCTGAGCTCTAACACGCAGATCATCGATTGATCTCTCGGTCCTCCTTCTCCCTTCATCCCGCCTTTACTTGCGTTAGCGTTTTGTAGGTCAAAGTGGCATTAACCTGATGTCCCTCTGCCAGGAAGCAACCTTAAACCACTGTCTCACCAACGCAGATCTCTACTTTATTGTCTTAAGGACAGGTAACGGATTACACTCATCTACTAAAGGCACAAAGAGGATGTTAGACTTTTACAGTTTGTTCACTTTTACAGAAATGTTGCTCATTTGAAATACATTTGTTTTCAGTTTATTAATTAATAATTTAGTCTATAAATGTCAGATAATAGAGGAAAAAATGTCCCAGAGCCCGCTGCCGTGTCTTTAAATTGCTTGTTTTGTCCGACCAACACTCACTCAAAACATTTACAAAGATACAAAACAGAGAAAAGAAGCAGAAACTCAAATTTGAGCATCTAAAACCAGCAATTAATTTAATATTTTTTGCTAAATCTGTTGGTTAATCCTTGTGAAGTGTAGTCAGGCTGCAGGGAATTGAATTCTATGTAAATCACCATCATCAGCTTAAAATATAAATGTAAAATAAGAATAACAAGTTATATATGAAGCTGTTAGAGACTGTATATTCACAGTGGAGGCATTCAGCTAATGCTCATATTTGCAAATGCTTGTTGCTAGTGAGGAGGTCAGAGGTCATTGCTTAGAGCGAACCCAGAGCTGTCGAGAGATGTATCGTCCTGCTGCAGGAATTGAACATTCGAGCTTTAGATTACAGGACAGCTACTCTGGAGCTACTCTGGCTACCCTGGCAGCCATGTCTCCTCTGTTTGTGTTACATATGTGCGCTGCCTGGGAATGAATCACTGGTCTTTCTTTAACTCTGTCATGACCTTCTGTGAATTATAAGTTTTCATAGTATAGCTAACAATATAGCCTTACTTCAAACTGCCAGGCAGAAACACCCATTCATAACTCATCACACCACTTTTTCATTCATAGAAAAACCATCCCTGCTGTTACTTACCACCACATTAACATGTCTTTTTTTTCTCTCCCCCTCTGCACTGCATGCTAACCCCAAACCACCATGTCAGGATTTCTTCCCCCCATGCTCATGATTTACCGCCATCTATCAGCCACCAGGCGGCCCAAACATAGTTGTGCTTATAATGTCAGGCTAACCGCTGAGTTGCTAGCATAGCTGCAGGAACCCAAGAGCCCCATCCTGCTTTGTTATTGCACTGCATAATTGGATCTGGAGAGCTGACCTCTGACGAGTCAAGGTCAAGTGAAATGTAAAAAATGACTTGTTTTGGAGTAAAGATGATTAAAGTCGCCCTCGAGAGGAGCGGGGAGGAATGGAATGACGTGGGACGATGGGATGGTGGTGATATGTATGTTACTTAGTGGAGACTTTTATCCATCTTATATTATCCTTTATTTAACTTAGCAGCAAAAAAAAAAGAAACACATTGAACCTTGTGGTCTTTAGAGTTTAGTGTTTTTAGAGACACTTTGTCATTTTTCCAACGCGTCAAACCTTAGCGAGTCTTACAGTTTAGGCCTGCGTCACTCTCAGGTAGTCATCCAGAACTAGAGCAGAAAGCGGAAGAATTAAATCGAGACTACATAACTTTATAAGGAACAGATACCCCAGTTTTTCCCTCATATAGTTAAAAAGTTGAGCGCATAAGCAATACAACAAACCTACGCTTGATTCCTTACACTAGCTATAGCCTATTTGGTCGGTTATGAAGAAGAAAATACACATTTGGGTAGCAACTCTTTGATCAACAAGATGCCAAATGTGTGTCTTTCCCTGCTGATTTGATCTTTATGATCCTAAATGCTCTACCTCCCTACCTTTTGGTTACCAGTTGTTTGATCTTACGGTATAAAGTGTTTCCATCTACTGAATCAGACCAGCTCTGCGTCAGTTCCACCTTCCACCTCAGCAAACCTTGAACGAGGAAAAGTAGCTTAAGGTGGTGAATGTCTGCAAACCCTAAATACTGCTGTACTGTACCTGACATTACTATTACTACATTACGACTACGTCACTCTTCTCTACTACATTTAAACATGTCATGGAAAAACAATTTCACTGGTTTTATTACAGAAATGAAACGAGACGTAAACACCGTGTAACTCACCAGGTGACATTTTCGTTGTTTTTGTACTCGGGGTCCCATTAATGTAACTTTCCATGTGTTATTTTTCTATTATTGGTATTTTTGGCCACAGTGGTCGTCATTCAGAACTATTTCCATAGCCTTACTTTCGAGCTGCAACAATTAGTCGACATTTGAAGACGTCACCTTGAGCTTTTTTGGGAAACAGTGATTGACGTTTTTCACCGTTTTCTGACGTTTTATGGACTAAACAACAACCCTATGTGAAATAGTCTTCCAGTCTTTAATGAAAGATTAGACAAGGGAAGGATAGACAAATGTTCTTTCACATGAAGAACTGGTCAGTAGGTTGTCCATGGTACCTTTTTGTTCTTTTGTCACCCATTATTGTGCCCACTCATGATTATAGACAGAAGTCTGCTCATAGTTCTGACACTCTGATGTCTGTTGTTTCGGACAACAAGATCCTTAATGTACCTTCATTTCCTTTAACTGCTTTGCTTAATCTTAATGGTCAAAAAAGCAGGTTCAGTGCTGGGCAGGAGACTGGACCTTCTAAGATTGGTGGTGGTCTCTTTATGCTGCAGAACAGAGAGATTTAGGAAGTCCTTCGTCCCCGCAGCAATAAGACTCTTCAAGTCCTTGAATTGACTAGATAGTTTTTTGTTTTGTTATAATTGAATGAGCTACGGGCAATTAGAATTTCCCTCAAGTATCTATCTATCTATCTATCTATCTATCTATCTATCTATCTATCTATCTATCTATCTATCTATCTATCTATCTATCTATCCATCCATCCATCCATCCATCCATCCATCCATCCATCCATTAATTGGAACCACTAACCCTGACGGTGGTATATTTAAATTGATCTTTTTGTGTTGCACCATGGCTTCAACAGCATGTAGTACAATTAGAAAGTGATTATGGAGGTGAAACCCTTCAAATTTGGTAAAACTGACTTTAAAACATACAGTAAATTAGACATAATCTAGACGGGAGTTGAACCCTTAAGCCCGGCAGTGGTGCTGCTTTCTTTTAGCCATCGATCTAAACACTATACCTCCCATCGCCTTACTTTGTGTGTGTGTGTGTGTGTGCGAGCAGAAACGTGCCAAAAAGCGAGTTTTCTGGGAAAAACTCGGGGAGGTTTTGCCTCAGAGACTTCCCACATCATCGCACATTAGAAGCAGCATCCAACTAAATCAGTCTGTTTGGAAGATGTCGTGTTTAGTTACCTGCGGTTTCCACCACAGCGTTCTTCAGAGACCGGTGGGCATTTTGGAAACCGGCCTTGACAGGGAAGCACGTTGTAAATATTGTTAGGGCAGACCGAGGTGGGCAGATGGTGAAAGGTTTTTGTTTCAGCACCGACTCGAGCGCGGTTTTCCGAGAAAGAAAGAAAACTTGTGGGATCCAGTTTTCTCTCTCTCCCTCTCTCTCCTCGTTGTCCTTCTCTCAGCAAACATTACAAGAGCGGTTGAACGTTAGTAAAACAGCATCTGTTCTGGGTCCAGAGGAGAGTGGACAGATTCCTTCTCAGTGGGTTTTGTGGTAAATAAGTGAAAATCTAGGATGAGCATCAACCATAACCAATGTCATTTTTAATGCAGTCAGTATGAATCCATGTTCAACCACAATGGGAGGAAGCACCGGCCAAGCTGAAGTGTCTCCGAGCAAGGAGCTGCAGCTCTGTAGATCCATCTTACAGATAGTCGATTCTGTTCTTAACTTCTGTTCATAACTCTCTGGATTTACGAAGTTTGTATCCGACATAACGTGCAGATAATGTTATTTAGAAATTGGGGCTAAGGAAGGCTTAAAGGCAGCATGTTCCAGTACTGCTGGTTGTCCTATTGTGTGTTACTGTTGTTGATGATTCTGTAGTTTCGATCGATTGTTGTGTATCACAGCATCTTTTGTTCTCTTTTCAGGTGTTCGGAGCTTCTTCACCTGGCTGTTCTTCACCCTAGGAAGCTTTCAGTCTATGCTGTTTCAGGTAAGAACACATTTTTTTGTTCTCTTTTAACGAGCTTGCATTTGTACTGTTTGTCTTCGTCATTCATTTACTGTTTACTGAGAACAACTTTCAGGAGCCTTCATGTGTTTTTTCAGGCACTGCAGGGAACGTGGAGCACGGCGATCAGTACCAGCTGAAGTTGGTTTATGAACACAATCTGCAGAGGACAGCCTGCAATATGACCTACGGCACCTTCGGAGGAATCACAGGTATGACTGACGTTTTAAATGCTTTAATTTGGCTGCGTGTTACGGCTAATATGAAGAGTTATGCTAGCTGTCTGACTCTGACAACCAGGGAATTTGGACTTATCAGAAAAAAGTCAAAAACACAGAGCAGCAGTAATGTTAAAACATATCCTCAGTCTTCAATATCAGGTGTTTTGCAGATTTTACAGAGTGGATGAGAGATAGAAAAACATCCTGGAGTCACACAGGAATGTCTATGCATAGCTTGTAACGTCACACACACGCAGGTCACTGATGACGTTTTATGTTCACCAGGAACAGTAGCTTTTACCAGCTGTGTGCGTCCCTCTGTCTTTGTGAGGACCAATTAGAGTTTGGTCCACCTTCACTTTGGGCTAAATCTTCAGAGGGCTATTCGGGGTTTCAGATTTGGTTCTAGCGTTAGAGTTTATAGTTAGGGTTAGGGACAGGTAAGGGTTAGGCTGTTAGAGTGAGAGATAGAGGCTAGGAAATGCTTCAAATGTCCTCGCAAGTGTAGAAGTACAAATGTGTGTGTGTATGAGTGAACATCTGTGCATGTGTCTTGGCGAAAGTGGTAATTGGCAGCACTGGACAAATACATAAAAACTATAAAAGTCTCTGAGAGGAGCAAAAAAAAGGATGGAAAGACAGAGAGGGAGAAACAGAGGTCACATTGCTGCTGCTGCTGCTGCTGCTGCTGCTGCTCTCTGTAGTCAATTGAGCTTTTGGAAAAACCAAGTAGGGGAAAGCCCTTCGACTACTCAGCATCCAAGAAACACACACACACATACGTACACATACACACGGGGAACCCCCCCTTTTAATGCAGAGAAAATGGCAATCCTAAATAAAGACTGTATTGTCGAGCTGTGTGTGTTGGACGCTTCGTTCACTCCCTGTTTATATAGCGGTGTGTGTGATTGATAGAAAGAATAGTTGTGGGCTCATTACAACTAAACATCCACGCACTGGATGCACGTGTGTAGTGTGTATAGTGAACTCAGTGTGTGTGTTGTTTGAAGAAGCGCATTCACACACATATAGAAACAACATATAAGTAGCCTCTCTCATTAATAGCATCCTCTCTCTCTCCTGCAGTTCCCTCGTTTTCACCACTAGATGGCACTGCAAGCCCTCGAATCGCTGCGTTTCAAGCCTCACGGTTTCCTCTAATTACCAAAATTGAATGAATGAATGGGGACCCTGTGTTTGCTTCTTGTAGGGAAATTCCCCTTTTTTTTCTTCACCTCTCAACAGAGAGGTCAGAGTTCAGTTACAGAACAGCACCTTCAGCATCTACTAGAGATTTTTTTTCCTGTCTTGCACAAGGACACTTCAGCAGGATGGGGCAGTTTTTCTCCTCAGCTTGGATCAAGGAAAACCACATCACAATAGTTTAAACACTTTTCCCCCCTCTTTTAAAAAAAACAAACTCAAATATTAGGTTTTAATTGTCTTTAATAAACCAATAAACCGTGTTGCTCTTGATAACCAGACCAAAAATAAAGTAGGCATGAGGATAAAATCATAGTAAAGAGCAAAATAAAACCAATTAAAGCAGGAATTAAAAAAACAAACAAATAAAAGCTTTAATTTTCAGATATAGTAGAATATAAAGGGACATAATGTCTAGACTTTTCAAAAACAAATTCTCACTCTTCATTCTAAATTTTTTTTTTATTATTTTACCAATTATTCTCATTCGTTTTAACAAGTCACATACACTGCTGTTGCTGTTCTGCAGACCCTCCTAATGATTTAAAAAAAAGGCTGAGGCTTAATACAAAGCGATGTGCACGTTCTATAAATTGTGAGCAGCTCAATAAAAGTAATTTTCCCTTTTCAAACTGTATCATTTAGATAATTTAAGAGGCTTCAGGAGGTAAAATTATGTAGTCTCGTCACTGTAGAAAAGCAAAGATTAGAGGAAAATAATGTAGGTTTTTTCTATCACTGTAATAAACTGACAATTTTTCTAGATTTTAACCTTTTATTTTTAAATGTATGGTAATATTTTGGGGCCTTTTTTATTAGATACAGTAGAGACAGACAGGAAACAGGGGAACAAAGGTCTCCATCCCCAATCAAACAGGAGATGATGCAGTAAAATAACCACCTTTATGTCTAAAATGAATATTGTAGTGTTGAAATCTTTGGCTACATTTGTTTTATTATATACCTCATTTTAAAATGTTTTACTTCTGTCTTGTTTACTGCAGCTGAGGTTTAGATTCAACATTGTTCGTTCCTTCATCGTTATAACTGTTACAGAGATGCGAGCTTATTTTTATTCGCCGTGTCCTCATTAAGGTCAGATGAGTTGTTTGTTGGAGCGTTTGTGAGTCTGATGGAGCTTTCCTCGCTGTTTCATAGAGTTTACACAATTAAGAGCCGCTCGAACACAATCTGACACTGACATTACACACACACAAACAACACACACACACACAAACACACATTTATAACGATGTGCT